>CM061749.1:303303962-303741641 GCA_030979885.1 Lolium multiflorum
AGAGAGATTAAATCTATTTTGAGAAAAGACCATTAATAAAACTAGAAAGAATTGGGCTAGTAAATTGAAGGATGCACTAGGGGGCCTTATAGAACTGCTTATAAAAATCATGGGAATGTCACCTTATAAAATGGTTTATGGGAAAGCTTGTCATTTACCTTTAAGCTAGAGCACAAAGCTTATTGGGCAGTTAAAGAATTAAATAAGATCCTAAACTAGCCGGTAATAAGAGATTGCTGCAATTAAGTTCTCTAGATGAATGGAGAAGTGAAGCTTATGAAAATGCTAAACTACTTTAAAGAGAAAGTTAAGAAATGGCATGATAGAAGGATCATCAAAAAGAATTTAATGTTGGAGATAAAGTCTATTATATCAGGTCTGCGTCTAGGATTCTTTGCGGGGAAATTACTCTCGAAATGGGAAGGACCATATGTTGTCGAGGTGTATCGTTCGAGCAATTAAGTAGCTCTCTCCAGGGCAATGCCACGCAAGACGAGTAGTGAATGGACAAAGACTCAAGCATTATATCTCGGGTGATTCAAATAATGTTGATGTTGATATTATTCAAGTGGAAACACCGGAGGCTTTAATCAAAGGGCAATTGACAGTCCGCCCGAACTCGACTTTGAATAGGTAACGGTACAGGTAATAAAAAGTCCGCAATTTAGCTAGGAACAATATTTTGCTGTTTTGGAAAATATGAAAATTACCGAGTTCGAAACGGAGTGGAAAGGGCGCCTGACCGTGCCACCATGGCGATCGCGACCCTGGCACCAGGCAGCAGAGGCCACTGGTTTGACGCCCTCGTAAGCCCCTTCGACTCTAGTTCGTCTGGTACTTTCCTTGTGTCGTGGCATTCTGCTATATAATCCCCACGGACACGGAGGTCCATTATATCGTTACTATCGACGTGTTTTTGTTTCGAGCTGTTTGCGGCTATTTTCGGTCTAGAAGCACCATGGCCTCCAACAACAGAGACCCAGGGCTTTCGGAGGAAAGAAGTGAGGTGCCATCAAGACAAGATCAGCAAGCCGGATGGAGCAAGCAAATCTTGGTGGGATGTGGTGACACTCGACGTTCTTTCTCATAATTTACACGGGGACCTTTACCCCCCGCTCTTAGCCTCGACTCCTTCCACTGTGTTGGAAGAAGCTCTACGGACTACAGATAAGTTTTGTGATCAATATCGGGCTCTAAGAAGAGAAGTGGAGATACTCCGGGAGAGAATTGCCGTCTGCGAAGAATGCTGTACTACTCGATTCACATCACAAGGTCATCATCGCCAACTTCGGATAACAATGAATCTATTTAGCAAGCAAAGAGTTATTGCCAAGCTGAAACTGAAGGTGAAGGAGATCGCAAGAAGAAGAGCGGGAGGAGTTCATCACCATCACCGCCGAAGGAATACATCATCATTATTGGCACCTTGGTTTGTTCCAAGCTTGGGGAGTGCCGCGGCATCACATCATCACTACCTTTTACTTTTCTTGTCAAGTAGTGTCATGAGTTGGGAAGTTATCATATAAGATGGGTTGCGGTTTGGAAGTATCTCTCCTTTAGTTGGTTGTCTATGTATCCCTTGGTGTGAGTTATCGTTATGGAATATTAATGAGAAGTCTTATCATTTACATATTGAACATCTTATTTTAGTTTGCAATCTCTATTATATGATTTATCTTGTCATTAGTATTGGTATCACTTTGGGAGCATTGAATAAATCTATTTGGTTTGTAGGCTGCTTTGTTGGTCCAATAGCAACAACACTTTTGTAGGGTTTAAGTAGAAAAGAAGAAATACATGTAGAAGCTTGTTTTCTTTCTTTCTTTCTTTCTTGTTAGCTCATAGCTTGTTATCCGAAGTTAAAATTGTTTGTGCTTCTGAGGAAGATGCATGATTGTTTCTATCACATGTATATTTGTTTGTCTCTCTCAACTCTTATGCTTGCTAATTAACCTTGCTAGCCAAAAACCTGTACTGAGAGGGAATACTTCTCGTGCATCCAAATCTTAACCCAAACCTATGTCATTTTATTGTCGACCATACCTACCTAAGTGGTATTTTACTTTTTGCCATTCAAGTAAATACTTCATGTGGTGATACCTTTAAACAATTTAAAACTTAGTATCTCTTATTTGTGTCAATGTTTTATAGCTCATATGAAGTATGTGGTGTTTTATCTTTCAATCTTGTTGGGCAACTTTCACCAATGGACTAGTGGCTTCATCCCCTTATCCAATATTTTGCAAAAAGAGCTGGCAATGGGATTCCCAGTCCCAAATTAATTAAACTAAAAGACACTCCTCCATGGTATGTGATTGATGGACGGCACCCGAAGGATTAGGTTAGCCATGGCTTGTGTAAGCAAAGGTTGGGGGAGTGTCATCATCATAATAAAACTAAAATAAAAGGCACTCCTTCATGGTATGAGATTGTTGACAGGCATAAGTTCGGTTAGCCATGGTTTTGTGAAAGAAAGGTTGGAAAGAGTGCCACATAAAATGAAAATAATATAGGAGCCGCTCTTTGAAGGTTTATTCCGGCAAGGGGGTTAGAGTACCGCTGGAGTCGTTGACAACAACAAACACCTCTCTCAAAATGTTACTTTTTTATTCTCTTTATATGATTTCAAAACTGAAAAAGCTCCAGCACATGATTTAATCCACCAACTTCCCTCTGCCGAAGGGCACATCTTTTACTTTATGTTGAGTTGGGGAAACCTATTTCCCTCCATCTCAAGCAAGCATTTGAGTAGTTGTGATCAAACCATTATAGTGTGATTTGCTTCATCATACTTTTATTCTTCCTTTGTTTAGTACAAGTTTTTATCTGAATGAATATAACTTTGCAAGTTATCAATGATTACGAAGGAGACTATTATGATTGAGTATGCAAGTTGTGCAATATAAACTTTAACATGAGAGCATGGCTCGTTAAATAAGTATAACCTGTTAATTGTTCTCTGACCAAGAACGAAGTTTGCCAACACCAACTATGATTTCTTATGCACCTTTATTTGTGATTACCTTATACTTGTTTCAAGTTGAGTTATATGTATTATTTTATAATGTCTTGTGTGAATGAATATGATGCTTCTTGTCAATACAGTATTTTATTTATCGACTCTTCACTCCTTAAACATGTGGTCCTGTTTAGCGAGCTAGACATCAGGGACAAGCGAAGTCTAAGCTTAGGGGGAGTTGATACATGTTGCATCACTATTTTGTATCATAATTTGCTGTTATTCATTGATATATTTCATATTGGGACACAATACTTATGTTATTTCATCTATTTTGCATGTTTCATCATTATTGGAGGATCAAGCAGCGGGCTTTGGATTACGCTGGAAAAAGCACAATCAAGACGCAATATTTCGGAAGATCAAGCGTGGAGGAAATTATACCAAAAAATCCTATTTTCAAGATGCGAAGCGGAAGGAGTGAGAAGGCCCAGGTGGGGGCCGGAACCCGCAGGCGGCGCGGCCCAGCAGCACGGCCGCGCCACCATGTGGTGTGGGGGCCCCGCGGCCCCGCTCGCCTCCTTTCTTCGGCGAGCCACCCCGTCCAGGGCCCACAAGCCACGGAGGGTGCCTCGCGAAGATTACCGGCCGCCTGCGGGCGGAGGAGACACACCGGAGAGAAAAAGAGCTCTCCGGCGGGCAGGAATCCGCCGGGAGAGAGTTCTCCGGCGGATCGACGCCATCGCCATAGTCATTGAGCTGGACATCATCTCCATCACCATCATTATCATCTCCACCATCATCACCGCCGTCTCCACCGCTGGACACCGTCACAGCCGTAGCAATTTGGGTTTGATCTTGATTGTTTGATAGGGGAAACTCTCCCGGTATCGATTTCTAGTTGTTGCTATTGAGTGAAACCATTGAACCAAGTTTATGTTCAGATTGTTATTCATCATCATGTCACCTCTGATCATGTTCCATATGATGTCTCGTGAGTAGTTCGTTTAGTTCTTGAGGACATGGGTGAAGTCTAAATGTTAGTAGTGAACTATGGTTGAGTAATATTCAATGGTATGATATTTAAGTTGTGGTGTTGACCCTCTAGTGGTGTCATGTGAACGACGACTACATGACACCACCTTTATGGGCCTATGGGAATGCATCTTGTACTCGTTTGCCAATTGCGGGGTCGCCGAGTGACAAAAACCTAAACCCCCGTTGGTATATCGATGCGGGAGGGATAGCAGGATCTAGAGTTTAAGGTTGTGGTTAGATTTGTTCTTAATTACTTTCTTGTAGTTGTGGATGCTTGCAAAGGGGTATAATCACAAGTATGTATTAGTCCTAGGAAGAGTGGTGCATTAGGTTCACCTACACAACACTTATCATAACAATGAAGATTATTTAGCGACAGTGTGGCGAAAGCACTAGACTAAAATCCCGTGTGTCTCGAAGAGCGTTTGGTCATTATAAAAGTAAACAAACGGCTTATCCTTGTGCTAAAAGAGATTAGGCTACTCATTTGCCAATTGTTACTCACCGCACTTGCTACTAAATACTTTATTCAATGTTACATAAGGAAACCCCACTACAGATAACATGCAGCGAGCATTTTACGAAGCTAGCATCCTTTTATACGCTCCTCGTTGGGATCAACATTCTTACTTATCGAAAATACTCCGATACACCCCATACTTGTGGGTCATCATTCTCAAAGTCATGTTCCATACGAAAATATACGTACCCTTGACATAGTCTGATAACAAAATTCTCAAATCAACTAAATGAGGAGTGAGACTTCCTATACGACCATCCTCTTTAAGCTCTCTTTCTATTAGGATGGCCAACATATCTGCAATAATATTAAACAACATAGGTGACAGCGGGTCACCCTATCGAAGACCCTTCCTAGTTTGAAAATAATGACTAATATCATCATTAACCTTGATCCCAACACTTCCTCCCCTAACAAATTGTTCAATGAGATGACACCATTTGGGATCAAACCCTTTCATGCGCATAACTTGTTAAAGAAAAGGCCATTTTACTTTATCATAAGCTTTCTCAAAATCAATTTTAAATATCACCCCATCCATTTTCTTCCGATGAAGTTCATGAATGGTTTCATGTAAGACAACTACTAATATGTCGTCCTGGCATGAATGCCTACTATGTAGGGCTAATAACTGTTTCGGCAACAGTATTAGCTCTAATAGTAGCGACTTTCGTGAATATTTTAAAACTAACATTAAGAAGACAGATTGGTCTATATTACTGGATTTGAACCGCATTCTCCTTCTTAGACAATAGGGTAATAACATCAAAGTTCAATTTGAACAACTACAGTTCCCCTGAATGCAGTTGATAGAACATTGACATTAAATCACCCTTGATAATTTTCCAAAAGGTTTGGTAGAACTTAGCTGGAAAACCATCAGATCCTGGAGATTTATTTAACTCCATTTGGAAAATAGCATCCCTGACTTCCTTCTCTGTGAATTCAGCAACAAGGATATTATTCTCCTCTTGGGTTAATTGCGGAATATCCTGTGTATACTCCTCACTCAGTGTGAGGGTAGAAGTAGCTGGCTCTCCAAACAAATTCTTATAATATTCAAAGATATAGACTTGTAAATTTTCATCACCCACTATGGTTCCTTCCTCTTGTTCCAGTTGAAATATTTTCTTTCTCGATATTTTCCATTTGCAATTAAATGAAAATATTTAGTATTGTTTCCCCCTTCTTGCATGAAAGTATTTTGGAAATCTGCTAACTTGCTATTGTTTTATTGATCACAAATATCACATATGATGCTCTTAGATTCACATACCATGTACTGCATACTATGCAACGTAAGAACATCTCTAGCATACCCTTTCAATCGGGGTCCTTTAAAACACTAATGCATATCACCAAAGCACAATTTTCACTCCTAAATTTGCTTCCACGAAACAGAACCCGTAAGCAAATGCAAATGTGCCACCAAGGGCCTCACGTGTTGGTGGCATTTAATCTTTTCTTGCCTACCATTTCTATTTTTCTTATTTTTTCCTTCTTCTCACCGCATCCCAACGATAACGCCTCCGGCGTTGCGCTGCACCTAAGGATGGCAGTGGAACGGATTTGGACGGATATGCCAAAATCAAATCCATCAGCCTCACTACGCACCACCCAGTGGCGGACGCACAAAAATATCTCAGGGTGGACACACACCTCTAATTTCTATTTTTTACTGCTCATGTGTGATAAAATTTGGTCAAATGACTAAATATAAAATGTTTTCTAAAAATTCAGGGTGGGCCAGGGCCCACCCGGCCACCCTTCTGCATACGCCCCATGGCCCCACCCACGAGGGTATCCATGTGCATGTATTTCGCTGTAAATCCAAACCCGCCAGATATCCTGGTATCCATAGGTTTACACACTATGTACATCAACATGACGACATTTTAGCATAAAAAAAACGGTTGGCCAACATTTCATCAAACCAATATCAGCAATAATTATATGGCATTGATACATCATGTAAGAGTTCTTGAAAATACACCCTAGAGGCAATCTTGTATGATGTAATTCCCAACGTATTTATGAAGACATTGAACTCGTCCTTGTATGAACTTTTCATATGTTTCATCGAGTACGTGATTCGGTTATGCATCACAAATAATGCATATGCCACTCTCAGATTCACATATCTTGCGTCTCTATACTCATGGGCGGACGCAATACACCTATAGCCCAGGTGGCCGTCCATGGTTGCCAAGGATGGTTTTTTAGTAGCGATTTAGTCCAAAATTTATCAGCTCAATCTAGTTTGCCACTACTATGCACTGTTGTACTAGCCGTGAGGTACACACCACCCAGCCTCGCCATATATTGTCCATGTTGCTTTTTCATTTGGGTATTCTCGTATAGTAGCCGATTAAGGATTGTATTAGTTTTTATTTATATTTTGAAGTATTTGCTCTTCGAAGACATAGTTGTTGAGTCTATAATGTAGCAGTAGGTTTAGTACCACATAGTCAAGGCTTATAAGACATTTTCATTTGGCTGTTCTCGGACAGTAGGCGAGGAATGTATAAGTTTTTCTTTATTTTTGAAGTATTCGCTATTAGAAGAAGGTTTCTGTTAGTAGGTTTAGTACACATAGTCAAAGTCACTGTGGAGAAAAAAGAGGGGAGAATACAATCTTTCCATTAGTTTCCTAATCCAATGGAAAGTGACACCGTGAGTCTATAATGAAGCAGCCAATTATAGGAGTAGCCTCAGAAAACAAGCATGCATGCTCTTAATCGAGAAACAATTTGTACATCAAACAACTGCAATTGGGAACATTGCCATGTTGCCCAGAAATTTCCCTATGTCAACTCAGGCAAAGCGCGCGTCACTTGTATATTTTTGTCATATGGTTCGAACATGTTCGTATGATGATAGACTTTGGTAGTATTTGCATTGACTCTTGGACTTGGTCTGGTCTAAAAGCCACACAGCGTTGAATGGAGATGCTTTACTACAAATGATCCTATCCATTTGGTAGGGAAGTTTCGCAATCGCAAGTCCGCAACATATCCTACCAAACCAAACCCCAAAGCTAGCTTAATGATCATTTCAAGGGCCCGGAATTGAAATGATGGAACGGCTTAACGAGTTTGCTATCCCGCCAGATAACCTAGTTCTAGAAGCTACAACTGTAAAAGTGTGCGACCGACGATTTTAACTTTCCAAGACTTGAAATAGTAGTAGGCCAGTTGTCCAGGAAATTTGTTGTATGTTGGCGAATGGGGAGAGAGATGAAAAAAATAACTAATACACGAAAATATTGTATTCCCATGTTTCTTACTCCAAATTTGCCATGACCTTCGTTTGGAAAGTTTCTTTAGGTTAATAAATGACACTCTAGGCGTAAGAACTTCACCGTCAATAAAGGCCTCCACCTTGACTTTTGGATTGATAAGATCAACACCTCCGGAGCACGACAAACAACATCTCCGAGTTCATGGATTTATGGTCAAGGGTTCATGAGGTCTGCCTTACCGAGGGCACTCCGGATGACATCAAATGGAAGTTCACCAACTCGGGAGTCTACACGGTGGCGGCGGCATGCAAGGCCCAATTTGAGGGCATGACCTTTTCTCCTATGCCTAAGGCGGTGTGGAACAGTTGGGCCCCTCCTAAGTGCAAGCTTTTCGCGTGGCTCATGTTGCGAGATCGTGTTTGGATGGCCAACCGGCTCCAAAAGCGCGGGTGGCCAAACTGCGGGGTTTGCCAATTATGCAAGAGGGAACATGAGTCCACGACACACCTCCTCTTTAAATATCGTTACTCCGTGAGGATTTGGAACTCTTTACTCTCTTGGCTTGGGATCATCTCAGTCGACACCTACACTTGGTCTAACTTCGAGAAGGTCGAAGATTGGTGGCTTTGCTTCATCTTGGTCAATGGCAATAGAGGAAGTCCTTCGCGTCACAAATCATGATTACCTCTTGGGAGATTTGAACAAGCGCAATGCAAGGATATTCCGTAAGGTATCCACCATGCCGATGGTTTTTGTAGCTAAAATTAAGGGAGAGCCGGCTATATGGAGCGCGGCAGGTGCCACACACTTGGGTTCTGTCATGCCGTAAGAGTGATCCTTTTGTATCCTGAGTTTTCACTCAGCTTATAACAAACCATAACTCTTTCTTATTCAGCGAATGGGGCAAAGCTTTTGCCCCTCCTCTCTCTTTGAAAATGGCACTCCACATTGACTACACCCCTGCGGCGGTGCCGTGGTGGCATTGTGCCTTCGTTCGAGCTTGGTTATGTCATGGGGACATGTGGTGGCAAGGATGGATCCATACTATCTCAAGATTCCCTCCGGTTTAGCCCCTCCCGGGAGTTCCACCCTGTACGTCCAGAGCATGCCTAAGTGCCGTCAGCGCATGTCTGCGTATCGCCGGGCCTGCTTAAGGTCCACAACATTGGATCAAACAACACCCCACCATGCTAGTGTACACACCATGTGTGCACACCTGACTTTGGGACCTTCCGAGCCCCGATTTCTAGGGAAACCATAATCTGTTGACCGCGCGGTCTACAATATTGACTACACCCCTGCGGCGGTGCCGCGGTGGCATTGTGCCTTCGTTCGAGCTTGGTTAGGTCATGGGTACGTACATGTGGTGGTAAGGATGGATCCATACTATCTCAAGATTCCCTCCGGCTCACCCCACCCGCGGGGAGTTCCACCCTATACGGCCTAAGTGCCGTCAGCGCATGTGCGTGTAGCCGGACGCACCCGGGGTGCAACATTGGATCAGACAACACCCCACCATGCTAGTGTACACACCATGTGTGTACACACAACTTTTTGGGTCATTCCAACCCCCCGAGCCTCGATTTCCAGGGGTGCAACATTGGATTTAAA
This sequence comes from Lolium multiflorum, assembly GCA_030979885.1. Taxonomy (NCBI): domain Eukaryota; kingdom Viridiplantae; phylum Streptophyta; class Magnoliopsida; order Poales; family Poaceae; genus Lolium; species Lolium multiflorum. Next base: position 303,313,332 of record CM061749.1, read on the forward strand.
GAAGTAGACACACAATAACGATATACTTAAAAACTTGAACTAGACCCACACACGAACCAAAACACTTAAATAACTAGACCCACACACGAACCAAAACACCTAAAAACTAGACCTACACACGAACCAAAACACTTAAAGAACTACACCTACACACGAACAAAACACTTAACACTGGGTCTACACATGACCTGCTAGACACCCGGACTGACACTGCCATTACTCGACACACACATACTAATCAGTTGTCGAAATCTTCATCCTTGCTAGGGGTGTCCTCTGAAGCGGTACTTGAGAGGTTCCAAAACCACCATTCATCATTAAGACCCCATGTCGTCGCCTCTCCTTTGGCACACTCCGCTTGATATTCGGCCCTTCTCTGCCGCTTTCCCGCCATCCTCTCTCTCCAAAACGACTGCTTCTCCTTCCAGAATGCGCGTGTGGCATGTACGTCTCCGGGATGGTCTCTGTGCCACTGCGCCATGAACTGCTCGTCCGCCTCAGTGATATCAATCCGTCGCTGACCGTCGATGTACCGCCGCGCTTCACCCTCTGAGCGAAGTGGCGGGGGAGCGAGACTCTGGGCTTCCGTCAGAGACGTGACCTCCGGGAAGTTCATTTGGTGGCATCCTCCACGCCGCAATATCGTATGCGCGGACAGCACGTCGTGTAGAAGGTGCCGAGCCACACCTGCGTACCACCGGCGGTGATTTCAGCAGCGAAATGGCCCGTAGCCCGCTGGAGAACACCGATGAAGCCGTGTTGCTACGGCGATGTTGTGGGTATACTTTATGGGTATGTCAACGGCATGGCAAGATCCGGCAAGCCGGGTGGCCCACAGATGGTGATGTGGCATGTGGCCCATCGGGGCGGCCCAGTTGCTGTATCATGAAGGATCAAGTCCAGCCCAGGAACGAGCGGATCCCAACCGACCTACGAAGGATCTGGGATCCGTGAAGGCCATGAAGTATCCGAGGATCCAACGTTCTTAGAAGGAAGCGGATCCTTGGCGGTACAAGGCAAGACATTGTACCGTAGTTAGGCAACTTGTATTCTGGCTAGGACTCTCCATGTAAACCCTAGATCCATGCGCCTTTATAAGCCGGATCTCGGGGATGTTGGATGCATTACATTGTAGCTGCTTGGCCTTGATTACAAATGTACAACTAGATACAAATTCCCCAATGTAACATAACCCAGCTGTCGTACACTTTGGGTGCCTCCATGCCTATAGCCGTACTTCTTCTCCCTAAGTGAGGATCCTCCCCTCCAGAAATTACCATCTGAAATAAACAACGACAATTGGCGCCCACCGTGGGCCTGAGGGAGGCCGAAACCGGGAGGGTTCTACCTTCGGAGGCATCGGCGACACCATCGGCAGGTGGGGCACGTCCGTGTGCGAGCTTCCCAATCGTCCACTGAGGACGAGTGCTGGATCCGCTAAGACAAGCAAATCAAGCTCTACATCATCCGCGTCAGCGGGTCACATCCCCTTGATGAGCGTCGATTCCAGCCAGAGGCCTTGCTTGGTGAAAATGCTTCAGCAGACCGCCGGCAGGCGGGACGATCGCGAAGATCGATCGAGTCTGGGAACTTCTCAAGGAAGGTCGCCTTAGATACGGAAAAATCAAAGCCACCCAATCCGCCCCTGAGCAGGAGATAACGGTGAAGACCAATGCAGATCCGCACTGGGTCTCCCAGTGTTAGAGAATCAAGGTGTATGCATTGCACTTCACCAGCCCTATCTGCAAGTAGGAGCCGCCCCTCAAGTCGGGCGGCCCCGTGCGGTGGAAACCACGGAGCAGCGGCCTTCGCGGATCAGCGGGGCTGTCGGGCTTGGCGCGGGTGAAATCGATCTGAGCAACCTCAGCCCAACCTCGAACGACACCTCACTCCATGAACCTTGAAGTACGATCGCAAGTTGAAGGAACTCGGAGAGTGGTGAACCATCCAGTGAATTCCTTGACCCTAGCGGTTCTGCACCCAACCTTAGCGGCGGATCAGCGGGGAGAGAAATGGTGAGACAGACACACCACTTCCGACCACGGCCATCCTATCTTGGCCTCCGCTATCGTGGAACGACACGTAAATCCTATCCCCGAGGCTTGGTTGAGCAGGCGGTGCATGGACGCAATAGCGCACTCGGCGATCCTCAACAAACCAATAACTCCCGAGGAAGCTGCAGACCCGGAGGCTCTAGAAGCCAAGAGGCAGGAGATGTTGGCAACAGCCCAGAAAATCGCTCGAACCGCAGCAGCAATGCTGGATGAAAGGAAAGAAGCCGCGCAATTTGTGGAAGGTTTCCAACAGCGAGAGCTTGAGGTTGACCAGCAACTCGCAAAAGTCAAGGAGCAACCTTTGGAAGGACAAGATGACCGAGCTTCGACGGTCGATCAAATCAGGCGGGAGGCTATGCCCCTCGCAAAGGAATCACTTTTCCGCGACCCCTCTTGAGCAGCAGGCGCTGCATGACAAGGACAACATGAAAAAAGGCTGCGGAGATCTTGAAAAAGAAGGACGAGGAGATTGACATCGACTATGTTAGAATACGCTCGTTGCCCTCGGCAATAAAACATGAGTAAAGCGGAATGCCAACCGCGAGTTGGAATCCAATCCGGATCAGTGCATATCCACCGCGCAGAAGAAGGACGCCCACGTCAATCGCCACCCCGATGATGAATCGCGCACCGGATCGATGTTTGTTTGAGAAGAAAAACAGAGAACACCAAATCCGATCCCCGTACCATCAAAAGGCCGCCTCCCGTCGGATCCAAAGAAGGGAAAGGATGCAATATACGCTGAAGTAGGAACAAATGTCGCAGGAACCCCGTCACCTCCTGCCGCGGTGCCGCGTCCCCCGCCTCCTCATTGCACTGATCCCAGCCCCGGAAACACCAGGCCCCATGGGGCGGGAGGAATCAACATCCGCGACAACATCCGCCGCCCCGGGAGCACGGGGAGCGTACGCTAGAGCTGCGTCGGAACCGGAACAACGATCGTGAACTGAGCCAGAAGGAGCGGAAATACGATCGCGAGCACGAGCTCGGGAGGGCCGGAATGCGCGGACGTGAGCCGGAGCCCCGCCAAAGCCGGAACGGCGGAGACTATCACCAAGGTGAAGGTAGCCACCGGAGCCGGAGCCAGCCACGGGAAGACCACCGGGATTCCGAGGGCGGAAGCAAAAAAATCTTACAGGCCCCCTCGCAGGTCCCCTTCACCACCACCAAGTGGAGGAGGCGGAGGCGGTGGCGGAGAAGTGAGGACAACGAGAAGGGCGTACAGCGATGCGAGAACACCTCAGTAGTACAAAACTGATTACATTGGCGCAAAGTGCTTCAGGATGATTCGAAAGGAACCAAAGCCAAGGATGAACCTTAAGCTACCGGAAATCTGCTGAAAAATTATGATGGCACGGAAAGGCCGGATACTGGATTGAGGATTACTATAATGCGGTAACCTTTGCACAGACCCTAATATTTCACCTTGCGTAACGAGTGCATGCCTTATAGGTCCGGCCGGATCTGGCTCGGTGACCTCGAGAAGAACTCCATCTTTTCTGCTGGTTTGACCTGAAGAACCCTTTTGAGAAACACTTGAGCACCTACAGGGACCTGCCGACAAGCGACCTACGAGGGCATGTATCCGGAAGAAGGGTGAAACATCCAGGAGCTTCCTTACCCGATGGTTGCAAACCAGAACGAGTGTGAGAACGTTGATAACCGCACAGTAATGCACGCCTTTATTGGTGGTTTGCAGAGAGGAGGACTGCGCTGCGGCTGCGTGACGCTTGCTTGGTCAACGCAAACAAATTGACTTTTGGATGACATGATCACCATCGCCGGCGATTATCTGCGCGATGACGCGCGAGGCGGAAATAAAGCTCTGACAATCCACTATCGACAAAGAACCGTGACAACGGTAGCGACGTGACATGACGGAAACACGATGACCAAGGAGCGGCGGATCGGAGCTTGATCGCCATGGCCTTCAGCGCCGGAGGCCAAGGGAGGCGGAAGAGGCCGCGGCCACGGAGGCGGAGCCGGGAGGCCAGCAGCGTGGCGATGAGGTCACCGCTACCGGAACCCGCGCCCCCAAACTTATGAAGAATATAGAGACATGCCATGGCTGGCCCATCTGGATCCGGCTACGAGCAAAAATCCACTCACACCAACCGCAAGTAAATGGGTCAATGATCTCAAATCGACCCGAAGCCGGAGTCAAGCGAGCCCGGAAGCACACGCCACGCGGCCAAGGCAAGAGGGCAAGAACAAAGGACAAGGAGGAAGACGGTTCGGCGATGGATGAGGATGATGCTTCGCCGGATCCAAAGAGGGCTCCGCAGCTAACTAACCCCTTCGATAAAAAGAGTGCGGGCGCGTACCACACCTTCCTTGGAACTCCAATTAGTCAGTACAAGCCAAATCATCTCTCGGATCCTGAACGCTTGCAGTTCCCAGCACGTGCAAGCGGTATGTCGAGGTGGTCGAAAACTCGGTGTACGTTTGATAGGAAGGATCATCCTCATCATTTAGAAAGAGTGCTATGCCTTGGTTGTAAGTCCCCGCATCGACCCGGGTATGATTTCTCCAAGTGCCCCATGGACGGCGGAGCCAGCACAGACCATGATGTGACTCTGGAGACGGATGGGCCTTGCAAGGAACGACTCAAACACAGCACCACTGAATTTCATGGTGTGGTTCGGGGTAAAAAATTGCTTGGGCAGCATCAGACTTCCCGTGGCCTGCGCGATGTTAACAATTTCCTTGAAGAGATGATCACGTTTGAGGTCATGCCCTTCAAAGCTCCCACCACGTCATCTTCGGCAGGCCCACCTACCACAAGTTTCACGCAGAGCGTGCTACATCTACAACAAGATCAAGATTCGGGTCAAAAGGTATGATTAAGTATCAGGAACTACAAGAGCTCATGAGTGCGAGTTCGTAGAAGCCGCCTTCGTAAGTGCACATGATATACGGAAGGCAAGGCTAGAAAGACGCGGTGGATCAGGCAGGATGCGGACCACCCAAGAGCGAGATCTCCGAGAACGAGAGACCTCCTTCAAGGCGCGATAGAAACCAGAAGCACAACACCTCATCGTAGGTGACGGCTCCAAGCAGGTTGGTCGGAGCCAGCATGGACCCCAAATGGGAAAGCGCGCTCGAGTTCCTCCTCGCTAACATGGATATCTGCATGGCAACCTTCTAACATGTCTGGAGTACCTAGGGAACTCGCAGAGCACTACCTCAACATAAATACGAGCTAAGCCCGGTGAAGCAAGCTATCTGACGCTTTGGAGATAAGCTTGCAGCATATAAAGATAAGGACAGCTAAGTTACTAAGAGGCAGGTTTTGTAGTAGAAGTTATCCATACTGATTGGGTCGCAAATCCCGTCCTTGTACCCAAAAGAACACTGAAATACTAAGAATGTGCATCGATTACTCCACGGCAGACAAAGCATTGTCCAGAAGAGATCCGTTCCCCTGCAGCATTGACCAAATCTCATTGATTCGACCGGCCGGGGGCGGAGACTATTGTTTCTTGAGCGCATATTAAAGGGTATCATCAGATCGGATGAAGAAGTCCAACCAAAAGGCGACCTATTCATCACCTTTGGCACTTCTTTGCTATGTCACCATGCCCTTTGGTTTGAAAAATGTAGGTGCCACCACCTACCAACGTACGATGTTGGCCCAAGTTGCAGAAGGATGCAAATTGGCCGGAACGTACGCTTATATCAACCCCGACATCGCGGTCATGACCCGGAAAGGATCGGACTTGATCAGCGACTCACAGAAACCTTTGAGAATCTCCGTCAGTACAAGATGATGTTGAATCCATTGAACTGCGTCTTTGGCGTGCCAGCTAGCGGAAAACTCCTTAGCTATCGTCTCTCACCAGAGGCATTGAGGTTAACACGAGGAAAAAATCAAGGCAATCCTGTGTATCAAAAGGCCAACTTGTCTCAAAGATGTGCAACGCGACTAACTGGTTGTGTCGCGGCAATCGGTAGGTTTGTTAGCCATCTTGGCGAGAAAGAGCGCTACCTTTGTACAAGGCTGGCACAGAAGAAAGCAGACAAATTCATCTGGGACGACGCAGCCGATGCAGCTCTTCGGGGATTGAAGGAAATACTCACTCTCCACCTATCCTAGCAGCTCGGAAGAGTGAGCCCATGCTCCTATGCACAGCAGCTACCAACGAGTCATCGGTCTTGTCATCGTGGTAGAAGCGAAAGGAAGAAGGTCACGAATACGGAGTCCAAAGGCCTGTCTATTATATTAGCGAAGTCTTGATGGAATCCAAGCAAAGAATATCCTCACTTTCGGAAGCTAGCCTATGGCGTGTTCCTAGGCAGCCGGGAAGCTGAGACACTACTTCAAAGAGCACCCGATGTGATTGTGAGCAAAACTCATTGTCGGCGATTCTCAACAACGGCCTTAGCCAGGACGCACAACAAAATTGGGCATCGAACTATCCGCTTCGACATCTCTTACAAAGCCAGGACTTCGGTCAAATCCCAAATGCAGCAGATTTAAGTGCGGGTGGATAGAGGCTCAGGATACAAATGCAGGCAGACAGCATGGGTCATGCACTTCGATGGATCAAGCAGCATCAAGGCTCGGGAAGGCCAGGAGTCACCCTAAAGTCCCCAGGAGAAAGAGCGCGATGCGTTTTGCGGATTCACTTCGAAGCTACAAACAACATGGTGATCCCCGAGGCTCTACTACTACATGATCTGCGCATGCAGCTAAGAAAATTGGGATCAGCACATAATTTCGCTGCGGAGGGTCCGACCACAATTTGGCACAACAAATAGCCGGAACACAGACGCAGAAACTCCATCATAAGCCCGGCCTACGAGAGATGAAGTTGTGAGATCGCAAGTGCTTCCTCGGATACGAAGTCAAGTGCGTCAGGGGCGGGACGATAACGCAGCGGCAGATATGCTATCCAGCTCGGATCCGACGGAAAACAAATTCCCGCCTAGTATTTTCTGGAGCATCTCACGTATACCCTACGGTGAGCGCTAACACAGGAAATCCAAGTGGCATTATCTCCATAAAGTGATGGTCATCATTCCGGCTTGGACGCAGCCTTTCTTGGACTACCTCATTGATCGAGAAGTTGCAGGAAGGGATGAGTCCTCTACGGCTGAATCATCGAACTGGCAAAGAGATCCTATACAATGGTGACCGGACAGCTCTACAAGCAGTGCAAGTTTGAGTATTTCTCAAATGCATCTCCAATCAAGATGGCATTGAAATCCTCGGAGAGATCCACGCAGGGGATTGAACTGCATCACGCCGCTACAGTCCCTCGTTGCCAAAACTTTCCGGCTTGGATTTTTGCGGCTCACGGCTAAAGAAGATCTTGACAAGTTGGTAAAAACACAGGGTTACCGGTACTACACTACTCAACCAAACGCTCCAGCCCAAAGAGCTGAAGACCATCCCTATCACAGTAGTTCGCTGATCTAAGGGCTTGATATGGTTGGTCAAGCTAAAAGAAATCATCTCACAGCGGTTTTGAGTACCTCTTGATGCATTTACATTGACAAGTTCGATAAGTGGATCGAGCAAAAGCCCCGTTGAGAAAATCGATGAATTAACTCTGACACTAAAATTTATGCAGCCTCGTGGCCAGATTACGGCATCCACACAGCATAATCACAGAACTTGATAGCCTGAACTTACACTGGGAGGCGAAGGATTGCGCCAGCGTAGGGATCACGGCTTGACGGCATCGGTGGCTCACTTACGGTCCAATGGTCGGTCAAAAGAGCCAACGGACTCATCCTATCAGGAATTAAACACGCATTGAAGCAGAAGCTGCGTGCTTAAAAGTAGGAGCTTGGGCTGAGGTTAGATTCCGTCTGTGGAGTTTCACGAACTACCCCTAACAGGTCAACGATTCCTCCGTTCTTTACGTTATCTGGATCCGAAGACTGTGCTCCCCTCAGGCATCATCCACGATTCTTACTTGATTTAGCCTACAATGAAGCTATTTGACGAGGCAGGACAGCTATCACATTGGACCTGATCAAGAAGCTAGAAACTTAGCAGACAACGTTCCACCATTTACGGCGAAGCTCAGCGCTATTATAGTAGTCGAGTTGAGGTCGGCTGCGTTCATGGTAGGAACCCGGTCTCACTTAGCGGTGAAGATCATAAGTTGCAATCTCCTGTGGGAAGGACCACTTAAATGTCGTTAGCAAAGTGCTTCATAGCGGATCGTACTACCTTGTCGTTCGATAGCTAAAAGGATGAACCTGCTAAGCTGGTACAAAGCATAAGCGGGAGGATCCAGGATGACATTTCTGATGAAGCCGAGCGTCCTTGGAACATTCCACGGCTTCATCCTTTCACGCCAGCATAGAATTACATACCTTGTAATAGTTATACACACATGATCAATGAAATAAATCTTTTGGTTCACTCTTAGAGTCTTTTACCTCTTTTACTTGTTCATTTTAGATCGTGTATGTTTTCCAACTAAAACCGCAGAGCTGGATATTTCCGCCTAGGCGTGTATGAAAGTTGTGATTTTCAAAAATCGTCCTCTAGGACGTAAGCTTAAGTTTTTTTGGTGGATGAGTTTTTTGTTGCAAACTCATGGATTCCTTATTGGCGACTTGACACGGGGTGCAGGAGCTTGTTTCCTTGATTGTTAATGGTGCCATTGGGCTTAAATCATGCTGGCGAGCGTTTCCGGCTAAAGGTTTTCCGGCTCGTGGAAGGTCAAATGGGCAAGCCGAAAAATATAAAGTCAGCACTTGCTTTCAATAAACGAAACATGCAAATAATACTTAAACGGATAGCAGGATAAGTATTTTCCGCCCATGCATAAGTGTTTCGTTCCTAGCTACTTAAGAATTTAAGTTATATTACAAACCCACTCTGGGGCCAAAATGATGCATTGTTTTTCCATCTTCCCGCAGGAATAAGTTTCTCACTGCTCCTTCGCCGGAGAAGTTTCCGCATCAACATCAGTAGCCGGAGCATCTTTCTCTTCACCCTTGGCAGGAGAGGAGACGTCATCATCATTCTCTTCCTCATCTGCAGCCGGAGATGCAGCGCCACCTTGGTCCTTGGAGCTTGTCCAGGTGTACTGGCTTCCGGATTGAGCAGGTTTGGACTCCGCCTCGCGTTCCTTGTGAAGCTCAGCTTCAAGGGGCTCGTCGGCTGGAAGAACCACCTTGTCGTAAAATTCGTCGTGGCGAATTCTCCGGGCGATGCGAGTGTCGTAGCCGCTAACTGCATTCAGTAGTGCGTTAACGTCCGCGTCCGACGGAACACCAGTAGTCACTCTGTCGACATCCAGATCCAGGTTGTGCGCCAAGCACATGGCCAGGGACATGGTAGCTACGCCTCGAGCTGAAGACGCTTGCAGATCTACCACCAATTTCGGCAGAATATCCATCCTCGTTATAAGCTCGCGAACATCACAGCTTCAGCTTTTCTTGATGTTCAAGTTGTGGCAAATCTTCCGGGCGGCGGATATGAGATCCTTGCAGTCATCGCCAGCTAGCTGAAGCAGATCGTCCCGAGGGAATTGGCTCCGACGCTCCTTGTCATATCCAAGAGGATCTGGGGAAAACAATACCAAATAAGCACAACAGGTTAAACTTGGCACATACGCTGCTATATACCGGAGACTTACCCAGGATACCGGAGTTCAGCCAGTCCCAGCACGCCTCCGCTGTCTCCATATATTTCCGGAGCCCACCAAGCTCCTTTTGTTGCTTCTTGATGGTGTCGCTGTCAGTTTGTCTTTTTAACTGGAACTCACCCTCCTTTTGGATGAGCTCCGAGTTCTTCTCAGCAAGTTTTTTCTTCGCCTCTGCGAGTTTTGCCTCAAGATTTTTCTGGGAGGCGCGCAGAGTTTCCAGTTCGGAGGAGGCTGCAGCGAGGGACGAGGATGCACCTACTCAAAGATATGTAAACATCAAGTTTGAGATGCGGAACATAACCTACAGGCACCAGAGAGTCGGAAACCAACCTTGGGCTTCTGACAGCTGCTTCTTCAAATCCGCATTCTCCCTTTGGAAATGTTGGATCTTTTCCGCCTGGCTGATGGTAACGCGGCGCTGAAGCGCAATGTTCTTGTGCAGCTCGTAATGCAGAGCCTTCTGTTCCTGAAAATCCAGTCAGTACCGGAGTAAGTTCCACAAGTATTTTATGGTTAAGTCTTTCTAAAGCATTGTTGTTGGAAATCTTTCCGCCATAATGCTTGGGGGCTACCACGACATTTAAATCTTCCTTCAATTTGAGTTTTCTCTAAGTATTCAGACGCTAACTACACTAGTTTCCGCCTAAATACTTGGGGGCTACTGGGGAGTTACCTTTTGCTTGCAAACAAGCTTGTCGAAGAACTGGCCAACGTCTTTTTTGAAATCTCCGACGTCTCGACATCTGGTTTACCCCAGGCATTGTTCAGCATAGCGTTGAGCAGATCTTGCTCCAGCTCCCATTTTTCGCCTTTGTTAGTTTGTTAAAAAACTTTGTGGCATAGGCTTTAGGGGTGGAGGTAAGGTCAGCCGGATCTCCAAAATTCCTAGGGAAAATGACCATATCACCAGTTGCAGCTTCAGCTTTGCCGGAGGAATTGACTTCTGCTTCCTCGCGGCCTTGTCCTTCGGTTTCGTCAGGGGCGAGGCCCTTGCCGCCGGAACTTTCTCCGCCCGCTTTGTCGCTACTAACCGGAATTATCTCCGGTGGAGTGGATGCGGCAGGAGCAGGAGATTGATCTGCGGGAGGAGGAGATGGCTGTGGGGCTTGGGGAGCGCTTGGCGGAGCTGGCGTCGCGGGACCAATGGCAGGGGATTTCTTATGCATATACTTTGTAATGGGCTCTTGAACGTTGATCCGCGCGGTGGTTGGACTCGGATTCCTGCAAGCGAAGGAAAAATATAAGTAACACAGCTTACCAAGATAAAAGACGCACGGTACTCGGAAACTTACGTCGCACCCGGAATGTTGGGACGCGAGTGCCTTCCTGCTGTCGACAGCAGCTTGAGGCACTCGCGCTCCGCCTTCTTCGAATTGAGCGGAGGCGGCTTGGTCACCTTGGGTTTCTTGGCGGAAGCCTCGCCGCTAGCTCCGGCTTCAGAGCCGAAAGCTTTGGCGCGGGAACGCTTCGAAGGTCGAGGGGCAGCCTTTCGGGGCGCTCGCTCCTCTTCCTCCTCAGGGTCCTCTGGATCCTCCTCCGCCGAGTCGCCGCTGACAGGGACTCGGAGTATGTTGCGCAGATTCTCCTCCGCCAAAGTATCGAGCTGCGGGGAATACGAATAAAGGTTAAAGTCAACATCCAAAAACTTGTGAAGTTTGAAGTAACGCGAAGGGGCATGTGCTTACCGGAGGACACTGGCCGTGCGTGTTGATGTCCTTGATTAGTTCCGGGATTGGTTGTCCCCGGCCTATCTTCACCAACGTCTTGAATCTCCTTTTGAGAGAGTCAGCCGGAAGATCGTGGCGCGTTACCCGGAGAAGATCGTCCGCCCCAGTATACGCGCACATCAGGCGTGCGTTATAGCGCAGAGGCTGGATTCTTCGGGAAAACCAGCTAAGTGTCAGCTGAGCTCCGGTTAGTCCATCGTGAACCAACCAGGAAATCCTCTGAGCTGCCTTCTCCAGTATCGGAGTCTGGGCGAGCGAGGGGATGAAGCTCCAGCTAGCCAGTTCTTCTGGAGGCTTGTTTTTGAAGGCAAGAAGTCCGTCGTGGACGTTCGGAACTGATGCGTTCTTCACGTAGAACCATCCGGCGTTCCAGTACCGGACGGACTCGTGGGAATCGTGAGGCGGATACATGCGGCCGGAGCGGAGCATAAATGTCATACTCCCACAGTTCAACATGGCTTTGTCTTTCGTCTCTTTCTTCACTCGGAAGAAAAACTGCCACAATGTGACACTTGGTCGGATCCCAAGATGCCCTTCGCAGAGAGTTGCGAAGTTGGAGAGAAGGAGGTACGAGTTTGGGCAGATGTTGTGGGGTTGGAGCCCGTACGTGTCGAGGACGGAGAGGAAAAACTCCGAACAGGGGAGCGATAGACCGCGCTCAACCCATGCCTTGGTCATGACTCGTTCGTCCGCATCGGGTTTGGGAACGTCGGAGTCACGCATGAAGCTCCAGTGCTCGGAGATCATGCCCTCGTTCTGGAGCTCTCTAAGCTCCGCGTCAGTGGTCTCGCAGGGCCACCATTGACCTCTCACGCCTTCGCGGATCCGGGCCTTGGATGCCTTCTTATTTTCCGATTCCTGGACCTTGGCTGCCATTCTAGCTTGGCCTTGAAGTTCTTCTTGGAGCTCTTGTGCGGTTGGAATCCGGCCTAATACGGTACTGGAAGAGGCGGAGAATGGTTGAGCAAGCCTAATGTCGGAAACGTATGATGGTAGATATGCAATGGGATCCGGGCAGATTGGTTCTACAGTGCTGGGTTCCGGGCTACTCGGAGAAGTACCAGTACAATGCGGTGAACCATGCGGCATGCTTCCGGCTGCACCCATGCAAACTAGTTGAGTAGCCGGAATCTACACTAAGTCTACTTCTTCTTCTACAAGGACGGTGCACGTACCGTTAATGGCGCGGCGGACCGGCGAGGCTCCGGTGAGATGAAGGTCGCCGAACTTGGAGCAAGCTTCGCACTTTGACCACGAATCGGCGGCGCGGAAGAATTCCCGGTCAACCGTGGTGATCTCGGTGTGGAGGGAGGCTTGGAACGGCGGCGCGCGAAGCTCTCCGTGCGGAAGCTCGCCGGAGTTTAGATCCAATGGGCGGCGCGGCGCGAGGAGGAAGATGATGCGGTGAGGATGCGGTGAAAGAATGTGAAGTTACCGTGCTTGGCGGTATTTATAGACCTCGCGTGGAGATTCGTGATTCGGATCCTACGGTGGGAACGGAACGGTCACACCGTCAGATGGTCGACACGTGTCTTAGGTCAAAAACGGTAAAACGACGTGGGGGTAACTTAACTGTGCGCTCCCGAAATTTCCGTCTAAGAATTTGTTATCACCAGATTTTGGCCAAATCAGAAGATGGGCCGTGATCGAGATGGGCTTGGAAGATATGCACATAAAGTGTTTATGAATCGGCCTCGTGCAAGATTTGAGCTGAATTGCCCGTGTATCCTGTACATTATAGTAGATCACGTGTTAGTTTAGAATTAAGAGATTGAGGAGTTTGGTTCGTACACAATTAGGTTTATTCCAAAGATAGAAAGTCCACAGGACTATAAATATGTACTGAGGGTTATTGAGAAAGGAGGATGATCCACGTTCACAACAAACACAATCTAGGCGCATAGCACGCCACCCCTTGTTTCGAGGTTTCTTAGGGTAAGCATCATCTTTGCCATCTTGCGATCTAAACGATGTCGGTTAATTCGTTATGCAATTGTTGCATAAATGCACTTTGAAGCCTTGTTGATGGCCGAAGTAACATAGTTTATCATAGGTGTTTGGGGCTTACGTGATGCTTTTTCGATATGTTTGCTTAGTTATGACCCCTCAATATCTAGCTGCCTTTACACCTATCTTGGGTGTAAGGGCAGCACCTTGCTTCATCTTTACTTAGTAGGAGCTGATCTGTTATGGTTGTTCCTTGTTATTCAAAGCAGTATTTTGATATCTGCATAGTTAGGCCTTCCCAAGCAGGTTTGAATGATCCAGGTAGTGCGTGGTATGGTTACAGAATCAGAAAGGATGTTAGGAGATAAACTCCATGTTGGTTTTAGGCCTCCTCTAGGACTAGTTTTCTGTTATCTTTCGTATCTTGCCCGGGCTCAACTACGACGTGGGAGCGTTCCGATTTATGCGGTGAAAGCCTAAACATCGTAGATCGATTTAACTTAGTGATAAAGCAGGATCCCCATGTTATCGTAGATCCAACATGAACATGAGTTAATCGGCTCTTTGAGCCGATTCACGGGGCAACTGCGAGCCGATCGAGGCTCATTTAATGTTCACGTGTCGCCCATGCAGAAACTAATCGGCATCCAATACCTTCCTGACCGGGGTATAGGTCGGGTGGCACATACCACAACCGTCGGGGACGTGTGCGGAACGTGCGGGCCATCGCAGGGACCCGAGCCCACCGGCGATCACAGGAGGGCCTCCCGGCTCTCCGTGTTGCTCGTACGCTGCTCGCCGGGGAGTTTTGGCAGGCAACACATTCGGGCACACGCCCGGTGGGACACTCTGCGACAACTACGTCAACATGCAGCTGAGATGTCGGACGAACCGATCAAGTACGACCTGCAGAGCCCAAGAAGAAATACGATGAGCTTAAGGCAATCTTGAAGCCGATCTCATCGGCTCTTTCGAAAAGACCCATACACATGGCATTAGGTTTAAAGGATTCTCACCCGAAGGTTCTCATTGAAGTAGATCTGTCTCCCTTCGGAGGAACTTACGGGCTCTGCGCCGGGAAGTTAATTACATGGTGGCTCATTCTCTACATCGTCACTCCAAGAACCTGGTGAACACTTTGGGGCGTATTGCGGTTCGCGTGGTTGAGGAAATCATGAAGCATCAGTACTCCGTCAGAACCTGCCCTAGGAACTCACGGGGAGAGCACCACACCCGACCGCGATTGCCATTCACGCTTGCAGCTCAGAACAGCGAGGTTGTAGAGGCATCGTTGTCTACAAGGTTAGGCGATCCACAGCGATTGCCAATTCTGTATGAGCGCCTAAGGGTCATGGATACGTGTGCACATACGTGCCGGACTGCAATAATTAGAGCGCGCCTGAACAGATTACAGCGGGAGGATGTCTAGACGAGATCTTGGAGTAAACGAGCGTGGCTAGCTAAATATGCCGAACGAGTCAGGAAGCTCAACCCCTGCAGCTCATACCATGGAACAAATCGAGTACGATCTTGAGAGACCGAATTTGGCATCCTGCCAAAGGGGAGGACAATCGGCTATTCCAAGCCCCGTACCCCAATAGTGATTTGACCGCTACCACCCAAGTATCGGCTCTCTGAGTTCTCAAAGTTCAATGGATCGAAGGGTCTAGCTCAATTGAGCATGTGTGCGATATTTAGCCTGATTAGGCATGATTGACATCGGACCCGTTACGCGCGTGAGTTTTTTAGCAATCTCTCACGGGACCAGCTTTGGGTGGTACACCTCATTGCCACCCAGATTCAGTCCGGACATGGAAGCATTTGGAAAAGCGATTTCATGTCAATATCGTCAAAACTCTTGGTGGCATTGTTATCGATCTAGCGCCAGGTGTGGCGAGAAGCGAGGAAGCGATTGTGAATACATTGACGTTGGGGCATCAGAAGCAGGTGTTATTGACTCGTTTAAGCGAGAAAAAGCGATCGTCTACGGCAGCGTTAGGCTGCGCATCGCTGATCAAGTCTGGCTTTCAAGTGGAATACAATTCGCAGCGCACATGGTACGAAATTAACATTGTATGAACAACCAGAATTGTACCAAGACAAATTCAAGCGCTTGCGTCGACTGAGTGAGAGCGAAGAAGTTGAAGATTTATGAAGATCAGAGTAACCGTGCTGAATGAAGCAAGGGCAGCTCGGTAATCTGCAAATGGAATTTGAAACAACAAAGATGCGAAGAGTTTGACTTTGATATAAGCCAAAGCGGCGGATATTGACTTTCTTAGCAAGGAAAAGCAGTGGAGATTGCGAAGACCGCCAAATCTGGTAGCAAAGAAATGAGCGGAGACACGTCACACCGTGGCATCACTCATACCTTATCTGCTGACGCAAAGTTGAAATCGACGAATCAAATGGCGATAGAACAAAGACGTCTAATCCTCGGTCAGTTTGCCATGCGAGTGGACGCAACCGTTTCTGGCGTCAACATGGTGGAACTCAATCACTCTACAAGGCGCCAGTCGGGTTTCTCTTTCGATGTTAACATGGCAGGGCGTAGACCCCGCCATGACAGGTGAAGAAATCGGTCACTCCGTGTGAGGATAAGAGAGCCGATCACGCGCAGAGCCTCAATATGATGATAAAACGGTACCTCACCGAGAATAAGTGAAACGTACGGTGCCCCGACCACTCTCCATACATCTCCTTAACAAATATGACCAGCAGTCGACGCCGGTGATACGACATAGATGACGAAAGATATCGTCGATCTGACGACAACAGGAAATATCATCGACATGATAGAGATGACGAAGGATATGAGCACCGCGTAAGGGAGGTCAGTGAGCGGAAGACAGACGGTCTTGGGATTGTCTGTTTACTTTCTTGCTGGGACTCGGGAATGAGGCCGGTTGCCCACAATCGACAATGCCGGAATGTAGACGGCAGAAGAAGGGCGCAAGTGAGGTTTCGGTGTTCAAGCGTCTAGGACCCTCCCGCCTCAGAGCAAGCGAGCTGAGTCATCTCGAGAGGGAAGAGGAGTCAGAAGATGAAGAAGATAGATACCACTGGCCAAGGTGGTGTCCATGACCTACCATTCCTAAAGCGTAGGGTTCGTGAGGCTACGAACTTTGAGGCCGAGGCGCAACATCTGCACACGCTGAGGTGCGCGCCGATCCGCCGTGAAAATTCAGCAAACTGAGACCTGAGACGCGTCCACAGGTTAGAAAGAATGGCGCCTTGTAAGGTGCAAAAGTCATCGCAATGCATCGGGGTCGACAAATATGGTGTTCATACCGCTTAGGTTTTGTGCTCCAAGAATCTGAAGAAGTGCTTTAGGCATGCTTTGACTATGGTCCACGCATCAGTTATCTTTGAAAAGCTACTTAGAGAAGAGCTACAGCATTTGAAGGCCCTGTACCTAAGAGGATATATCAATGGGCAGCCCGTCAAATAAGATGTTGCTGATACGTGGAGCGGGGCAACAACATAATGCTATACTACATGCCACGGCGTTTGGGGACGCTCAAACGCAGACGGATCAAGACCAACGCCACACTAAGCGATTTCAACGGTTAAGCACTCTGCTGCAAGGTTTGTCGAACGTGGATCTAACCGTGCCGAAACCATCCCCACGTCGTTTTTTAATGTCGACAACAAAAGCACCCACGCCATCCTCGCTTAGTGTAGGGATTGATTCACGCGAATTTGCCGTATTCCACCCACAATGCACCAATGCCCGATACAGTGGGATGGAGATGAAGGAGGTCGTTCATGCAGATGACTCGACCGAGATCTCATTAGCTGGCATGAAGATTTGGGATGCAGACGACCAAGAGCCGATCTCCGGAGTCGCTGACGGCCGTGAGCGCATCAAGCTTCAAAATGGGGTGAGCTGGTCTGTCCAATGTCCGACAGTAGCAAGACTAAAGTCAGGTCGCACGTACGTGGAAGGCTGATCCATGCGACTGCCCCAAAAATAAAAAGCAATGATCTCACCTCAAGTATGTCACGTAGTCGTAGAGAGCACAAATAGGTTGTAAACCCTCATTGAGCAATGCACGGGAAAAGGAGGCCGAATCGAGCAATCGGCCCAAATTATCCTCACCACAATGCTTCTACCTGCCTTTCATTGATCTAGCAGGCGACGGGAAGTTAGGATATGGGTTTACATCGGGCGATGAGCTAGAAGAGATTGACATTGGCCTGGGACAAGCTACCACAACATTTATCAAAGAAAAGTTAGATCCGTGACGAGGGGCCTTGAGATAGCTTTGTTGAAAGAGTACTCAAGATTGCTTTTGCATGGACACAGAGATGTGCCTGGGGTTAGATAAGAGTACTGAGCATCGCTCCCTCTCAAGAAAGGGATTTCGGCCGCTTCTAGCAAAGCAGCACGACAGATGAAGGCCAAATTTTAGAAGAAGTCAAGAAGCGAGATCAGGAAATGTTGAACGCTAAGTTCACTTGGTAACATGTATGCTGAGGGATTTCAGTATCGCACTGGAGAGAAGAAGCGACTCAGCTGGCGGCTAAGCCGCCATAGATTTTCGGATCTCAACAGAGCCACTCCAAAGGATGAGTACCCAATGCTTAGTAGACGCTGATCAATGGCACCGGGCCGTCATAAGGTTTTAAGTTCGCGGATGATACCGTCATACAACCAAATTTCTCGGCGGCTCCAAGATGGTACACAAGACTGCACCGTGAGTACCGGGGTTCAAAGGTTTGTTTGAATATGTAGTCGCGACATTTGACTGAATGGCGCAACATACAAAAGAGCCATGAACTACATCTTTCATGATCTGATCGGGAAGTTGGTGGAGATTTATATTGATGACGTGGTAGTCAAGCCTGTTTCTTCAGTGGAAGGACACTTGGAAGATTTCATACACGGGCCCCGACCTAACTAGAAAGTTCGGGCCAAGAATGAATCAAGAAGTGTGCTTGCAGAACGCTGTCAATTTCTTGCCTTTGGTTCATGAACGCCGAATTGAGATCGGCTCCGAAAAAGTCGAGGCAAATATGGGCTAATGAAGCCACCCAACACTTAAGAAGGAACTCAAAGAACTTATCGGCAAAATCAACTTTCATCAAGGTTCATCTCCTAACTGGCTAAAGCATCGAGCTGCCTGGTGGATTAAAATTAAATCAAGGAGGAGTTTCGGCTGTAAAGTATAAATGTTAAGCATTTGATTTAGATTGAGCATCTAACCCAGGCCACCGCTGTTGGTTCCGCTTCGTGCCAAGACAAAATACCATTCTACATTTACTGTTTAAAAGAGGGCTTCCACACTTCCATCATTGCCAGAAAAGTTTTTGATGGTCCTGAGAAAGCATTTTGACACCTCACAGTATGATGTTGGATGCGTAACCAGGGTAAATTCTCGAGATCGAGAAGTTGTGTCATTATTTTTCACCGCACTCAAGCTTTCCATCACATCTTTATCGCTGCCGGAAATTGTCAGCTATATGCAACCAGATGTCATCAAATACATTGCTGGCTCCCGTTGGAAAGGCCGATCAAGTGGATGTTTGTATTATTTAACTTGATATCCGGTATCATCACAAAGCACTAAAGGGACAAAGCGTTGTCGATCTTATTGGTTTAACTAATTAACATCGATATAGCAAAGCATCGTCTGTATGCAGATGGCTATGTTTTTCTGAATACGGATCGGTTTGTGATGATGGTTGCGGAATCGGCGTTCTACTCGTGTGGGTGGCAACATATTCCTTCTCCATCAAGCTCTAACCCTTGCACCAACAATGTCGCTTAAGCATGAAGCAATATGCAAGGGAATGGAGTTGCTATTGGAAGCCGGCAAAGGAATTGAGATCTTTGGAGACTCCAAATTGGTGGGTTTCTCAACTCACTTGAGAACATAAATGTGAGAGCGAGTCGTCTTCCCATTATGGATGGCAATGTCGTGAGCTCATGGTATAGTTCGTGGATGATAAACTTCAATTGGATCCCCAAGGTCGCAAAATACCCAGGCAAACGTATCTCGTGACAGATGGCGGCCAGCCAAGGATGAAAGATAGCTGATAACTGAAGTTACGCCTCGAGTCAGATGATTCGAGAGCCCATATCTTCAATTACTTGAAAGATTCGCTCGGGGGCACCTAAATCTGGATAAGATACAAGCGCTGTTGCAAGTATGTCTCATTGGGGATGGGACATGTTCATGACTTTGGAAGGGTTACTTCAAATGTTTGGGACCAGCCAAGGAGTCAAATCTGCTCTTACACGAGGTACATGAAGGCGCCTGTGTGGAACTCACCAATCCGCTCATAAGATGAAATGGTTGATCAAACGATCAGGGTTTTGGCCCACCATGCTGGAGGATTGTTTTAAGTACTATAAAGGTGTCAAGCATGTCAAGTTTAAGACATTCGGGATGGTACCCGTGATCAGTCGATGAACCCTAGTATCATCAAGCCTGGCTATTTCTGAGGTTGGGGCATGCGGATATGATTCTGCAAAAATTAATCCTCCACTTGTTAAAGCGCTATGAGTGGGTTCTCGTGCTATTGCTGTATTATTTACCAAATGGGTGGGAGGTCAGCCCCTATGAAGTCAAGGGTAATGAAAGATGTTATCAATTTCTGGTGAAAGAGCATGTCATTGTTAGATTCGTGATTCTCTTACTATCGCTTCTACCGATGGAGGTTAGTTCTTCACTTCTGTGAGTTTAGAAAGTTCACAGGACATGGGAATTGCTGATCCGATCGTCTCCATACTATGCTCAAGCAAATGGGCAGTCAAGCGTCCAACAAGAGCCTTATCAAGCTGATTAAGAGGAAAATCGTACGAGCACCCTAGACGTTGCACGAGGTATTGTCAGAAGCTCTGTGGGCTTATCGATGTCATGTCATGAGCATAAAAACCTCGTCGATACCATCTGTCTATGGACAAGAAGCTGCATGTTCGGGAAATCACGGCTGTCTTAGACGGATTACGTCGTAATGATTTAACAATCAAGAATATGCAACTCAAGGAGTGATAGCATTGAGGATGTCACGGAACTTAGACTGTGGGTCGCTTGAGAAAATTAAAGAGAAATAAAAGCCAAGGTAGCTCGCATACAAGAAGGTGAGACCGAGTTCCACGTGGGGTGATCTCGTATGTCGTGTTGCCACTGGGACCATGATAAAATGTGGCTGGCAATGGTCCTAAATTGGCACGGCCACATTTAGCTCACTCTCCAAGCTTTAAAGGGTAATGCATGTTGCAGCCCGAGGAGCTGAACTTGCCACCTTGCCTCATTTCTGTTGATGACCCATGTACATACCTTATATTTTGCTGCTTTCTTGAGGGGCGGAAACCCAATTTATTGATTCGACATAAGGGGAGACAAAGAACACTTGGAAGCCTTAACAGCGGAGTTGTCAATTCAGCTGCACTTGAAACAGACTTGCCGTAAGAGTTTATCAAAAGAGAATCGCTTTTATAGCAAAAGAGTAGAGTTAAATAACAGTAGCAGTATAACAAAGATGTAAGCAGTAGTGATTTTTAGTAAACAGCAGGATTAAAAACACTGTAGGCACAGGGGGACGGATGAATGGGCGCTGCATGGATGAGAGAAACTCGCAATGATCATAGCAGGCACGGCAGATAATAATAAAACTGTGTCCAAGTACAAAGCAATCAATAGCCATGTGTTCCATATAAAGTCGTATTTCTTGCTCGCAATGAGAAACTCAGACAACATCTTTGTCCCACCAGCTTCGGCAGCCGCTCTAGGGAAATCATCGGATATTAAGGTACCTTTAATAGAGTACCGAGCAAAGCATTAACACTCCGTGGAACACATGTGATCCTCACATCACTACCATTCCCTCCTGTTGTCCCGCTTTCTACTTCGCCATCGTCCTCGGACAGCGACATGTGTACACAACTTGACTAGTGTAAGATCAATAAACAATGAATATCATGATGAAATAATAATGTTCAGATCTGAGATCATGGCACTCGGCCCTAGTGACAAGCATTAAGCATAACAGTTGCCAATAATATCATCTAAGTACCAATTACGGACACTAGTACTATGCCCTAACAAACTTATGCTATTACATGACCAATCTCGTCCAATCTCCTACCATCCTTCTGCCCACAGCGGGAATTACTCCACATACGGATGGGGGAAACATGGCTGGTTACGTAGAGAAGCATCATGATGGCGATGATCTCGTTTCCAATCTCTGGCCCTGCCGGAGTGCCGTAACTGAGACTTCGGGGTTTCTGCGACGGAGTTTCGCGATGTGGCGGCTCGAGGGTTTCTCGCGATTTCCGACTTCTCCTGTACAAGCTCGGGTCGTAAGGCATTATATAGTCCGAAGGAGGGAGCGCCGGAGGCCGGCCGAGGGGGCCACACCATAAGGCCGTGGGCCCCTAGGCCACGCCGCCCTTTATGGTGTGGGGCCTCGGGCCTCCACCTTAATTGTCCTTCCGGCTCCGTCAGTATTCGGGAAAATAGGACCTTTCGCATAAATTCCAGGATTTTCCTAAAAGTTGATTTCTGCACAAAAATGAGACACTGTACGTCACTGAACAGCGTTAGTCCCATGTTAGTTGCACTCCAACACAATTAGATAGAAACAATAAAGCAAAGTGTTCTCGGGAAAGCAGATACGCTGGACGTACTAACTCCCCCCTGCTTAGCTTATTGCTTCTGTCTCGACAATTCAAATAATAATCGAGCGATAAAAGAACTTTCACGAACACATTTGCTCATATGATGTATATATTTCATGCTATGGCTAATACTTTAGCAGCTCATGAGATGCACACAAATAAGATCATCTAACAACTATGTCAATCATGGAGGGGTCATCCCCCCAACACATCATGAATCATGTATATAAGCAGGGATTGCAATGTTCATAAGAGAGTATGATAAAGGTATCTCGCTTGCCCGTATTTGATCGGCAAAAACTAAATGCCCAGGCACCTCCGGAGTTCATAGAAAGACTAGAAGTAGTGATTGTCAAAGATAAAAGCATCAAAGTTATACCACAATCAATTATATTTTGAGACAAGCATATTATACTAAGAATGACAATTGTGCTCTCAAGATAGTGCTCAAAGAAATAATGAAGACACAACATAAAAGTAAAAGATTGACCCTTCGCAGAGGGAAGCAGGGATTAATATGCGCTAGAGCTTTTCATTTTTGAAATCAGGAGTAAAATTATTTTGAGAGGTGCTTCTTGTTGTCAACAACTAATGGTAATGGGTACACTAACTACTCATCAACCGGACTCACCAAGAGCGGCTCCCAAGAATTATTTGCATGTTTATGTGGCACCTTCCAACTCTCCTTACACAAAATCCGCTAATCAATCCGGTGCTCGCCAACAATCTCATACCATGAAGGAGTGCCTTTTATTTTTAGTTTTATTATGATGATGACACTCTCCAATCCTTGATTACACATGCATAACCAAATCCTTCGGGTGCCGCCCATCAATCACAAACCATGGAGGAGGTCATTTAAGTTAATTAATTTGGGACCTGGAATCCCATTGCCAGCTCTTGAAAAATTATTGGATAAGCGATGTGCCACTAGTCCATGTGGGAGTCCGTCCAAAAGTAAGTGACAAGGTTGAAAGCTAAACACCACATACTTTCTCATGAGCTAGAAACATTAGCACAAATTGGGAAGCATTTTGAAGGTTTTAGAGCACATGAGAATTACTTGGAATGGCTTGAAATGCCAAGCATAGGTATTATGGTGGACACTGAATAACTTGGTTTTCAGTGTTTGG
Organism: Lolium multiflorum; assembly: GCA_030979885.1. NCBI lineage: Eukaryota > Viridiplantae > Streptophyta > Magnoliopsida > Poales > Poaceae > Lolium > Lolium multiflorum. Next base: position 303,336,438 of record CM061749.1, read on the forward strand.
AAGCACGAGCAGCGTGCTGTTAAAAGAACAAGTGAAGGTTAGCAAAAGACTAGGGAGCTACAAATCAAGAGAGCAGAATCGCCATAATCATGCTTGCGGCAAAATAAATTAATTGAGGCATAAAAGTGATACAAGAACTCAGAAGCAATATAAATCGAGGCTTAATTGACTTTTGTCTAGTCATATGCATGCGTGAGCACATATAAGTCGATATAAATGAATTATTCAGAGGAGGATACCACAATGCCACACTTACTTATGAATAAACAATGCAAGTAAACATCCATGACATGCTACCTATATTAATAAATTGAGCTAAACATGAGAGATCATAAACTACTAGACTTTCTTAAAATATATACCTCACATGAACCAACTAAGCATGCTCACATGGGTGAGTATATGTACAAATGAAAACAAATAGAGTTCATACCAGCCTCTCACCACAATCCAATTGTCGAGATCGTCATTATTGCTTTCTACTTGTGTAGCTTGGATAATATGAAATGGAAACCAGCTCCAGCCACCTAAGACCATTGAACTCATAAAGAACTTACAAACCAAAGAAGAACAGCAAATATTTTTGTGTTTTCAATTTGCAAACAAGAACAAAAGGAAACAAGCAAACAAAGCAAATCTTTGGGTTTTCTTGTGCAAACTAGCAATAGCAAATAAAGCTAAACAAATGCAAGAAACCAAAGCAAACAAATTATGAAGAGAAACAACAGAAATATTTTGGTCTTTTTGTGTTTTGAAAGGAACAAAGCAAGAACAAGAAAATGAAAACTGAAAGAAACACAGAAGTTTAGACAAGGTAATCCACAAAACCGACAAATAGCAGACAGAATTGGATTTTTACAAAATCTTACGTTGCTCAGCGCTCGCGAAGTGTTCAACTAATGAAAGTGAGATAACAACCATGAACTCCCCTCAAGCTTAGGCTTTTGGCCCAAGTGGAGTTCAATCCCATCGAGACTATGAGGTAGTATTTCCGTAGTAATGATTTAAGATGGATCATATTCCGGCATGTGCTGAAGAAGCAATCTTGACACGTGACGGCAGTAGTCGTGCAGGCCTCGCGTCCCCGGAGCTGGCGTCGTCGTGGAAGTCTTGTATCTTCATATGTTCATCCACCTCTTCCTTAGTGCACGACCATGATTGCCTCTGGCCAATACCTCCAACAAACCTGGTTGGGGAAGAGGGATTTTCTTCTCCTCAGAGAACAACATTCTATAGACCATAATATCTATAGAATCAGCAGTAACAAAATGATGACTTTCATAGCAGCAATATTGAGTCTCCTAGGGGTCAATGGCACATCATTAGGATCATGAGGAACGGAATATGTTAAAACGCTGCAGTTGCAATAGTTCCTCTAAAAATAGGCCCCCTGTTAGACAAACGGCGAGCAATAAGAGAACCAAAGTGATAAGATGTCCGATCAGTATGCAATATTCAAGAAAGCAAGATGGTAACTAGAAATATTGCTAGTGTTCTCCTACCAAGAATGCTAGTAGCAATGTAATATGCAAAATACTTAATGGCGGGGAGTTGAATGTTTCTTATCTTGCCACGCTGAATGGTGCGATAATCATTCGGTGATCCCTCGATAGAGCTCCAACAGGTCCCGGGGGTTGTCATCAATCCTCCTTGATGTACCTACAGAGGCAATATCCAATGCACGACAAAAATCTTCCAATTCCATAGTAACAGGATTACCATAGATCTTAAATGTAACCTGCTGCCTGTGATTGCGTGTTGTTGAACTTGAAGCTCTCAACGAAGATCTTGGTGAGCATATAGTATTGCCTTTCGTCTTCCACGTAGGTAGTTGCTCGCCTATTGACATAAAGCAGAATTGTCCAATATCCCCCGTACTCTTAAAACTTATTGGAAAAGAGATGAAGCATTAGGAGCCCCTTTGTCCCCGCGAAGCTAGGCGCGATGATATTCTCATTGTACGATCGGGGCTTAAGCCGGGGAAGGCCCGAGAAGGCTCTCCAAGGTCGGGGTTGTTCCTTTCTTGAACAACTCTCCAAAGTTGGCATTATCTCTTCTCTGGAAATTTTCAACAAGTGATATAAAATTTGATTTGGGATATATAAATGAGGGAAACTACCATAGGAACTTGCTAGAGTACTAATCATGCATCAAAACCAGTTTCTACCACTTAGAACAAGCATGCAAGCTCACTAAACATGTTACCTACAGCAGCAAAATATTCAAGATATATATTCCACCAAACAAAATTCTACTTGGATAATCGGAGGAGTCACATACCGAAGAGCAAATGTGCCAAATCTTAGACAGAAATCTGAAGAGATCGAGAAAACTGGAGTTCTTGAGCAAAACGCGAGTGAGAGGAACTCGGTGTTTTTACGGGAGAGAGAAGATGCTGGGAGAAAGAGATGAAATAGTGGCAAGGAGGGGCCCACACCACGTGGTGGCGCGCCCCCCTCCTTGGTCGCGCTGCTCTGCAGGGGACCCCTGTAGCTCCCACAGTCATCCTCCGTGCTCCTGGTGTGCCTCGCTTGAAAAACAGGGATCAAATTTATAATTTTTAAAATTTTGGAAACTTTGAAAATGCACATTTCTCGGGGTATTAAGTTTATTATTACTCGCCTTGGAAAATTTTGAAATTCCAATTAACTAAGGAACTTAAAATTAAAAAGTGCTACAGTAACTAGAGCAAGTGGAGGAAGAAAGAGATGTTGTTTACTCTATGCATATAAAAAGCATTTGTCTCGTTAACAAGGCTGATCAAGTCTTGCCACCAACTAAATTTTATATGACATAAGAAGAAATAAAACCTCAAATCAATCATGTTACCTTGAATTGTATTGATATGGATCCAATCACTTAGAGTTTGATATTCTTCTTTAGGCTCATATAGGACAATCAATAGTTCCCACTTTTGATAGTTCTCACATTAGAAATAGTATTAACTCCACACGCTCTCTCAATCCTCTTGGGAAAAATTATGCTCCCTATCATTACTGAAAGTAACCTTTCTTTATTGCAATTAATAACAGCCCCTGCAGGAAAGGGTCTTCAAGAATAATAGACATATTATCATCTTCGTGCATTTCCAACACAACAAAATCGGTTAATATCAATCAATTATTAGTAACTTGAACAGGAACATCCTCACATATACCAACAGAAAGCCGTAGATTTATCAGCCATTTGCAAAGATATATCGTGAGGTATCAACTTATCTAAGTAAAATTCTTGTAAAGAGAAAAGGCATAACACTAACATCGGCTCCCAAGTCACATAGAGCAATTCTAACATAATTATTCTTATTAGAACAAGGAATAGTAGGTATAACTGGGTCGCCCAATTTGGAACCTTGCCACTGAAAGAGTAATTAGCAAGTATAGTGGAAATTTCCTCATTGGGGATTTTCCTTTTGTTAGAAGCAATATCCTTCATATACTTTGAATAAGGAGGCACTAATAGCAATTACCAAAGTGATTTGCAAGAATAAAGGTTTCATCCAACCGCTCGAAAAATTTATTATAGTGTTCTTCTTCCTTTGATTTTAGTTTAGCAGTGAAAAGGCATTTTGTTTTTTGAACCCAAGGTTCTCTTCATTACCATGTTTCTCAGAAAAAATCTTCTCTTTAGTGTACTTTTTATTTTTAGCATGCTTTTCAAAGTTTTTTCAACATCTTCTTTATCAGAGTATCATTCTTATCATTATCTTTATCATGTTCATTACCACTTTCACCTCAAAGACTTAAATAGAAATGTTATTAGGATCATTAACAAAAAGTTCAGTGGATTCTACAACATTCTTATGTTTCTTTTTCTTTTCTAGATGGAGCACTAGTTTTAGTTCGTTGAGAATCTTGTTCAACTCTTTTTGGGATGCCCTTCAGGATATAGGCGGATCCTGAGTAGAAACACCGCTTCTAGTTGTTACTTCATATTCATAAGCATGTTTTCTTTTAGAATTATTTCTTCAATAAGTCATTTTGCACTTTAGCTAGTTGATCAATTTGAGTTTGAACCATATGAAAATGTTTAACAACAAGCATCTTAAAAATCATTGGAGGTTCTCTCTACAATATCATGCAATCCACTTGATAGTTCTAGAATTTTCCATTAGATGATTTCACTCATATTAAAATTTTCTTGCTTTAATAACATAATTATCAAACTCATCTAAGCATTGTGCAGAAGGTTTCGAAAGGAATATCTTTCCTAGTAAAGCGCTGAAGGGAGTTTACCCCAATCATGTGATGAAGGGGGAATTATCTCTACTAATAAGTTACGGATAGATCTTCACATCTTCAGATTTAACACCTTTCTCCTTGAGAGACTTCTTGGCTTCCCTCATATCTTCATCATTTAATTTAATTAAACCTCTCTTCTTCAATATTGGTGAGTTGGTTCAGGAGTAGTCCAATCATCATGATTCCAGCCTATTTTAGCCAATAATTTTCAAATATCGCCTGGAGTTCTTCTCCTGAACACAAATTCAGCAAACTATCCAGGCATGCCCTAGACTCAATGGTTAGTCCACTATAAACATATCAAGTAAATCATGCTTTTCCAAATCATGATCGGGCCGAGCTCTAATAAGAGAGCAAAATTCGCCTAAGTCTGTGCAATTTCTCTCCATCTTCCCCGGTCAAAATTATAGATTTCCTCTGCAAAGTAACATGTTGAGTACTAAAGCAGAAAGTATTTACGGAAGAAAACATCACGCAATTTTGGAATTTTAATAGAATTAGGTGGCAAACTATTATACCAAGTTTTAGTGTCATCCTTTAATGAGAATGGAAAGATTTTGCAACAAAGCAAGTACGCTCTTAACATCATCAAAACAAGCTACCCAGAGAGTGATAGCTCAACCTAAAAGTTCAACAAAGATTTCTTTTTCAGTACCACAAAAGGGTGTTTTTCTCAACAGCTATAGGAGATAGATCAAGAGAAAAATCATAATCTTTATCTAATGTTTATAGAGATGGCAAATTTAGGACTGTGGAGATGCTTTATATTCAACAACATGTTCTGCAAGCAACTTTTTAATTTTTTCTTGCATCAGTAGTAGCATTGCATTTTTCACTAAAATCATCATTGCTCCACATAATCTTCATCAGATCATCACTAAAATAATCAAGTCCAGGTGAATTAACAGGTGCAGTAGCATTTTCATTAGAGTTTCAGTAATTTTTAATTTGTCTAGACCTAGCAAATTGTAGCATCTAGAAAGATCCCAATGAATCACCATCACCAAACATGTTATAAATATTAATACACAGTGAGAGCTGTGATTCACAAAGAGGAGCACCAAAGATGTGAAGCATGTGGCTGTTGAAACAAGTTTATCAATCATAGATGGTGAATCAAGAGCAGAGGTACTCGTAGTTGCACCTTCTTGTAGTGGATGGTAATATGGCGACCTTAGTATCGCGAGGTTTACCCATGATGAGAATTTGCGCGAACAATATCAATCCAAGCCAACTTCCAAATAAAAGCTATGCCCCCGCGAACGCTTTAAAATAGTCTTGATGACCACAAGTATAGGGGATCCGAGGGAAGTAAACCTAATTTATTGATTCGACACAAGGGGAGACAAAGAACATTTGGAAGCCTTAACAATGAGTTGTTAATTCAGTTTATCTTTAAATGATTTGCTCGTAATATTTATCATGAGGTAACGCTATAGCAGTGTAGTGTAGTGAAATAACAGCAAGATAGTAACAAAGACAGCAGCAGTGATTTTGTAAATGAGATTAAAATAATTTAGGCACGTGGGATTTGATGAATCAAGGGCAGAAGCATAGAGAAACCTGTAATGATCATAGTAGGCATTTGCGATAATAACAAACGTGTCCAAGTACAAAGCAATCAATAGGCATGTGTTCCAATTATAGTAGTACGTGCTCGTATAGTAAAGACAACATCTTTTGTCCTACTACCATACAAATGTGCCTCTTGAAAACTGATCGGATAATATGCACTTTAATAGAGTACCTATAAAGCATTAACACCCATAATACGCTTATCCTCACATCACTACCATTCCTCCTAGTTGTCCCGATCACACTTTGGCCATCGGTTCTATTAGCCATATGCATACAACTTCTGCAGTAAGATCAATAAACAATGAATATTACGATGAAACAATAACATGTTCAGATCTGAGATCATAAGACTCGGGCCCTAGGGACAAGTTAATACACAACAAGTTGCAACAATATCATCTAAGTACCAATTACGGACATAGGCACTATGCCCCAACAATCTTACGTTATTACATGACCAATCTCATCCAACCCTACCATCCCCTTCAGCATAACGGGGGAATTACTGGCACATGGATGGGGGAAACATGGCTGGCTGATGTAGAGGCGTTACGATGACACATGATCCGCCCAATTCCTCTACTGAGCAAGCAAGAACGGAGACTTCCTGCTCCCTGCGACGGAGTTTTATGTGGCGGCGCTCTGGAGGGTTTCTTGCGACTTCGACTTCTCTCCGTGCGCTTTAGGTCGAAGGCATTATATAGTCCGAAGGAGGGCTGATACGTCTCCGACGGGCCACACCATAGGGCCGCACGGCCCCCCCTAGGCTGCGCCAGGGTATGGTGGGGCCTCGGGCCTCCACCTTAATTGTCTTTCCGGGCTCCGTCGTGACTGGGAAAATAGGTCTCTCTCGTATGTTCCGAGGATTTTCCCCGGTGTTGGATTTCTACAAAAACGAGACACTGCAATGGGGGTCGGGAAATGCTTAGTCCGGTTAGCTGCATCCAAAATACACAAATTAGAGGCAAAACAATAGCAAAAGTGTTCGAAAGTATACGTTTGACGACAACACAATGGCCAAAGATCTCAAGAAATATTTCTAAAAGGTGGGATGATACAAAGTGAACATAAAATAAGCAAGAACCTGGACAAATAAGTTTTTTTTGCAAAGTACAGTTTATGACTGACACTTCCACTTAGAATAAAAAAGCCGATGCGCAGCCATAGACTCTAGAGGTACAACTATTACAAGCAAGTATCAAGTTACCGCTTTGAATTTGGGGAATGTCTCGCCTGGACCTGTCTAATTAGGTAACTGAGTTTGACTTTATTGGTGTGTTATGGTGAAAGACCGATGCGTTGCTATCGGTTCTTGGTGTGTGGACTTACTTTGACAATCGGAAGAATCAAATTGGACAATCGGAGAAGTCGAATTGGGAAACATTCTTCATTGATAAGAGGATTTTTACAACTAAGAGCCGATTGCTCTCAAAAGGATGATCTACCACCTAAATTACTACTACTAGCCCTATACTAGTAGTCCCTAGCCTAGGGGCCGTCGCTGCCCTCATCGTCGCCGTCCGCGCCGCTGTCGGCGCTACTGCCGGCGACGTCCTCGTCGCTGCTGTTGAAGCCGCCGGTAGGGGCTTCGTCTTCATCTTCATCGTCGTCGTCGTCGTCCTCCGACCCGGTGCGGAAGCGCTTCATCGGCGGGTACTCGTCGGAGGAGGTCTCTTCCTCCGCTTCGTCCTCCTCGTCGGAGGAGAGGCCCGCGTCCCAGGAGAAGAGGTCGTCGTCGCTCTCCTCCTCCAAGGCCCCGTCCACGAGGAAGTGGAGGTCGTCCTCCCCGTCGGTCAAGGAGTCGTCGTCCTCGGACTCGACAGAGAAGTTCTGGCCCCTCTCGGCCCCACCACTGCGCGGGCCTCGTACGCCCCTTATCGGGGTCACCCCGCATCGGCTCGCCGGAGGAGAGGATCGGAAAGAAACACCCGAGGAGTGCGCAGGAGGAGTGAGCCCGCTAAGAAGAGAAGGGGTTTTTTCTGAAAAGCATGCGTAGGAAGAGATGATAAAGAATCGCTTCAAGGAGTTTAAACAAAGGGGACATGGGGGAAGACATCAATGCCATGGCAGTTTCCGAGGATGCGGTGCCAAACCGTCAAATCGTGCAGAGAAGCGGAGAAGTTGAGAAGGAAAGACATCATGATGAAAGGGCACCGTAGAGTTGCTCCGTCGCAACGATGACCCGATGAAGGAAATGGTAGTGGTTTTGGAATCTATTATTGCCAAAACCAGCAGGGTATGTGTTATCACCGCATTTTGGCCAAATCAGAAGATGGGCCGTGATCGAGATGGGCTTTGGAAGATATGCACATGAAGTGTTTATAATCCGCCTCGTATTTGGGAGTTCAGATGATTGTCTGTGGTATTCCAGACATTATAGTAGATCATGCATAGTTTAGAATTAAGAGAGAGAGTTTGGTTCGTACACAGTTAGGTTTATTCCAAAGACAGAAAGTCCACGGACTATAAATATGTACCTAGGGTTATTGAGAAAGGAGTACGATCATCACGTTTACAACAAACACAATCTAGGCGCATCGCCACCCCTTTGCTTTGAGGGTTTCTTCCGGCAGCATCATGCTGCCCAGGCGTGACTGGCTATCTTTGCTGTCCGGTGTTGCCTGTGATCAAGCCTTGTTGATGGCGCAGTAACACCGTTTATCACAGAAAGCTGGGCTACATCGATGCTTTTCTAATATGTTTGCCTAGCTATGCTGCGACATCTAGCTGCCTTTACACCTATCTTGGGTGTAAGGGAGGCCTTGCTTCATCTTTACTTAGTAGAGCTGATCTGATTATGGTTGTTCCTTGTTATTCAAGGTTTAGTTTGATATCCGCACAGTTAGGCCTGCAAAACTGCTGAATGATCCAAAGAGCGCGTAAGGCATGGTTTGCCGATCCAAGAAGGGACGTCCGAGAATCGACTCCATGTTGGTTTTTAGCCCCTCTAGGACTAGTCGTTATCTTCGATCCATGTGCTCAACTGGCTGCGAGGGACGTTCCGGCTATGTGAAAGCCCTAAACTGTCGTGAGATCGATTTAACTTGGTATAGTATTGATAAAGTTGTGATCCCCATGTTATCAGAGATCCAACATGAACCATACAATCGGCTCTTTGAGTTTATCTGGCTGTAACCGAGAGCCGATCGAAGCTCATTTAATGTTTACGTGTGTCCGCCATGCAGGAAACTAATCGAAGTAATCCAACACCTTTCCCGACCAGGTTAGGTCAAGTGGCACGCCTCTTGCAACCGTCAGGACGGTGCTTTATATCATGGGCCGTCAGCTTCGAGGACCAGCATTCACCAAGAAATTCCGGAGCCTCTTCTTAGCCTGTTGCTCGCTGGGCCGCTTTCGCCGTGGTTTTGGCAGCTGGGACCTGATTCCCAAAATTTAGCGGGAAAAAGGGTTAAAAGGGAAAAGTGGGAATCTTCAAGGTATCGCTCAAGAAAAGAAGATTTCCTAATAGATGACAATTTAAACAAGTAAAGTTTTGAAGCTCTACAAGATTCTCTGATCCTAGGCCAATGAAGCAACCATCTGATCCATTAAACTTTGAGAACTCGGGGAGCCGTTGTGGTATACTTTATGGGTATATCACGGCATGGCCTAGATCCGGCAAGTCTGGAAGTGCCCACAGATGGGCGACGCGCACGGCCCACTCATGCTCACGGTCAGAGATCCTCAAGGATGAAGTCCAACTCGCATCAGGAAGTCGATCCCAGCCGACCCACGTGATGATACCGGATCCATGAAGGCCCATGAAGTATCCGGACCTCAAGACGCTCTAGATGTATGGATCTGACGTGACAAGGCAAGACATTGCATCGAAAGGACAACTTTGTATTCGCCAGACTCTCCATGAAACTCCTAGATCCGCGCGCCTTATAAGCCGATCCTGGAGAGACCTATAGCCGCCACAACCACAACTCATTGTAACAACGCCGGAAGCTCGTGACAATTCCGCATGGGGCGTTATAGGCCTCGCCCTCGTGCGTGTTCCGGTCGGTAACGCGTACCACTGTCTTCCGGGCGCACTTCGCCCTATGACCCCTATTTTTCCCTCGTGGAGGATCCCTCTCCTCGAGGTACCGCTTAACAGGCAAATTTACAAAGCACGAGTCATCTCACCCGGGAGCCGAGCTCGTAGGATCAGAAGTGTTGATAAGAGATCGGCTGATGATGAGTAGGCGTTACCGGTGTTGTTGGAGGAGAATACATGCTCACATAGGATGTGCTATGGCTGAAACAGCGAATACTTTAAGGAAAGAGGAATGGGCGAACAATGACGAATCATATGGAAAGAAAGAGTCGGAAAATCTCAAGGGAGAAATTAAGGGAAAGTCAAAGCCGACGGCATTGTTGTCAGCACACCATATACTATGTGTCGACGCCTCAATGGTGCTCTTTGGTGGTCGGCCGCTTCAGACAAATGGCGGGGATTTACGCTGACGGCAAATCACACGACGGTAGCTGGCCAGTACAGCTCATTGTGGTGCCGACGGTTGCTTTAAAAGGGGAGTTGCCGAGCGGTATGTGCCGTATAGGCCCACCTTTGCTGCCAGAAGATCCAATGCTGGCACCTTTAATGCATTCCTGCATTCCCCCTAGTGTGGCGTAGTAGTTATTTCCTTTGGAAGACCTCAATGAGTAGAAAACGGAGCTATCCAGCGGTGCCTAAATGAGCTATGATCTCGACTTTTCTAGATAGCTCTGATTGTGATTTGTGAGCATATCAGTATCACCATGTCTGTTTGAGATGCACATCTCAGCAACCATGAAATTCCGGAAGATTACTCTTCAAGTAAATATAGCCTCTCAATGTTACTCCAAGTTCTAGATTTTTTTTATTTTTACAAAGAGCATATCAGTATCACCATGTCTGTTTGATTTTTTTTTAAAAAAATACTAGCTGGTTCTGTCTTGTTGTTTCATGAGGTGACATTTTTATTCTACCAATCATTTCTCCCCAGGGAGCACGGTAGAAAATTAAGCTAAATTTGCTCCATTATCCGCCGTCGCTCTCTCCCCGGTGTGAACGGCAGCTTATTCCGCTGATTCCGGGCAAAGCCACACCATGCAAAACTACGGAACCTCCCTATCATCCCGTGTGCTTTCCAGCGAAACATTGGGCACTAAAATATGCGTACGTAGCTACTCTAGACCCGTGTGATGTGTGCGGCGTGCTGCTGTCGCGCGGAAGATCGATCGAGATTAGGACGCGCCTGGAATGTCGTTTCGTCGGTCGATGGAGGTACTTTTTGACTCTCTTGTCTTCCAATCCTTTACGCGGCAGATAACACCGATCGATCGAGAAGGTAGGCACTTAGCCATTGCGTTCGTGATGTTGCCGTGTGTGTGACCTTGTTCGTCAAACACGTAGATACGCGCGCATGCAGATGCAGCTAGCTGGTGCCAATCATTCAACGCATGCTTGTGTTCTTCACTTGCTTGATTTCTTTCTTTCTTTTTCTCTTCGCTGTTCGAAACACGTTTTTCCTCCATTTTGTAAATAAATCCACACAGCCGAGTCGATGAAGAGTGATGAGGAAACACGGAAATTCAATTCGACTCCCGTTGTATGCTCCCCCCCCCCCCTCCCACCCAAAAAGACACTTCTAATTGTCCAAAATTCCAACAAAAAACGCATGTACACCTCGACGGTGTATATATGTGTGTTCACATAGTTTTGCGAAAAACTAATATTTTTTTATGGTTGATGTAAAGAAGACAAAACACCTCTCACAAAAAGTCTTATTCTTAGCACCATTTTTTTATTTTTTACCGAGCCCAAACGACAAGTGAATTGTTTATGAAAAGACTGTGTGCATATAGCATGTGAAGATGTATACGTAAAAAATTTCTTTGAAATTTCACGTGTACACACAGTGCAAACAACGAGGATGAAGTCCGACGATAACATTTTTACATGTATATGATAGCAGACCATTGAGATACCTCCCGCGAGGGTCATACGAGCATCAAAGATATGATCTGAACTTGCCCACTGACAACAATGGAGCGAGACCAACAAAACCGTAGCTCCACAACGATGCTCCCAAGAGGATAACAACGCAAGGCGCTGATTGTCTTCACCCGGAGACGTGACGAGGGGAAAGTGACCACAACGACACCTCCAAGAGAATTATGACACCAGCAGGCATCGCCGCCGCTGGCTCTGAAGTGCTATGCTTTTTTTCCTGGAAAAACCTTGCACCACATCCCAGTACCCAAATCGCCAGCTTGCACCAAGTCGGGGCCTCCCCTGATTTGTTCTAGAACATGAGAAAATCTGAGCCAAGAGTGCTTGCTAGATGCATCGGGCGTGCGAGCTGATGTTGCATCATTGCATGCCGCTTGCGTCCCACGGCATGGGCCTCTGTTCGATCGTGCCGTCGTGTGCACCCGCGCTGCATCCACCGATCTCTTTCGTGCGTGCAAGAATAGAAGATTGAACTGCAGCGCCTCCGGCTGCGCGTTCGGTTAATATGGTTAATTCGGTTCGGTTTATTTGGTTATACGGTAAATACGGTTTCAATACTTCGGTTAATACAGTTACGTATAAAAATACGATTCGGTTTCGGTAATAACCATTAAACTTCGGTTCGGTTTCGGTAATAACCAAACTAACCAAAGTTGACGCGAATTTTGGATTGAAAAGTAACTTTTATGGCCATATATTTCATTTTCTGTATTTTGTATGATCGTACTAAAGATTTTGCAAGAGAGCAAAACAAAGAAGAAAGAAAATTCGAACAAACTAAAATATGGATGTATTTTGTATGGCCCGTACAAAAGGTTTTGCCAAAGAGAGAAAGAAAAATAAATAAAAATAGGCCATCTAATATATGCGACTCGAACTAGCAACCTGTGGTTACCGGGCACTAACCAGACGGACAAACAAAAGACCTGACCCCCAAACCACCTTACGTGTAGACTTTTCAGTTTAGGTGCTATATTAAGGCTACGTTTGAAGCTGGGCTGGACGAGATTTTATGTTGCTCTGTGTGTTCGGTTTCTTTCGGTTTAACCACGGTTTTTCGGTTAAAAACTGAATTAACTGAAGTTCTTTCGGTTTGGTGTTTTACTAACTGAAACCTAACCATAAAACCATAAAAACTGAAATTTGGTTTCGGTTAGGTTTTTTTCGGTTCGGTTTTCGGTTTCAGTTCGGTTATGCACAGCTGGAGCAGCGCCTCATAGCCGGATGACAGTAGGCAATAATCGGGCCACAAGCTAGTGGCGGCGCGCCGGCGCCCATCCTTTGTGTGTCGTCAGGCGCTTCGGCTGGTTCTGATTTTCGGGTAGCAAGCTTGTTTCGAGGCGGTAGAGCAACGGATAAGGCTTCTCCTCGTCAGCCGATTCCAGGTCATGTCGACGGCGACGGACAATCTGATAAGATCTACGGCGCCGTCCGAAACATGTCGCCGCGCTGGGATCTTCTTCGCGGTGGACCGCACGCAGCCTAGTATAGTACGTGGTCGATTTCTCACAAAAAACTGGTTTCCTTACGGTTTTTAGAGATGAGGGATTGAGGGTATGGCCGCAGAGAGCTGGGTTGCAAAGTCGCACCATCTCTCACAATGTTCAGATCACTGTTTCTAGAAGAGAGTAACGGGCTATGTTTTTTTTAAGACATGAAAAAAAAGGTGTTGCGTACGAGCGGCAGGCCAGGGAGATATCTGGGGCCTGCTCCAAAGGTGTCCCAGCATAGAGCCGTGGATCGGCCCGCAAATCCTGGAGCTCGCACCGCAAACCCTGTTGCTGATATGGGATTGGCCCATTTATCCTTCCGACAATTTTTTTTTGCGATGATTTGACTATGTGTGTGTTGCGAAGAAGACAACGACCACTTTATTATTAGAGATTTTTTTTAGGATGAACGATATAGAAAAAAGAGAGAATTCCTTATATGACACTAGTCCTAAAATATGATGCCTTATGTGACACTCTCAACTTTTTGCTTCCTTCTATGGCCACTTGTGTAAAATTTATGCCTCATATGACACTCTAGTGTATTTTTTCAGCTAACGGTGTCAACTTTCCACATACAAAGTCAGTTCTGCCCCTGGTGCAATGTGTGACAAAAATTCATGTGACAATAAGAGAAACTATTGCTTAACTATTTAAATAAACTAATTATAACTGAAAGGATAATTCAAAAAATCGGCAAAACCTCCCCTGTATTTTGATGCCATATCCCCTGCACACAGTTTATATATATATATATAATCGATTGAACAAATCTCAACAAGTGACAAAAGCAACCAGATTCACACATAAATCACAAATAGTTCACATATGTCAGGCTAAAAGACTTCCAAAACAACCCTCATATCACAGGAACTCCAAAATAACCATTACATCATCAATGGAAGGGCATAGAAGCATATGAAAATGACAAGCTGAGCCTTCTTTTGCTTCTTGTGCTCATAGCAGGGCTAGGAGGGTTAAACTTTCTGCTCCTTGTGCCCATTGCTGGGCTGTCAAGTGGCACCGGAATTTTCTCAGCAACCTTCTTTTTTGTCTTGGCCTTCTTCATGGAGCCAGTTTTTGATCTGCACATGTGTGTATGGCAATAGTAAGGCAATAAATTTAGAGCCGCAACAAGTTTATGTCAGCAACAATGTAATACACTTCTTTTACCCCTGTCATCACTGCTTGGCCAGCATCAGTGCATATGGCTAAACCTGTTGGTGATCCTATGGCCTGTCTTAGCAATTGCATGAACCAGATCCAATTTTCGTTTGTTTCTGAGTCAAAAACTCCAAAACAAACTGGATACATCCAATTATGGCCATCCACTGCAGTAGCACTTGCCAATTGTCCCTTGAATCTGCCTGTCATAAAGGTGCTGTCCACAGCCAAATATGGCCTACAGCCACTAAGAAATCCATCTATGCAAGGTTTGAGAGCAACAAAAATTCTTCTAAACCTTATTTTACCATTTATGGTATGATGGTCAATCTGCACTATGCTATTAGGGCAGCAACTTTCAACTTGTGCTTTAAACTTATACAAGTTGTTGAAACTACTATCCCAATCACCGTATAGTTGCTTCAAGGCTAGCAGCTTACCCATATAAACTCTCTTGTAGTGGATTTTGATCTTGTAGTGTTCTTTCAGCTTTTGCCGCAATTCCATTGCTCCTAGAGTTGCATCCTCAATGAGCCAATCTTTCACCTTCTCACATATCCAGAATTTAGTTGCATTCTTCACTTTCTTTTTCCTTTTTGTACTAGAACAATCGTGGTCAAAGGGATTTTTTTTCACCTACAAAATAGGAATACAAAGTAAGTAAAATCTCCTCAACATTTATGCAAGATATATTCAGAAATAAGTAAGGTTAGACAATTACCATTACAGTACGCCTATCAGCTGTTGTAGAAGCATGTATCCTCCATGGGCAATCATCTTCATCTCTTCTTTTACAATAGGCCCTTAACCTACGTTGTGTGCTCTTCTCTGTGTTATACTCAAAGTCGCGTTTGACTGCATGTTGGGAAAGAGCCAACCTAAACACATCCATATTGGGATATGTGGATCCTACAGTCATTGGAGGGTCTTGCTGGTCATACTCTGTATTTGGGGCATGATCTGGCTCATGCAACTCCTCCTCTAATTCAGGCTCCTCCTCGCTCTCATCCTCGCTCCCGTCCTCGCTCTCATCCTCGCTCTCATCCTCGCTCCCATCCTCACTCCCATCCTCGCTCCCATCCTCGCTCCCATCCTCGGGAACATTGGCTTTGTCTTTCTCATTCTCCAAATACATTTTCTCCTCATCAATACCAACATGCTCATTCTCCGGAATTGGGTTGCAAAGATAACCATCACCGGCCTCTTTTGTGTTGTTGTCTGGTTGAACATTTGTCGAATCCTCGGTGATAGGCTCATTTGGTTTGGAGGGATCACAATATGCAATCAACATCTGCATTATGTTTTCTGGATCCATCCTACAAATCACAGAGAAATGCTATGTTTGCTTTGGTTTGTTGCTACTAAATTTCAGCATACGCATAGCATCTGGAGACTACAAATCATAGCACTCACCCTTGTTGCCAATCTGCCCAAGCTGACCAGCCCGCATCGGCGCCTCCAGGTCCGCCGTCGGCCGCGCCTCCAGGTCCGCCGTCGGCCGCCTCCGGCCGCCGCGCCGCCTTGTTCTATGTCCGCCGGCCTGCATCATGGCGCCTGCCGCTCCTGTGCGCCGCGCGACGCTGCGCGCTTGATAGCACGTGCGGCCGCCGCCGCGCTGCTTCTCCGGCCCAGTCATCATGGCGCCTCGGTCGCTCCAGGCACCGCGCCGCTTGGTCGCCGCCGCCGCACGCGGCGCTTGAGCGCGCGCCGCCTGCTTTTCCGGCCTTGCCGCTCCATAGCTAGGGTTCGTGAAAGGCGTGCGGGCTTGCTGCTTGCTGCTTGTTCGATGCTCAGGCGTGCACGATTGAGTCAAACGGAAAAATAAGTGACGGGGGTATTTTGGTCCAGCTGAGCAAAAGGTGACGGAACAAATTAACGGAACCGACGGTAGTGTCATATGAGGCATAAATTTTACACAAGTGGGCATAGAAGGAAGCAAAAAATTGATAGTGTCATATAAGGCATCAAATTTAAGACTGGTGTCATATAAGGAATTCTCTCTAGAAAAAAATATTTACAAGAGTGAACAACATAGAAGACAATATAATGCGATGTATGATATTTTAAATATAGCATCAATCAAAACATGGCAAAATTGGCAAACTATCTTTCTCTTCATTTTCTGAATAATTAGTTCTTTGAAAAAATAAATTGCACTTTGAGTTCTTCTCTTGCTTTTGTATTTCAACTCTATCCGGCAGTGTGCAAATCCATAAGTAACTTCTTTTGGTGTAACATAAGATTAACAATTGCAACATCGGAATTGAACTATAAATCTAATCCGCAGCATACCTTAGGTATAGACAACATGTGGGACTACTATAGGCCCGAGGCATAGTAATCACAGACTACAAACCGGTCGTCGTCGACATAGATGCTACAGAAAGCACCACAGTGGCTAAGTTCCAGGGTCGTTAGGATGTATCCTCGTCCAATCTCAAGCCGATAGGCCATATGTACGTGATTAGCGGCACCCAACGGTGGCAGACAACACACTAGGAGGCAGCAGGGACGCACAAAATGCATTGCCCAAATTCATATCGGCAATCCTATACATCGCCCGCATGTGTGCGGGGATACCCTTCGCACGCACGTGGTGACCACCTGGCCGCGGCCCATAACGCCGTTTTCAGTCATTCCAGTTTTGTGAAGGTTCTAGAACCTTGTGGTTCTGGTTCTTTTGGTTTACCTAGTTCTTCTCAGTTCTCTATTCGGTTTTTCATTTTTCTGTCTTTTTCTCAATTTTTTTAAACATTTAGAGCAAAGTTTTTGTTGAACAATTTTTTTTCTGAACATGAACAAATTTTTGTAGCAAACTTTTTTTGAACAATTTTTATAATGTAAACAAATTATTTTTTGAACAAATTTTTTAAGCAAATTTTAGTTTGAACATTTTTCAAATCTGATTTTTTTTTGCTAAAAACCTGAAGTTTTTACAAATTTGAATTAATCAAAATAAAATAAAAATGAGAAAAGGAGAAATCTAGAGAAAGCTTTAGGTGAGCTGGCCCACCAAGGAGCGGGCGCGGCAGAGCTCTGCCCTGGGACGGTTTATCCGCACGCACCTAAGCGACGTGTAGGTGCTCCCATTCCTATCGATCGGGGCACACACAACTAGATCAATCCTTTGATTCCGGACATTTGGTACATATAACCACCAGTGCTCATAGTTTTTAAAATATTTAAAAATCATGTATTTTTGTTTCAAAAAATCATCACATTTATTTTATGAATACATACACATGTCCTGAATACTCATGTGAAGTTTCGGTAGAAATTGTGTTGTATTTTGAGCTACATAAAAAAACATATTTGTGGCTACGGATAGTAGATATCTTTTTTGCATAGCTCAAAATACAACATATTTCTCTTCAAAATTTATATTGTACCTTCGGAATGTTTATATGTATATGGGTATTTAATTTCAACTTTTTTGGAACCCAAAAAAATATGATTTTAAAAACCAAGAGCACTGGTGCTCATGTGCCAAACACACGAAGATTTGATGCATAGGAGCACGAGTGCTCCCGGTTTTCAAAATATTTTAAATCTGTAATTTTATGTTTCAAAAAATCATAAAAATATATTCCATGAATACATACATATGTCATGAATACTCGTGCGAAATTTCGGAAAAAATTATGTTGTATTTTTAGCTACAGAAAAAAAAAATTTATAGCTGTCTATAGAGATAATTTTTGTCAGAAATTATCTTTTTTATATAGTTCATAATACAACATATATTGTTCCGACATTTTTATAGTACATTCAAGAGATTTCTTTGTATGTGCAGATTTGTGCTCAGATTTTTTGGAAGCTCAAAAATATGTTTTTAAAAAACCAGAAGCACTAGTTCTCATGCCAAAGTCACTTTTCGTTTGATTCCTATGGATTGTATACGTTTTTTTTTTTTGAGATAACTATGGATTGTATACGTGTGCAGAGCTACTTTTCATCTGGGAAAACAAGGCCACAGTG
Source organism: Lolium multiflorum (assembly GCA_030979885.1). Taxonomy (NCBI): domain Eukaryota; kingdom Viridiplantae; phylum Streptophyta; class Magnoliopsida; order Poales; family Poaceae; genus Lolium; species Lolium multiflorum. The sequence continues at coordinate 303,354,872 of CM061749.1, forward strand.
GCGAGATGGGCTACTAGCCTTATTCGTTGTGCTAATTAATAATGTGCTAGTACTAATCTACGACCATTAGGGCGGCAAACCCTATACACTGATCAGGTCGGTGCGTACCGCGCGCCGCACAACCCGCGTGCAGTACGGGCCGGCCCAGTTGGTGCAGGCTTCTCTTTTTTCATTTTTTCATTTTTCTTTTTTGTTTCTCCTTTTCTTTTCTGTTTCTTTTTTTCCATTTTTGTTTTCTGTTTTCTATTTTCTTTTGTTCTTTTTTCTTTTTTTGTTACTTTTATTGTTTAGATTCGAAAAACAGAAATATTTTTAAAATGTTAAAATTTAAAAATGTTTAAATTTTAGAAATATTTACATTAAAAAATGTTCAAATTTGAAAAAAGTTCAATCTTTAAAAATTTAATTTTAACTTTGATCAAATTAAAAATGTTTATTCCAAAAATAATCAAATTAAAAAATGTTTATTATAAAATTTGTTCAAATTAAAAAAAATTCAAATTTATAAATTGTTCGAATTTGAAAAATATGTGAAAAAGTTCAAATTCGAAAAATGTTCATATTTCAATAATGTTCAAACTTGAAAAGTTTTCAAATTTAAAATTTGTTCATTAAAAAAAACCATTTTTTAATTGTTCAGATATTTCCTGTTTTGTTCAAAATTTACAAAATTTCTAACTGTTCAGATTTCTAAAAAAAATATTAGTTGTTTTTCTGGAAGAATAAATATTTCAAAAAAATACAGAAAAGAAACAAGAGAAACAAATACGAAATAACAAACAATGTTACCTGTTGGGCCCGGCCCAGCTCGCGCGGAGGGTGTGCGGCGTCCCGCACATACCGACCAGGTCGGTGGCGAGGATCCCCCATTAGGGCAGCCAAAACATATATGCCGACCACGTCGGGACGCTGCACATCTCGCGCCGAGGGTATGGGTCGGCCTGGTCGGCCCATTTTGCCTTTTTCTTTTGCCTGTTTGTTGTTTTTTCTTTTTTTTTTCTTTTTCTGTCTCCTTTTCTTTTATATTTTTAAAATTTAAATAATTGTTAAATTTCAAAATTAAAAATGTGCAAATTTTAAAAATATTTCAACATAAAATGTTTAAATTTAAAAATAAAAAATTTAAAGTTTTAAAAAATGTTCATATCTAAAAAATATTCAATCTCATAAATGTTCAAATTAGAAAAATGTTCAAATTCAAAAATTTCCTAAAAATAATGAAATTTAACAAATAATAAATATGAAATGCTCAAATTTTAAAAAATGTTCTTATCCGTAAAATGTTCAATCTCGAAAATTTCAAATTCAAAAAATGTACAAATAAATTTAAAAACCCAATTTGTCAAAAAAAGTTCAATCCGAAAAAGTGTTCAATCTCCAAAAGTGTTCAAAATTTTAAAATACTTAGATTAAAATATTTGAATTTCTAAAAGATATATTCAATTTAAAAACAAAATTTTAAAACCATCCAGATTTGAAAAAACTAGATTTAAAAATATTTAGCTTTTGAAAAAATAAAAATAAAAACGAAAAAAAAAGTAAAGAGAAGTGATAACGCCCCATGGGTCGGCCCAAAACACACCGCTTGGGGTGTGCGGCGTGGTGCCTGTGTCTCACGGGTCGGTGTATAGGCGCCCCCATTAGGGCACATACATGTTATGGAATCAAGTTATTAAGACAAAATAGGAGACATGAATTTTGACGTAATTTGCAAAATTACGCCCGTGTTTCGGTAAAATGACTCTGGATATTGCATACAACCTCCGATGAAAAAGCTTTATATGAAAATGTATATATAGAAAAAGTTACATCCGATTTCAGCGGTCTTTGGCCATTCACCAAATTTTTAGCCTCAAAATTAAGAAAGGAAAATACAGTTTTATGAGGTTTTTGACTTTGACGCAAAAAAGTGATAAAGAAAAAAACTTACTGCCGCACCACCATATTGGTGGCGCAGGCGGTAACCTACCTATAAGTTGAAAACTAGCCCGCGGCCTTCTATTCTTTTCTCACTTTCCTCTCCATCTCCTTTCCCTCCTCCTCCTCTTCCTCTTCTCAATTGTTCCCCTCCTCTTTCACTTTTCCACCTTCTCTCCTCCTCCTCCTCCTTCTCCTCTTCGCCTTCTCCCTCTAGTGTCCCATCCTCTCCCTCTCTCCGGCGACCTCGACTCGAGCTACTTGCCCCAATGAATACCTCCGAGATGGATGCCTCCAGTGACCTCGAGCTATTCTCCGGCGACCACCTCCTCTCCCTCCCCCCTCACGCGCGACTAGTGAACAAGAAGCAGCTGAAACTAATAGGGTCTAAGAAGCAACTAAGCTAGAGCTAGACAGCTGGTGAAATTTGTAAACGTTGTTTGATGCTTGTAGACATGCAGCTAGTGATGATTGTCTGAATTACCCCTGTATGCTGAAGATGGTGTATAAGTACCGATGTGATCGGATTAAACCGATTCTAATTTGTGCTAACTCAAATAATAAGCGTGTCACACTTTTTGGTAAAAGTATGTTTTATTGTTAATAAATGATTATAACAAGTAAAACTAGACGGGGATATAAATAATATATGCATCCATATTATAATAAAATGAAAAATGAAAAATTCAATCCATAGATTTTTCCATGATATAATTTCATGGTTAAAATACATCAGCTTGGCACAAATTGTACATTAACAACAAAAATTTACACCAAGAAACAAATCTGAATCACACATAAACCACTTATCTGAATCACACATACATGTGATGAGCAAATAGAAGTCATGTATCATACAAAAAATGACACAAAACATACAATCAAGAAAAGATGGTAAATGGCCCTTGCTCCTGGTTGCAGAGATTCTCAAATATTTTCTTTCTTTTCTGTGTGGTGGCAATTGTTCGTATATACTTCAGACTCTAGGGACAGTCCCACGTATCGATTCGGTTTTAAGTTGGAAGCTACGGGAACCTACGGGAAGTACCTTTAGACGTGCTTGTGGCTTGTAGTGTGAATAGCCAATCTATAAGCCCAGATCTAAAAGTTAGATGTTTGTTTAGGCTTGTGCTTAAAAAGACCTGAAAGCAGTAGAAGCTCAAACTCTAGTCTGAACAAACAAGGGCCAGATCCTCCAATGACACTAGCAATTTGCTGACAACACAACTGATTCGGAAGTGTCGATTTTTATTCCTTTGAACCTATCTATTCGGTTGCATTGCAACTATTGAGCAGAAATATCGATGGTGGCATAAGCTAATACGAATTTTTGAAACATGGGTACTCCTACACCTGATTAAACTTACTCCGATATTAAGTTACATAGTTGTCGACTATCAAGTTACGGAACTTTTGGGAGGAGTTTTCTTCAGACTATTCATTTAAAAGTCGTTAGCTTTTCCTAAGCTACGTACTTTTGAATTTGAGTATGAAAAAAAGACACGCACATACATACATGCATCCCCTACATGCGAAAATTTTGTTCGGAATATTTTGAGAACTGGAAATATGGATTTTTGGGGACAGAAATTTATGAGGTACTCGTGAACTTAGGTGCCACGAGGTAATCCTATGGCATAACCGGCATACTTAGATCTTTTGTCGGCGATGAGAAGAGGCTAGATCTGATAATAGTGCTCACCTCTGTGGACGTAGGAAGCAGCCCCAGAGCCGCCGGACGCTGCATCCTCCTCTTCGCCATTCTCTTCACTCCTCTAGACGGCACCAGGGTCGCACCGTCATGGCGTCATATGGCGTCAACGACTGGCAGATATACTGGAGCGTCTCCCTGCGCGGTGCAGATGGTGGCAACTCGTCGGTATCGCTCCCCGGAGTAGAGACGAGCCAAAGCTTGCCACCGGATAACATTGTGGGATCCGCAGGCCCGTAATAAGCCTCTTTGGATGTAAAATAGATACGGAGTACGAAAGATAGACAAAGAAGCTGGCAGAAATCTAACCCAGCTTGAATTTAGCTAGCGAGCTGGGTTACTCGATCGAATGTGCCGTTACTTACACTTCACAGCTGCTTCCTGTTCGATCCTGGCCGTCTTTGGCTGGCAGCTCCAGAAATCAGGAGATAAAAAGTCTCATGCTCTCACATTTTTCCTGACAGACCATACTGTCTTCACCCATTTCCTGGACATCTCGTTTTGTCATTAGTATACACATACTTCCACGCCCCCCTTGTTCAATATTACATTCGCTGATACAACACGATACAACTCTGCCATACTGGGACCTCGCCATGTAGGTTGGGTTCTTAGTAAGCATGGTTAGACAGCATGGCTCTCCCTGCACGGTGCGGGTGCAGGGCGCAGGCGCAGTGGACGGCGGTGAGGCTCAGGCAGCCGCTGATGATGAGGGAGTGCCTCTCCGGGCATGTGTGCAGCGCTGGGAAGGAGTCGCACACCGCCTGCACAGCCGGGGGCGTCAGTGCGGTGCACTGGCTGATGTTCAGGTTGGAGAGCCCGTCCTTGTCGTCACGGCTACGCCTGCCACCGCTCTCGGCAGTGCCCCAGCTCATGCCCTTGCTCCTGATGCGGCTATTTGCTGCCAGCGAGTACATGGCACGGTCGGTGATATTCTGGCAGTAGTACAGCCCCAGGGATCGCAGGTGAGGGCATCCATTTGCAAGAGCAACCACGCTCTCATCTGGAGATTCAGAAATGGGCAGAAATTAAGTTCCGGAAAATGAGCATGGCTCTACAGGTTGCAAGTAAATAGTACAGTGCTATCCACAATGCTTGGGTACAAAATGACATTTACATCAAGCAATATCAAACACCTAAGCAAACATGGATGAATTCGTGCAGCAGCAATGCTCTTTTCAAAACCGGGGTGTTTGTACCACCCATAAAAGGGTGTACATCAGAAAAACATAAAGACATCAGAAGCAGCTTTATGGAACAAGGATGATCGCAACTTTTTTTTAGAAGAGGCGATTATCGCAACTTATGGTAAGAAGAAATATGATGGGCTACCAACTACAAGACCTGCGGGTGTGCATCACATAACGTTCAGTTTTTGCCTCCCCTAAACAATGCAGGTTGGAAATGATTATAACAGGTCGTAGAGCACGATATATATTTCTCGTTAGTAAAAAACCGACCTGGTGGCATGCCTAAGCTTCAGAAAACATGATTAAAGCATCCACTTGGCAGAGAAAAAGAACAAGACTATGCGTGACCAAGCCTGACATCTAGTATAACTAGCAGAGAAGGAAATTGCTAGTCTTGTATCATTTGTTTCAGCAACCGAACAGAGTATCAAGGTTGTGCATACCACAGAACATCAGAAATATAGAAGAATTACCTGTTATAAGAACACAACCACACAGGTCCACAGCCCTAAGTTCAGGGCATCCAGATGCTAATCTAGTCACTCCCCAGTCAGTGACGGTATCGCACCAACCTAGGTTTAAAGATTGCAGCTGACCACAGTTACGTGCGATTGCCTGCATTAAGAAGCCATAAATTAAATATAAACTAAATAAACTTGTGCAAACTGGGTTATAGCAGCTGAAGTACCTGCAATGCTCTGTCAGAAGCTGCCCTAACACACCCACACAGATTCAAGCATTTGAGGTTCCTGCACTGACTAGTGAGGTAGATCAAAGCAGCATCGCTGAAATTGGAACACCCGCTGATATTTAGCCTCGTAAGATGAAGGCACCCATGTGCCAGAGCATACAAGGATCGATCACTAAGCCTAAAGCTTCTGCTCAGATCCAACTCGCGCAAATCATGACAATTATTTGCTACAGCCTCCACTGCACTGTCTTCAACCTGAGGCTTGATTTGCCGTAGAGAAAGGACTTGAAGCTTTGTAAATTTGTGAGCCAGTGACATTAACAACTCATTCATGTGGTCCTGGCACCTGAAAATGACACTTTGATTAATCAATAACCTTTCTCTGAGATGCACTTCTAATATTGGTAATGATGACAAAGTTTTGTAGTCACCACAGAAGGCCCTAAACAAACCATTCATTTATTTCGAAGCCAAGATATTAAATTTTTTTGGGGAAATTATGTCATCTAATTGAGCAGTTCAAAGGTTGGACAACAAAAAACCTCAACTGTTACAACGTTGCCTCTTCTGTTTCTGTTCTTTCTAGAATCAGGATGGAAAGCTGAAGAAAATGAATGAATTAACTAAGAAATTTGTATAGTTGCAGTCAAGTTCCATCATCATATACATATGCTTCACAAAAAAAAGATTTGGACACAGTGATTAGCTGTGCTGCAAGTGTCATTACGGCGTACTCTCAAAAAAAAATTATGTCCTAAATTTTCAGTCATGTCGTAAATTGAATAATTTGGTCATCTTCACATATGAGACATAAATGCAGATACTCACCACGAGAATGAAAGACTTGTGACTCCCCATCCTAGTGCATCACGCCACCCGGTGCAAACACCAGAGGACGCAATAACCATCCTGCCATCTCCAGCTACTGAAAGGATCCTCAGAAGCAGCTCCATTGGGAGGTCCTTCCAACCTAAGAAGGTGGTGCCTGTGCCACCATTCTGTGCCTGTACACTCTCACCGCCACCGGAAACCATGAGTGCATTGAACGAATTGTCCAGGTTCCCACTCGTCAGCTGTGCACTGACCATTTTTCAAAGTATCCTACGATAACTAGGCCTGCATTCAGAAGTGCAGTTATTAGGAAACCTACTAGTCAATAAGGTAGAGTAGTATTAAGCATTTGCAACAAGAAATTATACTGAATTATTCTCCCGGAAAATGTCCTAGCCAGAAGCACTCGCGAGAAAAATAGCACTCGCTTGATCAAGGTAGCATTCTTACTGCTTTCAAACGCCCTACATCTACTGAACTGAAGAAAGAAGGGGCCAAAATAGGTAGGGAGCACAAATGCGGATGAATGCAGCAATCATAGGATCACGAATCTAGACGCTATTGCTTCAACAAGTAGTCTGGCCCTTGATGGTTTTATTCAGTTAAATTTCTTGCCCTGTACTTAGTTTTATGCCTTTTTGTTTTCTACTACTTTTAGTTTCCTCTTTTTGATTGGCCATAATATCTAGTTGTTGCAACCGGGACGCTCTCTTTCTAATACTCCAAAACGTCACGCATTTACATGTGTGTTTGGGAAAAAAATTGCTCCATGAAGCAAGATTATAGCACTAACTAGCATGAGAAAGTCAACTGAAACGTTTCAAAGAACACAAAAGTCTGCTAAAAGTGGCGTAAGGATGCCATTAGGATAAAAAAAAAAATCTGCATGAAGACCGCAATCTCTCCTCACGACTCACAACTCACAAGGTCACCTATAAGCCAACCTCTTGTATTTGCGGCGGTAATCAGCAAGTTTCAATCGATGAACTTGCACGCAAATACACTGAGGCTGAGGTTTGCGTGACACATACCACGTCAGAAGGAGCTCTGGAACCGCGGAATGCACCAAGCCAAAAAAAAAAAGATTAAAGGAATCGGCAAGCTAGCAAGGGGCAGCTATTTCTTTTGGAAGGTACCAGAATTTCCGGTGCCTTCTAGGCTACAAGTTAAGCTGGACGGAACAACCAGAGACGTGCTCAGGAACGCAACCACAAATAAACCAAAACTAAGGCTATGATGATCCGATGCCACAAGAAGCTAATCAGCTAATAATCCAGCAAAATCTCCATTAATCTCAGCTAATCCCGTAAAATCAATGGAGAAATTAGGACGAATCTTCGGGGGACCAAATGCTAACAGGGCTAGACTCGACGGCAGCTAGCATCCGCTCCAGATAAAGACCCGGTGCAGATGCAGCCATGGAAGGAAGGAATATCCTAGAAAACAACCAAGCTTCGCTCAGGATCGCAGTCCGCAGTAGCTGTCACGCACACTCAACCACAAAAAAGAAAAGAAACTACAGAATCGCCGGGCTTAAGCTCATAGATTCGACGGCAAACTGCGGAGAACCACTGAAAAATCTAGTTTCCAGAGGCGATCCAGCTTATCAGCATCGACGGCAGGCAAGAAATCCTAAAACGATCCGGATAAATTACGCAGAGAGAAAAGGTGCTCACCCAGTCCGCCCGAGGAGCGAAGCAGCACCGCCGATACTCAGAGGCGATCGATTGTTCTACTGATTGATTGGGGAAAAATTTAGCTGCCGCAGTTGTGAACTGGCGGCTGCCTAAGGAGGCAGCAAGGCCGTGTTCTAAATAGGCAGAGCGAGGGGGAGGAAGGGGATCAGGACGAGGGGCTCGTGAGGGCTGCGGCGCGTGGCGTGTTGAGCGGCTGCACACGTGAGCAGGGCGTGCGGAAGGCGACGGCTAGGGGCCCGGAGGTTTTTTTTTGCTCTTGGGACGGCGGAGTCTGTTTCCCGGGGTTTTTATCTTGTTTTGTTTTGTGTTTTCCAGACGCGGGGACGGGGAAACGGGAGGAGTGTCCGTCGCTGTCATCGCGCCTAGCCGACAGCGCGAAACTTCTAGAGACGCCCGGCAACTGACCTGCGAGTTAGAGCTCCGGAAACTCACATCTATTTAAAAAATAGCAAAACAGTTACTAAAGCAGCAATCTAACTTTTTTTTACAACGAACATGAGGATGTGTTCTATCTGCAAGCAGCGTTGTGCTAAGAAATGACACGTTTGGTGTTCTATGCAAAAATAATAAAATTTGGTGTTGTTTCGAGCATTTAGATTTAGGTTTACAACACTCTGACTTATCTTTTTTGCACAGATAATTACTTTATCTTTCTTGTAGAATTTTGGCGTGTTATTAGAACACGTGTTCATGTTCACTGTACAAAAAAAACTCAGACTTTTTAATATTATTTACTATTTTTAAGTACTTTTGCTAAAACAAAAACATATGAACTTGGGAGCAGAAAAACCATGTCCATTAGAGCTTCAATTTCTTTTACAGCTCTTTTTGGCTCCTATAATTTATGGCTAAAATTAAAATGTTCAATTCATTTGTCTGCGATAGACTGGTACGAATTCAATTGAGAGTTTTATAGATTTTATCTCATTTCTAACCTCAACTACCATGCTATTTATGTGGATTTGCCAAAAGAAGTGATATCATTTATTATATTTTATTTTACTTTTGTCAAATCAAATGAAATGATAGATGCCAAATGAGCTTTTAAATTTTTCTGCCAAAAACAAATCTTACAATTGGATCGGTAAAGTTGCGATACTTACGATCAATTAAATTTAACTATGTTTTATTGAATGTGTGAAAAAAGAATTTCAGGACCTAAAAGTAATTAGCCCATCCCAAGACGAGGGTTGTTGTATGATCCTTCGATCACACACTTTTGGGCACCATAACAGGATGACGGCATACAACACAGATCTCATATGAGAACGTTTTGAATGTATTACATCTCTTAAAAAATATTAATAAGTACGAAAAGGAAAATCTAGTAATACCAATATCCATGTCCTCTCGTGGATGTAAAATACCGTACAAATGTGCAATACTTAAAATTTACTGTTCTTAGAGAATCGATGTTTACTCTAGTGAAGGATACTTTTATATATACCTTATAATAACAAGTAAACATTAAAACTAATAATAGGATTGTTTGAACATGTGACATATTTAAGAACTTTTAATTATTTATCATCGCCTTCACCATTTCGCATCTCTCTCTAGGAGTTGACAGAGTTGTGTTATTTTATAAGATGTGCATCAAATATATCCGACTTTAAAATATTAGAATATTAATATTTTTGATACGGAGTATATCATTTTTTTTGTTTTCATTTTTATAGTTTACAAATATTCCTAGTACATTGTGGATGGATAATTTTATATGTAACACTAACAATGTCATTTTTTCGTATAAAAACACATCTTACAAATTTTTGTTTAATTAGTTTCTTGCACGTTCGTGTATACTATATTATTTGTTCACATGCTCCTGCATTTTGTTCGTGTGTCTTGCTCTCGCAAATATGTTTAAACTATCATATGAGGGCATTTCTTTTTGCAATTATGATATGTAATAGTAAACACTAATGTACACAATATATATTTTAGTTTTAGTAGGTGTTCATGTTTAATATGGTGTACATTAATAACAAATGTACAAGTGGTGCAATTATAGTGGTTATTGTTTAATATATATTGTTGACGTACATACAGTTTCCTTTTTATATTTGCACACCAAAAATTTGTCGTTTTGTTTAATGAAATATATTGATACACATTTTAAACATCATTTTCACTTGTTTGTCCATTATTTTCCTTTGGTGTCACCTTTGTTTTTATCTCAAGTAAATTATGTGTCTATGACATGCATATAGCACTTCATTCAAAGAAGAACTTCTAAAACATTATATGAATTGATATTTTTAAGTCTAGTATGCATACATTATACCTCTAATTTCTGGCATATGCACATACTCACGATGTACAGTTTGTTCAGATTAACATTTATCTAAAGTCATGTGTTGATGCCATCACTATTTTGCATTTTATTCAAATATCGGTTATATTACCGTTGAAAAATTTACATATGATCTGATATCCTAAGTAAAATTTAATTATTTAGAAACCTAATGGAAAATTTTATTAGTTGATTAAGTTATGACACTATATTTTGTGTTGACAATCATATTTATACACTTTATTTCCGTATGTCTTGTTAAAAATCTCTCCATTGTCTCACCTAGATATTCCGCGGGATTTTACAGCGATGTCATCATTTTTTGTGTACCTTCCAAAGAACCATAATTGTGCAACTACAAAGATCTTAAAAATCTGACAAGTGTCATCCAACTAACGAGTTGTCCAGGTTCAATGAACGAGTGTTCAACTTTCTTAATTTTCTTTGTGTTAACATTGACAAACGAACCTTACTCATTGGTCGACACGCACACATTGTATATCCTTTAATGTGTACCTTATTTCGACATTTTCTTATATATGTGCTTAATTTTGTCAAAACAAAACTGAAATTTTAAGAGCGTATCTAGTAGATACCATAAACATATGAATTACTACTATAAACTATCTATAATAAACTACAAACATATTTATATTATGAAACATACCGTCGTGGAACGGATCTTAGAACGGATCCGATAGACTCAAAATGTAAAATGAAATATTCATTATTCTCGGCACCATTCTTTCTTTTCAAACACACACCTCTATAGTGGTAGACCTTGATGAAAGGTGCCGTCCAAGTTCAATGAACTATAAACGTACAAAACAAAACCAATCATACCTCCATTGATTGATTGCAATAATATCCAAACGGGAGACACTTTTTTATCTGGTATCCTGCTCCCCAGTGGTGCGTAGTGGGCAGTGTCACTCCTCATTCAGCCAATATACAGTCTGTACTTTAGCTTACGATATGAAGTTTACATCCATCCTTGTAATGAGTAATGCCTCTGAGCTATAAGGGCATGTACGATGCCTTTTCTTACTATTGCCACATCGGATTTTTACTTAGTTGGAGAAGAAGAGAAGAAAGAAAGAGAAAGTTATCTTTTCTTAGCTAAGAGATGATTTCTTATGAAATAAGAGAAGTTTATTTTTTCCGTTGTACGACTTGTCTTCCTTTAACCATATAAGTTTCTACTAAAAATAATTAATTTTTATTTATTGCAACGGATGACAATAAAAAATAATATGGTGTACTATATTTATCGTCCTCTATAAATGATGTGGATTACTAAGAGAAAACATGTATTCCCTACCGTTATACATGCTCTAATTATCACCGCCTCTTTTTGTTTGCGGTATAACCATGAACCTAGCCACGAACCCAACCCACATTGGCAATTACCTGAAGGGTGAAGCTCTTTCCCCAAGAAGCTCGTCAACCAGCCAGTCAGCATCAGAAGACAAAAAAAGCATTGTGATGATAGGATCGTTAGCATCGCATTGCTGAAGATTTAATTAGCATTGGTATACATCGATTCATTTATTATTTATTTATTTATTAGCGATGCTCTCATTTTCCCCCTTTCTTTCTCTTTCTTCTTCTCCTGTTGAGAGTCGTCTGGTGCTCCACGGCTCCTCTCTCTCCCCAATCTGGCGGCCTCGCCGGCCGGAGTTGGTGGGGGAGGGGAGGCCGGTCTTCCCATGTATATTACTTTAGGTACAGTAGTAGTTTTCGGCCTATGTGCTGGTTTGGCGTTATGCCGATGGGGATTCTCTTGCCGGAGCTTGCGAGCTGCTTCTGGCAGAGGGTGGAGGAAGAAGGGTGGTTTCTTGCTGAGCTCCGGAGGTCGGAGCCAAACGCGAGGAACGTCGCTTCCTCTGCATCCCCTTCAATAAAGCTCGGTGGCAGAGCTAAAAATCGTGGAGATCTACAGAGTTCCTGGATCCCACTTTGCAGTCGTAGTGATAGGCATGTGGGGGGAGAGAGCTCTGTAGATCCTCGAGCTGGAGCTTCACAGGAAGTTGGTGTGTGTATGCCTGCACACACATCGAAAGCTGCTCATGGTGGAGTTCGTCAGCGCCAGATGCGTGGCGCCGGTGCTACTCTTGGTGAATGGAACCACTCCACGCCGGGAAGCGGAGTTCTTCCACGGCTTTTCTTCCTCCTGGTGAGGATCTTCATCGATCGGTTCGGGATTCATCATTGACGCTGTCCTAAGTGGCATGTTCCCTGGTGACGGCAGCGGCACCCGGACTTGGAGGTCTCCCAGATGCGGCGGAGAGGACCAGGGACTGGATTGCTTTTTCTCTCAGAGTTTTGGGATCCTGCTTATAATTTTCAAGCCCTGTGTTGGCTTTTTTTTCTGTAGGGGGCTTGATGTAATCTTTGCTGGAATTTGTGATTTGGCTACTGGCCCATTATCACTCAACTCGTCACCCATTCCATAATCAGCCAGCGACTAAAAGTAAAGCTATCCCATATCATAATGTGAGAGCAGAGAGGTGTCTAATTTAAGAAGTGAGTTAGAAGAGAGAGCTCCTCACGCACTCTCCTCCACCGCCCGCCGCCTACGCTGCTTTCGCCTCGCCACGACGCGCCGCGGGTTGCGGGAATCTCGCCGAGCCGAGCTTATCTTTTTGCTGTTTGGGAAATTAATTGTGTGATCAATTTTGAGTCATTAACGACGTTACTCGACCGTTTGCCTTTGATCGGCTTGCCGACGGACGTATCGCGCCCACGACCTTCCCAACGCACTATATAGCGCGACGAGAACCCTAGCTGCAAGAGACACATATGCGATTACTGTTTCAGTTCATTGCGCCGCCGCTTGTCTCATCCCGTCCGTGCACCGATTGCAACACGGGATTTTAACCGCTCTCGTGAACTGTACGGGTGGGGCAATGGTTTTGGGGAGCGCCCGCACGAATATTGGCAGCACGACGTCGTCTTTGGACGACGAGTTCCTCCACACCGACAACTTCTTCCGGACCAACGACTTCTTCGACAACCTCAACATGGGCGACAACGACGCTGCTGCGAAGTATGTGATCTTGTCGTTCTCTTTCAGTTTCTGTTAGAGTTCTTTCTTCTAGTTTCTGATAGATGCGATCGGTTTATCTCGTTTAGATGCGATCTGTTCATCTATCTTACTAGTCTGTACGATTAGTTTATTTGCTGTTTTCATAGTCATGATTTATCAATTACTTCTACGGATTATTTCATATGGATATTTGCTCATATATTCAACAATCTTATACCGTCCGCTTGAGTAATATGAGCTTCCAGGCCCTTCGAGGCCTATCCGGTTCAAAAAAAAAAGCAGTTGACAATTGCGTGGCATCCATGCATGTTCATGTGCATCGTTGTAGAGTCCATCAAACAAAGGAAGTCGTAGACTGCGAAGTGCTATTAAAAGTGTAGTTTTGTAGCCATGCGCTTCATGAAATTTTCTTGGATATCTTTTCAAAACCTTATTGATACAAGAAGATGTCATAAAAATATTAAAATCTTTGCATGACAAATTGACAAGCAAGTTCCATTGTAAATGCAAATGGCGCGGGGACACTACCATTGTACTCCCTCAGTCCCATAAAGGTTGTCAGAGATTTATTAAAATTTAAATATATCTAAATTTTAATAAATCATAAACAACATTCATGGGACGGAGGTGAGTACTTTTATTTAGTGGTATTCAGATTATCATCGCTGGCTTGCACTAACGTGATCACCAGGAAGCAAAACTAGTTGGATTACCCTGGCCTAAGCCTAGCTTTCTCCTCTCTCTACATAATCTTTGATGACCTGAAGATGACATATTTCCGTTAATTTGTAGCTGACGTGAACGCAAGCTCCTCATCTTAGATTCTTAATCCCCTGTTTCTGCGGCCAGCGATCATCGATTCATCGGTTGCCCACAAGGCAAGATGGCGCTACGATGTCGTCGTCCGCCGCACCGCACAGTTTGCTTCTTTGACTTGGCCGAATTCGCTTTGCGTAATGGTTTTATCTACGCGCGAGCGTCAGCGGTGAAGGGAGAATGGACGACCTGATCTTTTTTTTTTTTGAAACACGACGACCTGATCTATACGTGCGAACCTTGTACGCTGGATGAAAGGAACCCTCGTGTAGTCCGATCAATCCATGTCATCTAGCAAAGCTTCCACTATCTAGCCATAGGAGATGTCACCGGCAGGGAGCGTGTGTGGGCAGTGTGGCTGTTCTGCTCTTCGGATTCCTCGGCTGCAAAGCTGCCTATTAACCATTTAACTAAACTAAACTCAGCTTCAGCTTCACACATATAATCATTATCCGAGAGAAGCTTTACAGCAACCTGCTAATTAACTCACATCACCTGCGTATTTGATGCCGTTTGATCATAGAAAACATTAACCTGGGTCTTTGTTTTTTAAGTAGTGGCAAAGGCACCTTTTACAGTACACACCAAGATGCATACACCTTCTGTTTTGCAAAAGAAAAACATTGTCGAAAAAATAAAGTAAGTATGGCAGGATATAAGGGTACAGCTTCCCAGCAGAGCACACAGGTCCCTTTTGTCCTAAATGCACTCGCAGAATATTGATACTGCTTTGCAGGTTCTCAGGTAAAAGTGATATTCATTGCTTCATTTTCTGGAATTGCCTCCTGGGAATAGGCATTTAGTCACATGGCATCTTATTCTTCCCAAACCCAGATCATGGGAACAGTTTGGCCTCCGGCCTAATGATGGTTCAGAAGTTCCAGACTTCTCTCTCAACGGAGCGATTGGTTCCCTTGCCAACTTGCAGGCCTGGAAAAGGATGGCTGATAGTAGCCCACATGTCTATTCATTGCTTTTCAGCATGATGATTTCATATTTATTTAATCAGAATTTTTTCCAAAACCAATGGACCGGGATCAATACAGCATAGTAGTACTATTCAATACCTTATCATATCCAACATGAATTTTCTGTTGTCTGTCCATATCCTTTTCCGAACTGGTGGCCATCACTTTCGCTTGAAAGGGCAACTTGATGGAGACAGTAGACGAAAACAGCGGCCTAAATTGCAGCGCTAGCTTCATTTTCGGTGGAGTCTGTAGATGCTGCAATAGATTTCTTCCGCGAGCCTGGCTGACAGAACTCTTCTATTCAAAGGTCACTGTCGCATTGCACTCTGCAGACGGAAGTCTTCAGCAGACACAGTTTATGGTAAACGTATACACTAGAGAAGCTGAACACAACTGGGAAAATACCCTGAGAAGTCGACACATTTCATTTTTACAAAAGTAAGCACCAAGTACTAAGAAGGGAACTAGTAATTCCCCTAAATACACCTCCTTATATGTGTGGAAGAACAAAACAAAAGAAGAACTGAACGAGATAGCAAGAAGTGTTGCAGGTTTCACCGAAGAGAACTGGAGATGTCCCTTTTCTACACCAAGGTAGCGATCTCAGGGCACTTGATTCCCTCAGGATATTACTTCACTTTGTAAAATGTGGAATGAACTGTCGGGACAAGTCCCTGATATGCTCATTCTCAGTCTCGATAAGACGAACAACCTCTCCCATTGAAGGCCGCTGTTCCGGGTTTGTCCGCACACAAAGATATGCTGCTCTGGCTAGATGATACAGCCCATATGTATCATATGTATCTGCAATGCGCTCGTCGATTAGGTCGTGCAGTGCCAGACTCTCGACCAAAGGCTCTGCCTGAAAAATCATAGAGGGGCAAGAAAATGAACGGTGCAAGTCTATTTTAAGCAAGTATGGAAAAAAGAAGAATGCACTGAAAGTAATACCCATTGTAATATGTGTGCACACTGTCCTTCACGTTCCTCGAGCACCTTGCGACCAGATATCAGCTGGAAAAGAACGATTCCAAATGCATAAACATCTGTTCTGACAGAAACTATGCCATATTCAGCATACTCCGGTGCCAAGTACCTGAGGGACATGACAAGAAAATCCTGGCATTTTCAGAAATACAGGAGCAAAAGGATATCATAAAATGGAAGAGTGAATTAATAATAGTGCAACGATTAGAGTTTGTTCTAACCCTGATTGCCCCAGAATCCTCGTGTGGATAGAAGTATTGACAGCCTTCCATTTCGCAAGACCAAAGTCCCCAAGCTGTCGAAGATAGGACATAAAAATCAAAACAGAGCACACAAGGCATTTGCATTTTGAAATGCACAAGTAAGAAGTGAGGTCAGTGCCATCCAGCTTACCATAGGAACAAAGTCATGTGTCAACAGTACATTGCTTGGGCGCAAATCCCGATGTATTATCGGACCGGCGCGACACTCTTCATGCAGAAAGCGCAGCCCTTTTGCTATACCAAGGGCAATAGCATGCCTCTTGTGCCACTCAAGTAAGCCCGCCTCCTGGTCTATTTCACCACGTGAAAAGAGAAACGAGCAAGTTAATAATAAGTTTGTTACCATCTTCATATTACAAATTAATTTTATGCATACCAACTAAGCACATACCAAACAAATGCCACTCCAGAGATTTGTTGCATATGTACTCATACACCAAGATGTTGTAGCTTTCTTTGCAGCAATACCCAAGCAGCATGACAATGTTTCGGTGCCGGGCAAAGCTGAGCACTTGCACTTCAGAGAAGAACTCGGTATACCCCTGTGAGCTAGCTTCTTTACGCAATTTAGCTGCAATGACCTGGCCATCCTTGAGCTGTCCTTTATATACATGCCCAAATCCGCCCTCGCCCACCAACTTCTCCCTTGAGAAGTCCGATGTTGCAGACTGAATCTCTGAGAATGGATATTTCATGGATTCCTTGATGTAAAGCACTGATCTTAGCCCGCAACCAGCACACAGAACTGGTCTTTCCGATGAATCGTTGTTGGCGATCATGTTATCTTCAATAAATTTTCCTGATCAAAGGAACATGCATATTATAACTATTTATTAAATTGTACATGGCTTGTATAACATAATTTTTTGGAAGTTAAGCTACGGATAATATGCCAACATTGATAATATATGTAACCAAGCTCCTGGATTCTGCATGAGTGAGCTACCAGAAAGATAGGTTCTATATTTTAAGCACTACTATGTCAGAAATTACAGGAGGGGAGAAGAATGTGCATGAGGAATTACATGGTTTTTAGCTTGTGACATCAACCACCATACTTATGTGTGTTACCACTATGGTACAACATGAGCTCTCCCTACTAGGGAAGACATAATTTCGTCTCTTCCTTTTTATTGTTTGTTCAATATCCCGTTTAAACATTTCAGATAAGTAACTTACAATTTATGATTTGGTTTATTGAAGAAACATATCATACCATTAGTCTCATCAATCATCGTGATTGACGCGATGCTCATTGACGGTGTGAAGTCTTGCATGCTGCTACCAACCACACTGGGGGTGTAGTGCATCTCATGATTGCTTAGAGAGGCAAAATAACTTACAGGTGATGACTTGATCGACACACGAACCTTGTCAGTATCTAGTGTCTTGGAGCTCAGATCTAGTGACACTACTAAATGTTCTAGGTCCTTCACTTCTCCCATGCTTTTGCTTGAAAGATTTGTTCGAATTGACTTCATTGTCTGCACTGATAGGTTATCCTGAAATGCTGCAACCTTGCAGGCTATGTGCTTTTCTAGGTGCTTGAAATCTCGTCTGAAGTGCCTATAAAGTCGTTATAAACTGATACAAGTTTAAGTACTGAACCAACAGATGCTTCGTTAGGCTCCATTAGGTTAGTATGCCAACAATGATTAAATAAGAAATGACCACATACCTGTCCAGTACAACCCAAGCAGCTTTACTTGAATTGACTTCATGGATAATGACAACCTTTGCTGGTGATCCAGGAGATACTTTAAGGGTTACACTTATCTGAAGTAGAACAAAACGAGCATCAGAGTGTAGCCAATATTTTCAAGAATGTTGCTACAACTCTAACTGGTAAAACAACATCTTACCCTGACAGAGAATTAGCTTATGGGATAGGTATCAAAACAAATAGCTACTCCCTACCCTCTTTCGAGGCGTTACTAAAAAAAATTAGTATATGGCAATGCAGGAACCCCCTACCCTCTTTCGAGGCGTTACTAAAAAAAATTAAAAGCTACTTCTTTAAAAAAAATTCAGTGAGAAATAGATATAGGTAATATTACCCCGACTTTGCGGAGCTCCTCCACGTCCTGAAGGAGCTTGGTTCTGTAGTATTCAGCTTTCTTCTCAACCTGATCTTTAAGGTATCGTGCGTTCGTCCCGGCAAAAGAATCATTAGATGCTTTGGTTTGGTATCCCACTGCTCACAAAAAGGAAATACAGAAGCATTAATTAGTAATAGGAGTCATGATATACACCGTATAAAGTGAACAATAACTCAAAATTTCTTTAAAACACCAACAGATACCAGGAAGACTAGATTAAACAAATGGGCAAGCATTGCATTACTGGACTATCTCATGATGACTAGGATTATATACTTGATAGCTGCGCCATATGAAATGCATTGCAAATTTGACTCCAGCAGTTTGTTACTGAACACGAGACACTTAATCTTGCTATTCTATTTATTTTCCTTCACATTACATCATTTATGAAGCTCAGCAAATACTTCCTTCTACCATGTTGGATTGTTGGCAATTCTCAATGTGATAATATTCTATCCAGGGACACCTATAAGCAGCATTACTCACTGATGCTGAACCAATGAACAATCACCAACAGGACTGAAAGCGAGTGGCACAAATATATGCAAGAATCTGTCCATGTATCAATGCACCCTAAGTCGCTAACATTTCTAGAGTAAGAGGATTCAGCATAAAAAATGTTGTACCTAACTAAGATCATTTACTAAATCTGGATGACGGAAATCAAGAATCAACTTCCAGTACGACACATTCACACTTGAAATCTAATCCCTTCGTTCGAAATTAATTGAATTTTCTAGCGTAGTCTTAGGTCAAATTTCTTTTAAGTTTGACCAAGTCTATATAAAAATACATCCACATAAACAATACTAAATAAGTTTCACTAGATTAGCAGTAAAATATTTATTTTTTGTACCGTCTATGTATATGGCTATAAGCATGTAAGCGATATTGAATTATGTGAGGTGCAACTAGATCACATTTTGGGAAGTTTTAAACAAGAGTGGGTTAAGTTGAGCAAAAGGGCTAGAGATCGTAACCCGCACGGGAAAGAGAGACCTAAAGGGGGAGCTTGGCCCTCACTCGGATTGGTGATAGCGTGGAGCACGCCGAGTACGACGAGGGAGTCGCCGCCGCGAAGAATGTCGCCCCGGGCGACCAGCGCCCTGAGCGCCATCCTGACCTCGACCTCCCGGTGGTCGCGGGTCGCGTCAAGCGCCACCACCACGAGCTGCGGCGGCGGCAGCAGCGGCGACAGGGCGACCGGCATCGTGCCCGGGTTGCCCCCCTCCGACATGGCGAGGAGCGCCGCGGTTTGGTAGTCCCCCGGGCTGAGGGCCGAGTACATCGATATGGGCGTGCTGACGGGGGTGCTGGTGGCGCTGCTCCTGCTCCGCTCGTCCCGGCGCCGGCGGCGAGCGTCCCTCTTGCTGCCACTGTGGCCGCCGGCCAGCGAGGGTATTAGTACCTCGAGACGGCTGCGCGCCACCGCGAATATTCGCGAGAGCACAGAGTACATCCAGTGTTGAGGCTGCCGGCGCGGGGGGGATCTCGAAGGCACCGGGGGCGAATATATGGCATCTCGGAGGAGCGCCCGAGGTTGCAGCGGCGGCGAACCGCAGCAGTTTGCAGTTGTCGCGTCGCTGGCGGACGGTATCGCCGGCGGACGACGCGAGGGAAATTTCGCAGGAAATTGGGGCGCTCGCGTATAAGTTGTAACGAACTGGTCATTTCATATAAGTTGCCCCCTTTCACTTGATAGCCTTTGGCTGAAATTTCCATACTTTTATGATTTCTATATGAGCGTCATCTAGTCCTTCTTGAAGGCTCCGATTATGAATGGTTAAACCAAGGTTGCAAGGTACTCTCCCTCCAAATGTCTTTTACTATTCAAATTTAACTTGCTCTCAAATACATTGATATATTACTCCATTTTGAGATGACTTAACCCCTATTTGGTATTATTTCTATACCTCTCGCATTGGACATTGTCCAAGCCGTTTATTAATATTTTGCTCCCTCTGAATCCAGAATGTACGTTTTTCTTAGTATTTCACTTCTAAAAAAATATTACTATCCTACACCTCTCAATGCACATATGCTAATGATATTTATATTTGTGCCCTCCTCGGTTTTACAAAAAAAACTGTGTTCATGCCTCTACTATTTACAATATTGAGTGAGAAAAATATATAAATAAATGAAAAATATCATACCAACTTGGTTTTTTATCGACACCCTCAATTTGTGTGCTTCTAAAAGGGAAATTTGTTTTAGGTAGGCGCGAATATTGGAATAAACACACAATTGTCAAAGTAAAAAAGTGGCATAAGAAAAAGACAATGTGACCTTACTAGGAATAAATTAGTTAAATTTTCAATTATAGCCGGGCGTATGGCCTTCTAATTTTTTAAAGAAAAAATATAATATGTATATTTAATAAGGGTGTAGCTTCGCACCCGAGGTTTACTTGAGAAGCCTCAAAGGTCTCACATTTTTTTTTAAAATACTTCTATTAATTTTTATGATTGGTCTAAGATGGTAAAGTATGTATTTAAACCGGTACCGTTGTATGAAAACTCAACTTAATCAAGTGCAACTTTTTTGCAATGAACTTCGGAATGCACCGAATAAGGGGAGAAAAGCAAATATGCTCCCATCCTACTTGATACGCTCGAACTGAAGACCTCAACCACCTGATTCGTCTCCTTTTGTGATCCTGCCAAAAAATAATAAAGATATTTTGGTGGCAAAACATATTAGATTTTAGCAAAAAGTATGTAATTTTGTAAAATCTTGAAAAACAAGCACACATGGGTATTGAGTTGAAACGAACCCATGTATTCTTTTCTCAAAGTAATACAACCATTTGCGATGTTTTCAAAATAAGAAAATGGGAAGTGTTTTTTATTTTCCAAAGCTTAAACTAATTTTCCTAAGTTGTTAGGTAAATTTTGGAACTTGGTCTATGTACGATGTCAAACAGTTTGATGTAAATTAGACCTATGTTCTAAGACTCCCTTCACGAATCACAAAGTGGTTTATGGATGACATTGCATGGCTCCTTTGATTTATTGGAAAAGCAAACTGTAGAAATAGGAAATCTACGGGGTTGAGATGCCACATCTAATTGAATTCTACGACATATTAAATGAGGTCTAACCTAAGGTAATTTTTCTATGAAATTTATACTACAGGATTATTTTCTAAGAATATGATCCTACGAAGCAAATTTTTTTTTCGAGAATACACCCTGGAAGGTGTATCAATCATATAGAAGAAGAGGCCAAGACAGCCGGTACAACGCCCAAAGGGCACCACGATACAAACGCAACGCCACACGACTAACAGCTACCCGCACAAGCTAACCGGAAAGGACACGCCTTGCATCGTCCCCCGCCAAGAATGGCGAGGAGGCGAAGCACGAAGCTTCTAGACCGCGTCACAGCCGAAGAGGAACTCTATGAGGTCGACCCCAACTCCAAGATGACCCAAGCCAACGCAACCGTCCACCCAAAAGCGCCTAAGGGTCGGCGAGAGAACGGCGGGACCGAACCAGACCAGAGGTGGCGACGACCAAGAAGAACCAGTGACGGTGTACATAGCGCCCCAGAAGCTCCCGCTCTAGGCGGCGGCCGACAACGACTCCAGCAGGTGCACCGATAGCTCCACGAACCACCTAGACGACGCCTCCAAGGAGGGGAACGACGCAGCTGCGCCGCCGCCGCCCGTTCCGATGACCGGAACTAGGGTTTCCCCTGGTAGTCGGGAAGGGGAAGCACGGACAGAGCCATGACGACGCCTCCAAGAAGGTGACGGCGCCCACGGGCGTCGCCGTCGTCAGCAAAATGCAAGGATTTCTCCCGGCCCTGCCGTCGACCCCAACTCCATCGGACACGCGCAGAAAGGAGCCGCCTTGGCCACACCACCGACGAGAGGCGAGCCATCGCCATCAGCCGAGCAGGATGCGCCGCCAATCGCCCCACCAACACCGAAGACGGAGCTGGGCGGTGGGGATCCCAGCCCGCCGCCGCCTGGCCAAATGGCTTTCCAAAGCAAATTGTGATAGGATTTCAATCCTACAAATCTTTTGGAAATCCTATAAATCAAAAGAACTCTTAATAGGAGTCATGACTGAGTTGTGAAAATCGGCTCTGAGAATCTATGACCTCCCTAGATTTGTGTGTCCAAAATCCAGCTCCCCACGCTTATGACTTCATGTTCTTCTTCGCCTTTTCCTTCTCCACCACAGTCCACAACCCTTTTCATCCACACCCGATCTGTTGTATCTACGACGACGCCCTTTGGCAGCAACCTCAGTTCCACGGGTACAGAGCTAGGTTCAGGGTGCGATGGCGTTGATTCCGGCCCAGCACTGCTACTCCTCGCCCGGCCAAACATAATTTCTATTCGTGAGCATTGTGACACAAGTACCAAAGTCTGTATCTAACTGATTTCTAGTTAATTGTGCAATCTACATACTAGGTGATTTATCCAGTCATGGCAAAACTGAAACAAGGACCGAGCTTGGTGGTGCGTCGCAGGTAGTGGCAGCGGGGGATACAGCAGGGACGAGAGGCTGTGGGAGTGAGCATCAACTGAGAAGATGGCGCTGGGCAGCTTTCGCTTATCCCGGCACCCGATAAGCCTCGCCGTACGCCTGGGGTTTTTAAAGCCTGCTGGCCAGGCCAGGTGCCGCGCGCTCAGGCCGAGGTTTCTGGGTTACGGGAGGAGGACGGAGTTTACACAGCAGATGTCACCTCGTTGGAGCGCACGATGCAGCATATGCATATCGATCGGCAAGTGCGACGCCGGTCAGCCGGTGGTTGAAACGAGGCTGCGTGCGGCCAAGAGGAGAAACCGATGAAGGGTGGTGCAGCGAACCAGCTAGGGGCAGGGCTGGCCTCGTCGTCGCCTGTGTCTGGGCCTGTTGCTTCCCGTGCCCGGGCCTGGCTCCACAATCTAGAGCCAAGACATCGAACAGGCCCGCATGCACCAACGACCGGGAGGTGCTGTCGCCGACCAGGTCGGTGCGCTGGCAAATCCTATACACCGACCAGGTCGCCCTCTACCGCGCGCCGCACACCCCCCGCGCGCGGTATGGGCCGGCCTGGCCGGTCCAGTTCGCCTATTTTTTCCGTTTTCTGTTTTCTGTTTCTTTCTTTTTTTCTTTCCTTTTTCTTTTTTATTTTCTGTTTCTATTTCTTTTCTGTTTCTTTTTATTTTTGTTCAAATTCAGAAATTTTCAAAATTGGAAATTGTTTAAAATTGAAAAAATGTTCAAATGTTAAAAACGTTAAAATTTTAAAATCGTTCAAATACAAAAAATGTTTAAATTATAAAAGCGTTCAAATTTAAAATCCGTTCGAATTTGAAAAATGTTTATATACAAAAAATGTTCAAATTATAGAACGTTCAAATATATAAAGCGTTCAAATTTGAAAAAATGTTCAAATTCATAAATTGTTCATAACTAAAAATGTTAATTTTTGGAAAAAATAAATTTTACAAATTTTAAAAAATGTTCAAATTTAAATTATGTGCATATCAGAAAATGTTCAAATTTCGAAAAAAATTATATCAAAATCTGAACATTTTTAAAATTTCTAAAATTTCGAATCTGAACAGACTTTTAAATTTGTTCTCCGAAACTATTTTTTTAAGTTAGATGTTGAAAAAGAAAATATTAACAGAAAAGAAACAGCAAAAAAAAAGAAAAAACGTACCTACCCTTAATGGGCCGCGGCCCAACCCACCGACCTGGTCGCTGGGGTGTGCGGTGCCCCGTACATGCCGACCAGGTCGGTGTACAGCAGCCCCCGGTGCGGACGCACCACCGCACACCCCAGGCCAGGTATGTTGGGCCGGCCCAAGTTTATTTTTCTTTTTTCCTTTCTCATTTTTCTCTGTTTTAAATATGAACAGTTTTAAATTTGAATAAATTTTGAATTGAACGATTTTTAAATTTGAAAAAAAATAAAATTGAACGATTTTCAAATTTGAACAAATTTCGAAATTGAACGATTTTCGAATTTGAAAAAATTTCGAAATTGAACGATTTTCGAATTTACACAAATTTCAAATTTGAACAAATTTTCGAATTTGAACATTTTCGAATTTGCACACTTTTTAACTTTGAACATTTTTTAAATTTGAATTTTTTCAGATTTGAACAAAAAGAAAGAAATAGAAAAGAAAAAGGAAAAAAATAAAAAACGAAAAAGAAACAGAAAACCGAAAATAGACAGCGAACTGGGCCTGGCCCAAACCCGACCAGGGGGTGCGCGGTGGCCGGCAGCCACCGACCTGGTCGGTGTATAGGTTTTCCCCCAACGACCAGCCTTCAGCGCTCTCTCCATCGGCCTTTTCTAAGACGCCCTATGCGTCGGTTAGTAGCATTGTGTACCCCGTCCGATGCAAGGAGCCAGCACACCATGCTCGTGTTCCACCCGGAGAGGAAGAAAGAGATGCGCTGTGACGACCGAACGACCTTGCCGCCAACGGGGACGACGCAGCTAGCCGAGGAGTCGCCGTATAGTCGAGGAATAGACCTCACCTGCGCAGAGGTGAGGAAGAAAACCCTAGGGTTTAGGATGGGGGGTGTGGTGGCCAGCGACTTAGGGTTCGGGTGGTGGTGCAGAAACCTCTCCGGAACCGGAGAAGATGGGAGATTTCGATGGAAGATCGGGGTGGTGGTCGTGGCTCGGGTAGGGTGGAGCAGGCGGTTGCAGCCGCCAGTGGCTGTGGGGGAGAGCAGCAACTATGGCGGAGGCGGGGGGCAATGGGGACGCGGTAGGCCATCCCATATGACAGCTTGTTCAGGAGTCAGTGTGTTAACACGCGCGTCGAGCGACGAATAGGAGCTCCCCTCTCCATCACCATGTAGTTTACTCTTTAGTCTAGCTTAAAAACAGTAATTATGATATGAGTGAATCAGTGTTGTCGATAGCCACTAACCGGTCACTAACGCACTACTATTTCGCAGCTAGATCCAGGCGAAAGCCTTGTCTTCGGCGGTGGTAGCTAATGCCAATGACGTCAGCGCCCTTGGGTGTCGTTCTGTTCCTGGAGGCGTCGTTGAGCTGAAGCTCTCGTTCCTCCCTTGGTCAACTTTGGGGGAAACCCTAGATCCATGTGAGCAGACGGTGGCGGCAGTTTAGGTGTCACATTTTCCTCTTGAGGACTTCATCTTTGAAGTTGCACCTTGAACAGAGTGACAAGCGGAAGTTGGTGCTAACGATGGATGGTGATGAGGAGCTCTACGTCAGCTAGGCAGGGCGCGACCTCGAGGTTGGCGTGGTTTCTGGAGCAGCGGCTCTTTTCCTGGGTGTCGCGGGTTTGGTCGCTTGGGCGACAAACCCGTCAACTAGTTTGGGGTGTGGTCGTGGGGTCGGCGTGTGCACGTTATTCAGGTTGTTGTCGGAGCGACGGCTCTGAAATCCTTTGCTTGAGGGTGGCTGTCCTGGTTGCTTGGGCGACGGAGTAGCCGGCTCAACGGGTTCGTGGCCTCAAGGCCGGTGTGGGTGCCGGAGCGGTGGCTCCGGTGTGTTAGTGTATCGTCTCTAACCACTTTGGTGGTGAAGCTGGTGGCTCGGCGGGTGCGTAGTCTCGCGACCGGAGTGTACATCACTGATACACCGATTTTCGCTCGGTTTTCCATAATTAACCGAACAATCATATTTTAATATCAGTAGAACGCACTGGTAGAAAAAGAGCCTTCCATCCGCCCCCATTAGTCCCCAAAATATACGAACCGTGACTAATGGGATCTTTAGTCGCGGTTCGGGAGGCGAACCGCGACCAAAGGCCTGGGCCCAGGGCGCTCGGTGGCCAGCTGGTGCACGGGAGGGGGTCGCGCTGGCCTCGGCCAACCGCGACTAAAGGTTCGCCCTTTAATGCGGTTGGCAGTGCCAACCGCGACTAAAGCCCCTCCCCTATATATATACCCGTTCAAGCACACTCACTTAGCCATTTGGTGCCACTTTCTTCACAATCTTCACAAGTGGGTGGTGGGTTTGATTTTGGTTCCTCTTATGCACACAAGGTGTTCGATGAAATGAAAGAAACATGATATGAAGTGTCCGAGCCACACTTGAGCTTTCTCATTTATTTTTCCTCGATCGCGGTTAGCAACTTGAACCTTTCATGTGTCATTGATAAAATATGCATGTGTGTAGTTCATTGTTTAATTTCTATTATTTCTAGCTAGTTAGTTTAACAAATGCATGATGGTTAATTATATAATAATGCGATGAATCGGCAATGGATGTACGGTAACCGACTCTCCGCGAGTTCACTACGGGTTTGAAAGATTTTCGTAGTGTCTAATGCGAACTAGCAGAGGATTTTGTTATCTGATGGTTGCTGTAAGACATCGGGTTACTCTTCCTCATGAGGACTCCACCTACAGGACTGATGTCATGCCAAGCTTATTGGACCAAGCATACAGAAAAAGGGGTTATAATGGAAGAAGATGAAGAAGGATGATTTCATCGATGACAACTATGTTGATCATTTCGGTGATACTTCATGGAGGATGCTGAAGGTGGGAAGGTGAGGGGAAGGTGAAGGGGGTGAAGAAGAGGCACGTGATGATGAGATGCTGATGGTCGGACCTTTGTTTGACCATTTATGCAAAGAAGGAGAAGAAATTTGCTGTTGGAGATAGTCACATCAATGTAGGGTGCATAATGGTCTGGAACTGAAACTGGATTTGCTGAAATAGAAGGCACAGGAAGATGTAGGTGACTCAGCATTTGAAAACTTGCTGAAAATGTTGAAGAATATGTTTCCAAAGAATAACGAGTTGCCCGCCAATACGTCGAAGCAAAGAAGTTGTTGTCTGCCCTCTAGGTTTAGATTCTAACATGCATGCATTAACGTGCATCCTCTACCGCGGTGAATACGAGAATTTGAATGAATATTCGGTATGCACTGCATTGCGTTATAAGATCAGAGGCGATGACCCCGTGACGATGTTGAGGGCCAGAAACCCAGGAAGAGGGTTCCCGCCAAGGTGATGTGGTATGCTCCTATAATACCACCGTTGAAACGTCCGTTCAGAACAAAGAGCATGCCAAATTGTTGCGATGGCACAAAGAGGACCGTAGTGGACGGGGAGTTGACACCCCGCAGATGGAACGCAATGGAGAAAGATCGACAGAGTTCAAAGATTTTGAGCTGATGCAAGGAACATAAGATTTGGTCTAAGTGAGATGCCATGAATCCTTTTGCGAGCAGAGCTCCAGCCATAGCACCCGGCCCGTGACTCTATGCATCTACAACCTTCCTCCTTGGTTGTGCATGAAGCGGAAGTTCATTATGATGCCAGTGCTCATCCAAGGTCCGAAGCAACCCGAGAACGACATCGATGTGTACCTAAGGCCATTAGTTGATGAACTTTTACAGTTGTGGGGCAGACTGGTGTCCGTGTGTGGGATGAGCACAAAGAAGA
The DNA here is from genome assembly GCA_030979885.1 of Lolium multiflorum. NCBI lineage: Eukaryota > Viridiplantae > Streptophyta > Magnoliopsida > Poales > Poaceae > Lolium > Lolium multiflorum. The sequence continues at coordinate 303,382,787 of CM061749.1, forward strand.
GGAATTTGACCTACGAGCGTTGCTTTTCGTAACCATCAACGATTGGCCTGCTCTTAGTAACCGGGGCAGAAAAATAAGGGATACAATGCATGCACGCACTGTTTACATGAGACTCGAAAGTGTACATTTGGCCAAATTGGAAAAAGAACGTGTACGGGGCATCGTCGATTTCTTCCAAAATCATAACGTAAGAAAGAAAGGCAAGCATTACAACGGCAAGGCGGATCACCGGCCGAAGCCTGGAACGCACCGGTGTGAGGTATTTGATATGATCAAGGATTTGAAAGTCATCTTTGGAAAGGGTCCTCACGGACAACCGCCTTCAAGAAGTCGAGTGCACGCACCCATGTGGAAAAAGAAATCTATATTTTGGGAGCTAGAATATTGGAAAGTCCTAGATGTCCGCTCCGCAATCGACGTGATGCATGTTACGAAGAATATTTGTGTGAACCTGCGGCTTCTGGGCGTGTATGGGAAGACAAATGATACAAAGGAAGCACGGCAGGACGAGCAACGTTTGAAAGACCCCGATGACCGGCATCCGGAATGGTTTCAAGGTCGTGCCAGCTACGCTCTTACCAAAGAAGAGAAGGTCATCTTTTTGAATGCCCGAGCAGTATGAAGGTCCCTGGATTCTCGTTCAATATAAAGGGAATAATAAACATGGCGGAGAAAAAGTTCCAAAACCTGAAGTCTCACGACTGCCACGTGATTATGACGCAATTGCTTCCGATTGCTTTGAGGGGCTCCTGCCGGAAAATGTTCGAGTAGCCATTGTGAAGCTATGTGCATTCCTCAATGCAATCTCTCGGAAGGTAATCAATCCAGAAGATCTACCACGGTTACAGAACGATGTGGTCCAATGTCTTGTCAGTTTCGAGTTGGTGTTCCCGCCATCCTTCTTCAATATTATGATGCACCTCCTGGTTCACCTAGTCGAAGAGATTTCCATTCTCGGTCCTGTATTTCTACACAATATGTTCCCCTTCGAGAGGTTCATGGGAGTATTAAAGAAATATGTTCGTAACTGCTAAGGAAGGAAGCATCGCCAAGGGCTATGGAAATGAGGAGGTAATTGGTTTTGTGTTGACTTTGTTCCTGACCTTAAGCCGATTGGTCTTCCTCGATCGCACACGAGGGGAGACTAAGTGGAAAAGGCACGATCGGAAGGAAATCAACGATATGTATGGGCGGCCATTCTATGACTGAAGCACACCACACAGTTCTGACCAATTCCATCTTGGTGGCTCCGTACTTTGAGAAACACAAGAATATTTTACGCTCGGACAAACCGGGATGCCTGAATCCTGGATTAGGAAGGCCCACATGGAGACTTTCGGCAGTTGGTTGAGAAAACATTTAATGAATGACAATGATGTTGTAGATCAGTTGTACATGTTGGCCAAGACACCATCTTCGACTATAACGACTTTCCAAGGGTACGAGATAAATGAGAATACATTTTACACGATCGCCCAAGATAAAAAGAGCACCAACCAAAACAGTGGTGTCCGCTTTGATGCAGCAACCGAGAATGGGCAAAAGGTCACATATTATGGTTACATAGAGGAGATATGTGAACTTGACTATGGACCCTCCTTTAAGGTCCCTTTGTTCCGGTGCAAATGGTTCAAGCTAAGAGGTGAGGTGGGAGGATACCGCCTTGGAGCCTAAGTGGCGAGAAGATGGAGGACGACTGAGGAGCGAGGAATCCCTCTAGGTACAGGGATGGGACCCAAGGCAAAAGCTGGTGGTACGGGCATGGGGGATCGCTAGACCCGTTGAGGGGAGTGTGTTCACCGACAGACAACGTTAAACCCACCCAAGCCCTTTTTTTTTTGAAACCTTTAATAGTAGGAAAGGCTCTACGTTAATATATTAACACAGGGGTCAAAGGACCCATACATTCAGTTAGAAAGGTATACAGGGGGGTACAGAAGGGTGTAAGAAGGGGTCTATATCTAGAGGGTAGTTATCAGGCTTCGAATAAAAGTATGTAAATCTGTTTTTGTTCTATGCTCCAGTAAAGCAAAATCTTGCTTAAAGCGTCTGGCCCAGGAGTCAATATCTGGATCAATGCCCTCAAAAAGTTTCCTGTTTCTCTCTTTCCATATGCTCCAAGAAGCAACGATCACTATTTCCATGTATAAAGGTCTATGCCAGTGTGTACGTCCTTGCTCTATAATCTCCAACCTATCCTTGTTTTGCGTCCAGGTCATCTGCAATTTATTCCAACAGGCCTTACTGAAGTCACAGTAGAAAAGCATGTGCTCAATTGTTTCTTCAGGTGGGGAGAGGCACATCAGGCAGTCATAAGAGGAATTCAAGGTGTAGTTTCTTCTTCTCAACATATTTCTGGTATTCAGTCTATCTACCAGCACAAGCCACCAGAAAAATTTAAGCTTGGGAGTACATTTAGATTTCCATAGCCAAGAGAAAGCAATATGGGCAGTACACTCCCTGAAACAGAATTTATAGTAAGCCCTGGAGGAATATTCCACAACAACCCATTCATATGTCCAAGAGTCATGTGTATCATTTGCGAAATCAATATAAGAGGATGAGGCTTGCAAAGTTCGAACTTCATCAAGTGCTTGTGGCGTCAGAGGCAAATAAAAGTTCTGTGATAACTGTGTAGAGGCTAGGAATTCTCTGACTGAGACATCTTCATTCTTGGTGAAGGAGTAGGCTCTCGGAAAATCTTCTGAATTTATGTCTTGTAGCCATTTATCTTTCCAAAAAAGAGTACTTCTTCCATCATTAATATTACTCATAGATATTCCTCTAAAAATGGGTGAGAGATTAAAGACAGTGCGCCACCAATGTGACCCACATGGAACCATATTATGAGGCACTTTCCCAGTATAATAGGTATTCCATAGTAAGTGAACCCAGGGGATATCCATCTTGTTATAGAATTTGTGCAGATATTTAAGGAGTAGCCCTTCATTCTGTATTTTGAGATTTAGAATACCAAGTCCTCCTTTATCCTTTGGTTTACAAACCATGTCCCAGGCAGCTAGTGAGTTACATTTCACACCATCATCTGTTTTCTTATTCCAAAGGCAGTGTCTTCTTATTTTCTCCACATGTTCTAGTATTTTTGGATTAATTTGAATGAAGCACATAGTAAAATTTGCAATAGAGGTCAAAAGTGAGTTTACCACTGTGACTCTTCCACTATAATTCATCATTAAGAAAGTTGCAGACACTCTTCTCTCAATTCTGTCCACCAGGGGCATCAGATCTTGGACAGTTGGTTTAGTTGTGCCTAGAGGTAGACCCAGATATGTGAAAGGCATAGAGGCTATACTGCATCCAAAAAGGCCAGCAAATAAATTTGCCTGTTGTGTGGAAAGATTGATTGGTATGAGAGAAGACTTATGGAAATTGATGTGTAATCCAGTGGAGGCTGCATATTTTTGCAAAATATCTTTCATAATCATAACTTGAGTAGTGCAGGCTTTCATGATTATAAGTGTGTCATCAGCATATTGGACCACAGGGAAGTCCATTTGGTAAGCATTGGAGAAGGGAGCCTGAAGAATACCGTCTCTAAAGCATTTATTAATAGCAGACTGCAAAAGATCTGCTGCAAGCACAAAAAGGAGAGGAGACAGAGGATCTCCTTGTCTGACACCACATTTGCAAAAGAATTGTCTCCCAGGAACTCCATTGAGTAGTACAGCAGATTTACCAGTACCAAATATAGCTTGTATCCAGGTTATCCATTTCTCATCAAAGCCCATTTGTTGCATAATCTGTATCATGGCACTATGATCTATAGTGTCAAAAGCCTTGGCAAAGTCTAGTTTGATTAGGAGAATTTCTTGATTAGATTTTTCACATTGATAGAGAAATTCAAAAGCCCAAGCAAGGCAGTCTTGGATAGTTCTCCCTTTCAGAAAACCATATTGATTTTTGTGGACAATTCTAAGGACAACTTTCTGCAGTCTATTTGCTAGCAGTTTGGTTATAATTTTTAGAACACAGTTCAGCAAAGTGATTGGCATGTAATCATTGACTCCTTCTGGATTTGATACTTTTGGGATAAGTGTAATATAACCCATATTAACACTCTCAAGGTCCAGTTTCCCTTCATAAAAGCTGAAACATAAAGCATATATGTCTTCTTTGATAATAGACCAACACTTCTTCAGAAATAATCCATTAAAACCATCAGGTCCTGGTGCTTTGTCTACTGGCATAAATTTTATAATATCATCAATTTCTTGTGTAGTGAAAGGAGCAGATAATTCTTCTAGACCAGGAATAGGTGTAAACAAGGATGGCAGATCAAATTGCATTTGTGGTGAAGAGCAGGTACCAAGTCTTGCTTTATAAGTTTGAAATAGAATTTCTTCTTTGTCCTTATGTTCAGTGACAATATCTCCATTAGGCAGTAATAGGGAAGCCACATAATTCCTCCTGTGTCTCTCAGTAGCAAAAGCCTGGAAGAATTTAGAGTTTTCATCTCCAAACTTGGTCCATCGAATAGTGCATCTTTTCTTCCAGTAGTCATGTTGATAGGAGCCTCCTTCACGGAATGATCGTCAATAAGAGGGGAAGATCAAGTTCAACAGAGAGAATGACACGCGACAAAAGCCCTCGGGAATCCTGAACACGGAGGACGTGTACGAGGCAAGGGCAACATTCCGTGGAAACTAGGGTTTTCCCAGGAAAATGACCCCTATAGGAAGCCGTAAGAGAAAGGCGGATCGGGATGCGATGTTGGGCGCGATTGGCATCGAATTCGATGAGATGAAGAAAACCCTGAATGTACTAGTACAAGAAAGATCGGCAAGGGGACGCATGAAGATCATCCGGCGGATGCTCAAGCGCGGAGAAGCGCAGGGCTTCCACGAGGCCCCGCCGGCTGGTGCTAATGCAGCGACGATCAATTACTGCACGGAGCCTCCTCGCTACTCCGTGGACGATGTAAAGGAGATGAAAGAATGTCATCTACATTATCCAATGGGGAACATTTCCATGAAGGTAGCCATCCGCAATGCTTACCATGTCTACCTGGAGCACTCCACCACAACAACCCCATTCAATATGGCTATGCTCGTGTCACGGTGGAGGACATAGTCCAAGGGTTTGAGGACCTGGAGATTGACTTGCTACACCCGAAGGGGAGAGAAGACTTGGAGATGTCAAGCGCCAGTTCATTCTATGGAAAAGAAGTTTATCAAGTTTCCAGGCGAGGCGCCAAGGCCAACAAGTCCACCCCCCCCGGTGGTGGTGGTGGTTCACCTACACCTCCTTCACGTCAGCCGCCGCCCCCAATCCACCCTCGTCAAGCGTGCGCCGCCTCCCGCCCCGGGTACGCGCCCAATCCACCTGCGCGAAGAAGCGACGGTCTGGACTATTAACCGGACCCTTATGTACCTAAGACCACAAAGGTACCGGAGCCATCCGAAGCCTCTCCCCACAAGGCTTGGGAACGTAGTGCCGAGGAAGTCGACGCGGCCGCGACTGCTCACCATGAGAAATGGAAGGCGGAATGCAAGGCGAAAAGAGAGCCCGAGCCCAAGCCAGATTTAGAAAGAAGAAGTGGGCTAAGTCATTTTTGAGCACATCGTCCCAAGCCGAGAAGAATATGCCTGACGACTATGGACGTGAACTTCGTAGGCAAGCACTCATATTGAAGGAGAAGGAGGAGAAGAAAGCCTTGGAGGAGGCCCATAAAGAAGAAAGTAAAAAGGTGGGAAACAAGTTGCCCAGCTCGGGGAACAAAGTAAACAATTGATCCCCCCGCTCATAGTGAAAGCCCGGCCCGGATGCTGAACTAATGGACCCCGCTATCATAGCAGCTGCGGCAGCACAGGGAATGACTGTAACGGGTGCCGAGAACAAGCGGCCGATCGGTATGACTCTTCGTGGTGTTAGGCCTTGAGGAGGCGCCAATGAGTGAGGTAGCAATTACATATGTGCGAATGGGCCTCTCGTCGAGCCCGCGCAGGAAAAGGATCTACCTCCATAAATGAAAAATCTGCTACGTTAGTAAAGGGTTACATAAAAACTAACGCCGGCAAAGAATATATTTATGCGGAAGTTAGACATGAGCATCACTTCAAACATTACTATATAACAGTTCATATGAGTGAATTGTTCCAGCTGTTCAATCTGCGCGAGCTCGACAAATCTATCATCAGCTACGTTCCGTAAGTGATTTATTTCTACCTCATCTCGTTCATTGCCTGCACTATATATATTGTCCTAACTATATTGTTGTGTACGCTATTATGCAGAATGAAGATTCGGGAAATGCGAATAAGGAACATCCATGATGTTGGGTTCATTGACCCACAAATCGTTAATGGATATGTGTTAGAAAGATACCCCGAGACGTGGAGCAAGACCTGTGGCATTTTCTTACAAAGCAGGAACTCAAAAGTGAAATTCTATTTCCTTACCATTTTGGGTGAGTGTTTTGTCTTGAGCACATTCTCTTTTGTTTACTTCATGCATGGTATGTCTAATCGATGAGTTATGCATGACTGTGCATGTATCGTGTCCGCAGGTTCCAACGGATTCTGCTCATAATTCAATTTCACACCTCTAGAGTTCTCATCATGGACTATCTGAATATGGATCCAAAGCTTTGGCAAAACATCAGAACTATGCTGCAAACGTAATTATTTTCAATCATTTGCGCTCTATATCGATCGCCTCTTTCGTTCATTTCCTAATATGAACTAATAACTCCCTTGTTCATTTAATTTTCTTTGCCCTGTAGGGTTTGGAGACGGTTCTCAGATCAAAGGGTCGGTGAATTCAAAAAGAGCTAGATTTTAGAAAGATAACAAATGTGGATATTCAGCCAAAGGGGACCAATCTATGTGGATACTATGTTTGTGAGTTCATCCGGAGATTCACCTCTGAGCGGAAGCCGTCGGAGAACAACGCAGGAGGAATGCCTTCCGGAAGACGCTTAGTCCAGAAGTTCGCTTCCGACCAATTCAAGAGGAACTCGAGGATTTTTGATGAGGGAAGTCCTCAATCCTAAAGGAGAACACTATTATGAGGACGAAGAACTTCTGATACCGTAAATTATGTATGAAAACTTGTTCAAAATTGTATATGGTCATCCGATATTGAATATATATTGTATATTCTTCTTGAATTCTTCTTGGTTCTAATTTCAAATTTGTTTGAAATTGTACATTCATATGCATGTATATAGTAGCGTAGAATATGTGTACTGAAACTTCTTCAAAATTAAAATAAAACACAAAATAAAATATAAAAGAAATAAAACAATACAAATTAAAAAAAAAACCAGATTTAGGGGGGGCCTTTAGTCGCGGTTGGCCAGGAGAACCGCGACTAAAGATCCTCCGCCCTGACGCTCGTCTGCCGCCCACGTGGACGGGCCTTTAGTCGCGGTTCGTAAGGAACCACCGGTATTAATGGAGGTTGCGAACCGGGATTAAAAGTCCTTTTTATACCAGTGCCGGGTAAAGCTTTTGGCTCGTGTTTCAAAAACCATGTCGCGGCTTAGCTAGCCGCGGTCCGTCATATATACAGCACGGGACGGCAACAGTCTCCTCTGGCTCGTCCCTATCCTCTCGCTCGCCCTTGACCTCTCCTTCCTTTACAGAATCCCCGGTGCCTCCTCTCCTCTTCTTCTCCGCCGGCTTTGCCGGCCGGAGTGGGAGGGGAGAGGGGCCCGGCGCCGCCTCCCCCTGTGCATATAGTCTCATGGCGTGTCCTGGTGTTGCAGCGTGGTCTGCTTTCCCTTTTCAGAGCCTAACGTCGGCGGATCTGGGTGCCCGTCGGCGCGCCGTTTGCCTGCTTGCTTTACTCGTCGTGTCTATCGGCCTGCTGGTCGTTGGATTCTGCAGTAAGCAGCAACCGCCCGGCCGCTCCACCAATAATCCCATGGCAAATCCCCTTCGCAAGGTTGATTTTGCCCCCTTTTGTCTCCTAATAAATCCATGTCCTCTAGTGCTTATCTCGCTGGATTTTCTTGCCCAAATCTTTCTCTTCCAGCGAATTGATTTCAATCCTCTCTCTTGGAGTCTTGAGCGGATCGGTTTGGGGTGTCTGCATGTTTTCTTGGTTGTTTTAATGGCAGTACCCTTGGCTTTTCCCAGTGATGTTTTCTTCCATATCCATGCACTAGGATTAGGCCGATCTACAGCTGGTTCTTGGCCTCCATGTGCCTTCCCTTTACCTCCTGCCGGAGGCCCGCTTGCGGTCCCGGGAAGGGCTTATCGGTGGCATGTTTCTTGCTGGTGCGTACGTCTCCGGTGGGGGAGCTCTGCCCGAGTCAGCGGGCATGATTCGTCGGTGATTCAATCTCTCCAGTTTTTGCTGCGCCGACGACGACCTGTTTTTTCCTGTGCCTTGCTGTTGGACTGGTTTCATCTGCTCCGCCGGCGACCTGGTGTCGTTTGCGAGGCGAGCGGAGGTTCAGCGGCGTCTCCTCCCTGGTGGCAGCCGGACTGGCTGACCGTCGGTGAGTCAAATCATGTTCAGTGGAGGAGACACGTGGAGGCAACACATGATGTCGACGATGCAACCCGGAAGCGGTCAGACGACACGCAAGGCAGCGTCAAGCGGCGACTGGTGTGCGTGTCCTTGATGGACTTCGATGTAATGTCGTGTTCTACCAGGGTTGTTTCTGCTTTTGGGACTTTCTTGTCCCAATATTGTAATGTGCTGTGAGGATAATAAAAGGGTATGTTTATCAAAAAAAAAGAAGCACGGGACCCCTGCTGAAGGGCATCAGTTCCTTGTGTTTCCAAGTTTCAATACGGCAGTACCAACTAGTGTGAGAGTGAGAAGTAGCAGTACTGTGGACCGAGTGGCGAAGCTGGAAGGCGGCAGTGTCGACCGGATGGCGAAGCTGGAAGGTGGCAGCGTCGACGAGGAGATGGGGGAGTGGCACGGGCGGGGCGTCGGTACCAGACCGTTCGACGCCCTCACCGTCGTCGGCCTCCGCGTCGACGCCATCGAGTCCGGCTGCGCTGGCGGACGCAGCGGGGGGGCCGGGGGGGCCGTGGCCCACCCAGAATTCTGCCGGCCAACAAACAGCCCATGGAGAAAAGGCCCGATTCGTGGTCCTGACTCGTGAAGAATTGGAGCCTGGAGCGTTCGTCCTCCTGTCGACCTGTCGTGGAGAACTGGTTGGCTCCGTGCCTCCGTCCCGATTCCCCACGCGGCCACGCCCCGACCGCCGCCGCCGCGCCCGCACCTCCGCGCCCGGCCGCTGCCCGCCGGCGGCCGGCCCCGCCCGCCCTGGACTCATGCTGCCCAGCCCGGCGCTCGCCCGCCCAGCCCCGCCGCCGCACTACCGCAGTCCGCAGAGACCGCCAGCCGTCGGTCGCCGGCCGCCGCTCTGAACGTCGAGCGTCGCCCGCCCCTGATCTTCCCAACTGCCGAGGCCACAAGCAGTAGCAGTAGGGTGAGGCCGGTGAGTTGTGAACATTTTCTGATTTGCAGCTATTTGCCTATTTCTCTGTATGAAACTATGAATGTATGTCCCTGCGTATGTCTATTCTCTGTTACTTTGTAAGTTTGTATGTTAAGAAGAACACATAAAATTATTAAATTGGTAATGTTTAAATATTTCAATTGTGTAGAAATCCTAAAAGGTCCATGCCAACCATAGATCCGGGGGGAAGGAGTCCTATATCAAGTTATGATGTTAATATTCAAGATGATGTTCGGAGAGGATATATCCTAAAAGGTCCATGCCAACCATATGAGCATGTTGTCGCAACAACAAAAAAGAAGGGCAAAAATCGACATTTTAGCTGTGTTTGGTTTCATCACTACAATTGGCTAGAATATAGTATCGAAAAGGATGCGGCATTTTGCTTTGTGTGTTTCTTGTTCAAAGAGAGAGCCAATGGAAGTCTCGGAGGAGATGCCTATGTTAAAAATGGTTTTAGGCAAAGGTTTTTCACATTTTGGGGGTGCACAAAAAAATATTTAAGGGGTTTTTCACATCACTACAATTGTTCATTATTCATTATGCAAAGGTTTTTCATATTTTGGGGGTGCGCAAAAAAAAATTTGAGGTGTGCCCCCCTCCAATTCTTTCGTGCGTCCGCCACTGGCTGCGCCCTCTTCTCCTTCACCGCCCCTCCTCGCCTCACGGTACGTACGGAGCAACTATAAGTACTCTTCTCATAGACAAGAAAACGTTAACAGCCCATGTTCAGACTTCAGAGAGTCACCGGATATGAACATCTTGTCACATCGATCAGACCAGCACGCCAGCACGTACTAGTGTATTGTTTTAAAAAAATGCACATCTTCCTAGAACACGTATACCACTTCCTAGCACACACGCGTCGCCTACCTGTCCGGCACCTATAACATGCATGCAGGGGGTGCAGAAAGGGTTATTCTAGCTGCCGAGCTAGCATAGTAGAACAACGCCACAAATAACTTTGTTAAAAAAAAAAACTTGCGTGCGCACGTAGAAAGCCTATATGTGCATGCCATTTTTTATTAAAGATCTTTTCATACGGAAGGCTCAAGTAGAGCCCAACTTTACATTAACGAAGCCTCGACCACATACAAATCAAATTAACATACAGTGCCATGATCAGAGATCCAAAATCCAAAGTCCAAACACAAAGAACAGGGCATACCCAAGCCTTCACTGCATTCCACATGAATTTCGCCGGAACTCAATTGAAGAAGATATGGTTAGTATCCTCCTCGTCGCCGCAAAGGGCACACTTACACGAAGATGACCCTTTTCTATGACGGATGTTGTCATTAGATGGTAGGCATTTGCGCACAAGCTGCCAGAGGAAGACCCTGATCTTGAGGGGAATGACGATCTTTCAAAGCTCCCCAAAATGTTTCCTCGGTGTGCCCTGACAGAGCTTGCGGTAGAGGGAGCGAACGGAGAACTTGCCCGAAGGTTCCAAATTCCAAGATAACACATCATGTCCTATCTCAAGGTGGACACCCTCCGGTTCACGGAGAAGGTCCACAAGTTCCACCATCTACCGCAATCCAAGCTCCCTGCGAAAGGGGAGCTGCCATACACCATTCTGCCCAGCCTGAGCCACAGAGGCAGCAAAAAGGCTGGAGAACCTGTCTCTAAGCGGCCCCGGTTCCAGCCACTAGTCGTGCCACATACGAGTGGATGTACCACTGCGGACTATGTGTTTTGCCCCCAATCATAACACTTTTTTGATTTCCTGAAGTGCATTCCATAACTGCGATCCTGATGGGTATGAATCAACCAACAGATCTTTGACACCTAGATACTTATTGCGGATGTGATCTGCCCGAGAGGCCCTGCTCCCCGGCATAGATCTTTCAAATCCACTTAGCCATTAGGCAAATGTTCATGATTTTAGTGTCCATGATTCCCAGACCTCCCATAGATCTCGGCATGCATACCGCATCCCAACGTACCTAGTGGTATTTGCGTATTGGACCATTGGTCTCGTAGAAAAATCGGGTGTGGTGCTTGCGCATGGTCTGGTGCACCCCGTCACCCAACAGGGCAAACGCCCATGGTATGCAGTGGAAGACTAGATAGGCACGCATTGATTAGTGTGAGTCTAGCTGTGGAGGACATGATTTTTTCCGTCCACGGACCAGCCCGCTTTGCCACTTCAGCCGTCAAAGGACCCCAATCCAGTGCTCTTAGGGTATGATTAGATATGGAGAAGCCCAAGTAACTAAATGGGAAGGTATCCAGTTTACATTTTAGCATGTTAGGACATGCTGCTGCTCAATTCCGAAGTCCCCATAACCATGACCTCTCTCTTATGAAAGTTAATGCGAAGTCTGGACATGCTCTCAAAGCAGATGAGGAGGAACTTGAGATTAGCAATCTCCAAATCCTCTTAAAGATCTTTTTGACAATTGTATTTTTTTATACATTTCTCATAATAGATTTATGGGATTTCTATTTTCGTGCCCTCCGGTCCTTAGTTGTACTCAGTTTTCCCCAGCTCCTTAGTTTTTCCTCAGTTTTCCCCAAGCCCTTGTTTGAAACCAGGAACTCAGACGGGATTCCCGTTTAGTTGACATTCGCCACGTGTGGGGTCGCGGTGGGGCAGCTGTGTGGGCTCGTCGCCATGGGCTGGTAGAAAGGGACCGCGTGGGATGACGAGAATCGTTTGGTTGCACGTGAGCAGGAGCTGGGTTCTGTCTCTCTCGGCCCCAAATTGGCATTATTAAGTGCACCTTTTCCCCTCTTTCTCTGTCTTTTCACCAAATTAGTATAAAATCTAGAGAAGCTTGCATTTCTGACTTTCTTCAATTATTTGTGCCTTTTGGCCTCGTTGTTTGCCCAATATGGCAAAATCTAGTACTCCCTCTGGTCCATATGTATGTAGTTAAATCTAGAAGCAAATCTCCAGGATAATGTACGATAAATTCACAGCATAGTAAATCAAGAAAACTAAGTACGGCCAATAAAATATAGTAGACTAGAGATAGATAATCCCTAGATAATATGGATAGATAATAGGCTGCATACACAGCCAACATAGTAACAGTTCTTCACACACCATCATACTAACATAACAACAAGGGATCCCTAGCTAACAACAAAGGGATCCCAACAACAAACTAGGAGGCGGCAGCAGCACACGTCCAGGACTCCGCCTACCCCATCTGGCTCTGCATCCACTTGTTGCTCTTGCCCCTTGGGAGCCTTGGGCTTGAGCGAGGCATGCGCTGAGATCTCCACCGCCGCAAGCTGAGGTGCATGCCGAGCGCCCGTGCTTGGCGCGGAAGGAGTGGACGTTCACCGTCGTGCCGACCTTGGGGAAGGTGTTGTTGCTGATGTCCTCATGCGTGACCGGGCAGTTGAAGTCCGTGGTGCCGAGTCTCCTGGTGCAGAAGGGGTACACCTCCTTGGCGAAGTAGGAGATGTACTGGCCGACTGCAGCCTCCGCAGCACTGGCGAGTCTTGACGTCCTCCTCCTCTTCGGCTGCCGACGTCCTGCCAGACATCTGATCCATATCAAACAGAAACTAGTGAATGAGTTGCAACGATGACTAACGTACATGATAACAAAGTTAAGAAAAACAGTCAGCCTCAGTTAGAGTGGATATGATTATATATCTACAGGGAAGGTGTTAGCGAACTAAAGCTCATGCACAACAGATTTACACAGCAATGGCTGAACCCTCCCTGTAAAAATTTGTGCCCAACCATTCATCATAGGCAAAGAAACAGATTCTAGATCTGAACTAGATCGAACTTGAACACATTCGAGATTATTTGCAAAATTAAACGGTTGATATCTTTTGATTAGTGCATAAAATAACTGATTGAGATCCCATGATTACTTGCATAAATTAACTGATTGAGATCCAATATTACTTGCATAAATTAACCGAACAGCCGAACCCCAAATCTTAAACGAAATCAAGAAGTGATCAAAACAAAATGGAATAAAATCGCAATATTAGCCCAATACTCATCCATCTACAGATCCATCTACACCAGCAAAAATAGGGTTCAAAAAGGAATGGGGAACAAAAAGGAAGCAAACCGTAGTTACCTTGTTCCATGGGTCCTCCAGGGAGGTGTCGTGGGTTCGGGGGCGGACGTACGGCACGGGGTCGTAGGGGTCCCATCCGCCGGATCCTGATCACACCGCGCAGCAGCCTGATGCACGCGACGGCGGCGGGCGTCGCCCGAGGGGACGGCGCCGAAGATGGAGGCGTCGCGCTTCGAGCCAACCTCGATGATGGGATTGGCATTCTCCTTGTCCATCTCTCGCGGAGGAAGAGGAAAGGGAGAGGGAGAGGGTTTTTTGCTTTGGAGAAGATGATGGGACGTGAGAGAGTTGGCGATGCGTGAGCGAGTGAGAGTGACAGAGAGAGTGCGAGGGCGTCTATAAAGGCGAGGGTGGTTAATGCGACCCGTCCCACGCGTGGCACGTGTGCACGTCTGCACGTCTTGGACTGCACGCGACACGCGTCCACGACGCTCGACTTCTCCACCGCGACCCGCCTACGCGTCAACAATTGCACGTGTCCTCGGCCCAACTGAAATTTAGATATACTCAGGTATACCTCGAGTCTTATACTAGCATTTTTGTGTGCTCAATTTTCCCCTCGAGTGCTAATACTGGCTAGTGCAATATACTCAGTTTTACCCTCAAGTGGCTGGTCAACAGAGAGTCAACAAATGGGATTAACTAGTTAAATGAGTCATTTAATGTGCAAAAATCCTAAAAAGAGTGGCACTTACTCATGGAGTCTTTACCACAAATTGCCACTTCTCAAATTATAGATAAATCATAGATAAATCAAGTTTTACCACAAATTGCCACTTCTCAAATCACCTAGTAGCTATGAAGGTGCATGGTTTTCCACAATAAGCCCTTCCCAAAACAGCTTCCCCAAATCATACTTTGTCTAAATGAGGCCACAATTCTCACACTGATGTATATTGGTATTGCAAATAGTTTGAGGTAGGCCAAGATCGGTTTCATTGTACAAAACACGCATTTTCCATTTTTAAAATCTCATATTTGAATCCCTTAGTCTATTTACTACTCAGGTGCCCTTGGATTCTTGATAGTACTCAGTTTTGCCCTCTCTCTTCATAAATTCTCGCAGACGTGCATCATCGCCTGATTGGTCTAGCCCATGCACGCGGATATTGGCCCGATATCTATGATCGTAAATCTCTCTCTCTTGTTGGCGGTTAATTAGCTTGTGCTCTAAGTATGAAGGGCGTATTATTTTTCGGCAAAATTATAAACTTTTTAGGCGTATTTTTGCAAAAATGATATCATCACCGATTTGTTGTTACTTTTCACGCAAAAAATGATAAACCATCACCGATTTGTTGTTGCCATTATTTTACGCAAAAAAATGATAAATCATCAACAATTTGTTGTAGCCATTACTTTTCACGCAAAAATGATAAACCATCAACAATTTGTTGTAGCCATTACAATAAAAAAAAAAAAATGATAAACCATCAACAATTTGTTGTAGCCATTACTTTTCACGCAAAAAAATGATAAACCATCACCGATTTGTTGTTGCCATTACTTTTCACGCAAAAACGATAAACCATCAGCAATTTGTTGTAGCCATTACTTTTCACGAAAAATGATAAACCATCAACAATTTGTTGTTGCCATTACTTTTCACGCAAAAATATGATAAACCATCACCGATTTGTTGTTGCCATTACTTTTCACGCAAAAATGATAAACCATCAACAATTTGTTGTAGCCATTACTTGGCATAAAAAACCTAATTTGTTACAAAAGCTGGTTTCAGAGAGACCTAACCAAGTTTGGCATACATGATGGCATACCTATAACAACAAGGAATATCTAAAAGGGAAAGTTTCGTAAAATTTGAAATTTAGGGTGAAAATGATGCCATACATGTGTTTTTCGAGGTTTTGACCTGAAAATCAATTGGGTATTATAAAGGGAAATAAAAAGTTCAAAAATGTAAAAACGAAACAATCTATCTATCTATGTATAGAAGATCAGCTGTATGAAATTTGAGGTTATTTAGAGAAGGTAGAAAAAATCACCTTGTTAGAAAAAGCTGGTTTCAGCGAGACGAAAGCATGCGCTTAAGCAAAGTGATTTTTTCGAACATCTCCAAATGACCCTAAATTTTCCATACATGATGCCATACGTGTAACAACAAGGAACCCTATCTAAAAGTGTCAAAAAGTTTGCCCAACCGTATAGCTCTATCAAAAAGAACCTCACCATGGCGCTAGTATAATTTTGGGATAGTTACAAACTTTCGTTATTTAACCTTCAACATGAAACTTGTTTCAAATTCATTTGGCCTACAAGAAACAAATCCCAACTTGATTCGAGCACCACAGCCTCCAAACGATGCCGATGCCGATATCGGCATGGTCGAACGGCTATGCTCGCCGCCACCGCTAGGTCAACGCCGGGATGCACCCTCAATCCCGCCCCTCATTCGATCACCGACACACCGAGATACCGCCGAGGCCAATGCCGAACGTACATGCCGATGCCAATGCCGAACATGCATGCACGCCGCTGTGGGCACGGCCACGCCCGACCCGCTATGCTGGACGCCACTGACCGCCGCGAGGTCTTTTCCTTCGCCACCACACTCTCCTAGCACCCACCTATACACGCCGAAAGGAGAGACACTAGTTTTCTACATTGCTCGCGTCGTGTCCGACACGGTCAGTCAAAGTTTTGAGGTCGTATCTGAGTCGATTTCTTCTCTTCTTTGCATGGTTAAACGCGTGTAGTTCATATCTATCTAATGCGTCCGGTCTCGCTCATGCAGTTCTTTTGGACGCGATCTCATCTCGCACCGCATGCCACCTCCTCCGTGTCATCAAGAGCTCCGCTTAAAAATCTAATCCTACCCGTGTATTGCCCTTGTATCAGCGTCATGGCCCCACTTTTCATTTGATATACCGAAGCCCCACTGCTCGCGTTTTGGTCAGGATACACGATGCTTACGGTCAAACAAAGATGGATGGTCCACGTGTCTTTGTGCTCTACGTGGCCCCACTAGTCAGAAGATAACGGTCAACCGTCGGGCAACCGGCCGTTACATCATGTGTGATGGTTTAAGACAAACGCTTGGGTAAAACTGAGGAAAAACTAAGGAGCTGGGGAAAACTGAGCACAACTAAGGACCCGAGGGCACGAAAATAGAAATCCCTAGATTTATATGTACATGTGAGCCAAAACACCGCCTTCAGACCATGCGATTTTAAGAAACTATTTCTTAGGATTGTAGTAGCATGTTAAGAGTAATTAAGTGTATGAAAGCTCACTCACATATGTTCAAGCTTAATTACAAGCATACGTTGCTTCCTTATTTCTGAAATAAGAAGAATTATGTTAAAAATATCTAAGTAGCTTGAGAAGGGAACCACTCTCCTATGTTATTTATTCGTCGTGATAACAACTAATGAACAATAGTTTTCTTTTCATAAATCATATCTGATATTATAGTTTCGCAAAATAGTTACCTTCCAGATAAAACTAACTTTTCCTTGAAATAAAATAAGAGATAAAACTATAATTGTTATATAATTATATTATAAACAACTTAGACGGAATTATACAAGAAACAAAATGAATTGGTTCTAAATATAGTTTGTTTTATTAACTAGTGTACTATGGATATGTTTGGATTGTGACCAAAGAGTGCCCTACAATTTTGTTAGTCATGATCAAAAGGTTGGCTCTTGGTTTGGATAGTTGCTAACCATGTTACTATGTTAGTGCTTCACTACCAACTTTAATGCATGTTTTTAACCAATATTTTCTAACTTATGGGCAAGGAAAGATAAACCAAAAATTTGGGAAGGATAATCTTGAGAAAATTCCAAACACATTCATAAGCAAGAACGATCAAAGCACATGTGGACGAACCAATCGTTGCCTTATCAAACAAAAATACGACCATATATGCTCTCGTTGATTGATCAATGGTGCACTATGTGGATTCGTTTGCCTATGTGTGAGCCATTTCATGTCGTGGCCAATCGACTGAAAACCTTAAGCTTTCTCATAACTTAAAAAACAAATAAACCCAAAGAGTTCTATATACGAGAAGGAGGTAACATGTCATGTTCCTAGAAGAACAAGGGATGTGTTTGAATTGCTACACCAAAGTGCGCCCTATCAATTTTTGGATATGGCCACATAGTAGGTTCTTGTTTAGATGGTTGCTAACTTATTGGCATGTCAATGCCAACTCTAGTTTTTTTTTAAACCAGTGTTGATCAATTTGTGGGAAAGAAATAGCTCAACAACTAGCCAAAAATTTAATAGGACAATCTTGGAAAAAAAAAATCCTAGGTAACTCCTCATGCACGACACTTGATGATGATTACTTGTTGAGGTATCATATATGCTTGCCCCTTTTTAATGTGACTTGCTGTATACGCCAAATCTTGAAGAACACAAGGAAGCACATGCATGGAGGCGCAATGGCATCCCTGGTGGACCTAGTGGGGTCGGCAGTGATCTTCGCCGGCGGCTCACCGTCGACAGGGGTCTCCTTGGAAATCACCGTCTCCTACCTCAACGCCGTGCGTGAAAATGTGCGTGAGTTAATTCCTAGCTTCTCCATCATGATTCACTTTCTAACTGGCAAATGACTTTGAATAACATGAATACAGGAGGAGATCGAGATCGAGACGAAGGTGCTAAGCATCGGGGAGACAACAGGGTGTGTGACAGTGGAGGTGAGGAGGAAGGCCACTAGAGAGGTGCTCGCACACGGACGACACACCAGGTATCTCGCCACCTTCGCTAGCAAACTGTGAAGAGCTCTACTAGGCAGAGTAGCACTTCCATGTAAACACGAGGATATGCACTTATGGTATTGCATGCCTATGTTTCGTTTTTTGTTGGCCATGTTTGATTGGCCACGGTTAATTTTGGGATTTTACATCTGTGTCCTAGATTCCACATGCGGCAAAATGCAGTCTGGGTCAAGATCTGCACTTCGTTTTGTTGCCCTATGAAGGTTTGCTATTTCTTTCGCCTGTTGTTTGCTTGTCAGCTCCTGTGGTTTCAGTGTCAGCTCCTGTGGTTTCAGTGAGTACAAACATAAAACACAAGTACCTAGTCCTTCTCGTGGGTGACTAAGACTACTCATAGTGGGAGTAACATAGGTAGTAACATCACACATCTCAAGGCATAAATGAAGAAAGAGAGTGAGGTGGTAACTAGCTATGTTACCATAACATCACACACCCCAAGACATGATGAGTCTACAACATAATAAATGACACAATGCATGACACCACGTATAAGTTACTACCCACTATGAAGGTAGTAACTTAGACCAGTAACATGACATATGTTACTACTCTAAGTTACTCCCCACTATGATCAGCCTAAAGGAGATATGCCCTAGACATAATAATAAATGTTATTATCAACTCCAAGTTTATGACTAATGTTTATTTTAATGGTATAACTGCTATGTGTCTTTAATAGGAGGTTCAAAGGAAAACTCATATGCACATGAAAATAAAATGAACAAACAAGTTGTTCCTAGTTTGCCTCTACGACTAGCTCATGTGTTGAATTATGACCAAGTTTCCTAGTCATGAGAATATTCATAATGACAAGGATGCCATCAGACGCAAACCAGACACGAAACCATTTGGGTCGGGCCGTGATACGTTGCAAACGTGTCTATAATTTTTGATGCTCCATGCTTGTTTTACACCAATTTATATATATTTTACTTACACTTCGTTGCACTTTTATACATTTTCCGGCACTAACCTATTGACAAGATGTCACAGTGCCAGTTCCCTGTTTTCTGTTGTTTTGTATTTCATAAAAGTTGTACAAGAAATATTCTTGGAATTGGACAAAACAAAAGCCGAAGATCTTATTTTTCTGTAACGAAGACGAAGTCCAGAGGAGAGACGAGGAGGCGCCACAGGGCGGCTAGACCAGGCCTAGGCGCAGCCCAGGCCCTGCGCCGAGGGGTGGTCTGGGGCCCCTGGCCTCCACTGACCTCGCCCTTTCGCCTATAAATGCCTCCCGACGCGAGAACCCTAAATCAATAAGCATCCGTTCACGAAAAGTTTTGTAGCTCCGCCGCCGCCGAAGACGAGATGCGGGGATAGAAGTCTCTGTTCCGGCACGCTGCCGGGACGGGGAATTGCCCCCGGAGCCATCTCCACCGACTCCACCGCCATCTTCATCGTCGTTCCTGACTCCCGTGATGAGGAGTGAGTAGTTCTCCCCTGAGGCTTAAGGCTTTACCGGTAGCTATATGGTCTATCTATCTCTCCATGTATGATGTTTATGTGATCATGAGCTTTGTAATCTAGTTGAATAAGTAGATGTTATTCTTCAACTATTGTGCTACTCAAGTGGTTTTATTATGTGATCTCTGAGGACACCTTGTCCAGCGGTGTGAGGATGACAGTGTGCACACCGTTTTTGTTTCTTAAGCTTAATTTACAGAAATACTTATGAATTGGTGTGTAGTTAGTACCATCTTTGTATTCTCAAAGTGACAATGTGGGGTGTCCATAGATTGGGAATGCGAACTTTAAGGAATACTTATGCTCCCCTATGCAGTGAATTTGTGTTTATTATCAAACTGGAGAGTGGTTCAGAGTAGCGTAGTGAAGTGATAATATCTATATATTCAATTATGGTATTATTGTTGAGAGTGTCCACTAGTGAAAGTATGATCCCTAGGCCTTTTTTCCAAGCATTGAAACACCGTTTACAACCAGTTCTGCTATATTTTTGTATGCTGCCATTTTTATTTCAGATTGCAATTACCACTCATAATCATCCATATTACTTGTATTTCACTATCTCTTCGCCGAACTAGTGCACCTACACACCTGACAAGTGTATTAGGTGTGTTGGGAACACAAGAGACTTCTTGTATCGTAATTGCAGGGTTGCTTGAGAGGGATATCTTTGACATCTACCTCCCTGAGTTCGATAAACCTTGGGTGATACACTTAAGAGAAACTTGCTGTTGTTCTACAAACCTCTGCACTTGGAGGCCCAACACTGTCTACAAGAATAGAAGCGTGCATAGACATCAAACTCTTTTCTGCCCGTTGACGGAGAGGTGAGGTAAAAAGTACTCACATCCTCTGGCTACTAAGCTATGTAGTTGCTGGTGAGTGCTCGGAGTTATTTCCTTTAGATTCTGCAATTATATCTTTTTATTTCTTGTTTTTATATTCACTAGTTAGGATCAATGAAAAACAACAAAAAAATAGAGAGCTTTATAGTATTTATCTTGAGTTAGGACATGCGGTATTTGAAGAGAAAATAATAAAAAACCTATCAACTTTATTTGCATGCTAATAGCAATGCTATTAGTATGAATTCTTTGAACACCGTTATTGCTAATGCTATGAAAAAGTCTAAGGTTGGGGAAGCTAGTTTTTATGAAAATGATCTTTTTAGTTTCCCAGCTTTAGAGGAGAAAATTTGCTATGATGATACTATGCTTCCAATATATGATGATTATGTTATTTTCAGTCCACCTACTATTGAGGAGAAAATTAATTATGATTACAATATGCCTCCTATATTTGATGATTATGGTGATGAGAATAATAATGATAGCTATTTGTTGAATTTGCTCCCACTATAATTAATAAGAATGACTATGCTTATGTGGAAAGTAATAATTACTTTATGCATGTGGCTCATGATAAGAATATTTTATGTGATAGTTATATTGTTGAGTTTATTCATGATGCTACTGAAAATTATAATGAGAGAGGAAAATATGGTTGTAGAAGTTTTCATGGTACTAAAACACCTCTCTATATGCTGAAAGTTTTGAAATTACTCTTGTTTTATCTTCCTATGCTTGTCACTTTGTTCTTTGTGGATTTATCTATGTACAAGATTCTTATGCATAGGAAGTGTGTTAGACTTAAATTTGCTTTATATTTGCTTCTTGATGCTCTCTATTACTTCAATTCATATTTCTTATGTGAGCATCTTCAAACTACCATGCCTAGCTGAAAGGCGTTAAAGAAAAACACTCTTGGGAGATAACCCATTGTTTTATTTCTGTAACTTTTCTTTTATGTTGAGTCTTGGAAGTTGTTACCTCTGTAATAACCTCTCCTTATCATTTTTATTTCATTTTTGTGCCAAGAATAACCTCTAATAGGAAGAAATTAAGATTTTGGAAAGTTGATGTCCTGAAAACAGATTATGTGTTGTCATCATAAAAATTCGTATTCCCAGCCAGAACGTAATTTCGAGCTGCCAATTTTTGAGAATATGCCCTAGGTTATAACTTTCGTTAGTTGAACACTTTTTAATCTGAGCAACAGAAGATTTTTGAAAAAATCGATCTTTACCTGCTATTTTATTTTGACAGATTTCTGCCACTATTTGCATTTGCCTCTTAATCTCTTTCTTTTTGAGTTCTTTTGAGGAAAGAGCTTTTTGAAGAATTTGCTACAGTAGATAATGTTTTAATGGATGTTTGATATATGTTAGAACTGAACCCAGGTGGATTTGTTATTTTGATTGTACTAATGTTGCTAATAAGAATTGTGTGAATTTTTGTATGAAGGAAGTTTTCAAGTGTAGGGAGAGAAGAATGATGTAATCAGATGAAGTATGGACAAAAGCTCAAGCTTGGGGATGCCCATGTCACCCCAAGAAATATCCAAGAGGTAGCATCCCCTCTTCATCAACAAAGTATCAGGTCATCTTTCTATACGCTATATTTTTATTGCTTCATATGATATGTGTTGTTCTTGGAGCGTTTTTATTTTTGTTTTTGTTTTTTTTTGTTTTTTTTTGCTGTAGAATATGGTTGAATCCCAGCATATTTGTTTTGGAGAATGACACACTCCGTTTGAGTTGCATAGAACGCTCTAGTTTTCGCTCTTATTGTTCTGCGAATGTTCTAGTTTGCTAGTACTACGTTTAGCTCTTGGTTTTCCATTCTTATTTTGTTCAGAGATTTTTAGTTTACTTTATTTATGTATGATTAGCTCTCTGGTCTTTATTGATTATTATCTATGAGAGTTGTTTCAAATAAGTTGATTTGTATTGGAGACGAGTAAAATGTTCCATGCTTATAGTGATGCGAAAGGAAGCTTGTCTAGACTGTGGCATAGACTTTGGCATGTCATGTTGGATGTTATTCGTACCATATGCTTAGTATTTATTGTTGTAGCATGACTTGTCTCAAATAGCTGAGAGTGTTTAATGTGCCATTGAAAGAATCATGTGTTGTTTCCATCATAAAAAACATAATATTGTGGTACTCTCCTTTGATGCTTTATTGACTTGACTTGGCACATTTTTACATCATGTTATGACTACAAACCAGTCACCTAAAGCCTCTATGATCATTTAATTTTTGATTTGTAATATCACTTTATGCTTTGATTAATAATGTTTTGTCGGTATGCATGATTATGGTCATTAGTGCTCTCTTAGTTGGTCGCTCCCAGTCTTTTGCTAGCCTTCATCTGCACTGAGTATGAGCTCTACTCGTGCATCTAACCAACAAAAACCAAAATTTTCCAATTGTATCCATCATATCTACCTGCTAGCATCATTGTTATTCCAAGTATATTCATCATGTTTTTATTTATCTTCCAAATTAAATTTTTTCATGAGAAAATTAGTTAGTAAAGCTCTCACGAACTTGATGGCACATTTACTTTCTTGCACTTAATAAACTTGAGCCATTGTGACTATCTAATGAAGATTATATGCTTGCAAATTACGATTTGGGTGTTAGCACAACCATGCTTTCATGGGGCACGCTTTCAACATTGCACTTATTACTATTTAGTTGATATCCTGTTTTTTTGTTTATGGATGCCTAGCGGTGTGAAATAAAATGGAAACTTGTAAGTCCATGGAGTTTGTATATATGTTAGAGAAATGCCTGGGCAGCTAACTTAAGCCATGCATCATTCATGGTGGAAATTACAACAAACCTTAGTGAGCATTCTATGACGCATCTTCAATAAAAAGCTATGCCCATATATAGTAAATAAAAGGATTGTTGAGATGCTTATTGTATGTTTGTCTTTTCATTTTGGTATGGGATTGCTCATATCGGAAGGAGTACTTCTATATCATGGGGCAGGAGGTACCCCGTTGGCGTTCTCGATGATACATGTATACTTACAATGACAAGAACTTACTTGGAACCTAAGTTGAGTAGCATGAGGTTTAGGTACTCGTATTCAAGGGGCACGCGATTTTAAACTTGTGATTTGTCAAGCATATAACTCATATTTGCCCTCACATTAACTTTAACCATTCAAGATGCTTATGATAAGGGTAATGAGAGTTCAAATCTAATGAGTACCATACTTTTTTGGAAGGTTTATAAAACTTGTTAATCTTGCTTCCTTCTATGAAGGATCTTTCTTTTACTTCTGTGTTGATTCTTCATCTTCTTACTTTATGCACCAATTAAGAGAACATAGTTGTCATTCTGAGTATAATATGCATAGTCCCAAACTTTATTATTGACTGATTCATGATTATGCTATTGCTTGTTCTTAAATTACTTGTATCTAGTCACCCTTTGAACTTTAAAGGTGTCCTGACATTTATGTTTTGCTAATTCATAAAGGACAAGCTGAATACCACTTTGCTATCTTTTATCAATGCTAAAAACAAGTAGTTGCTTTTAGTGCACAATTATTCATGATCCTTTGTTTGAGTTACTTCTCATGTTATAACATAGTTGCTAAGTTCTATTGTAGAATTATATATATCATGCCTATGTTTAGAGTACTATGATCCCAGCTCACAATGCTTTTACAATAACTTGATCAAGATTATGTTGGCTGCATGTCACCTCAAAAATTACTTTTGTTATCACTTACCTACTCGAGAACGAGCAGGAGTTAAGCTTGGGGATGCTGATACGTTGCAAACATATCTATAATTTTTGATGCTCCATACTTGTTTTACACCAATTTATATATGTTTTACTTACACTTTGTTGCAATTTTATACATTTTTCGGCACTAACATATTGACAAGATGCCACAGTGCTAGCTCCCTATTTTCTGCTCTTTTGTATTTAAAAAAAGTTATACACGAAATATTCTCGGAATTTGACGAAACAAAAGCCGAAGATCTTATTTTTTCGTAACGAAGACGAAGTCCAAAGGATAGACAAGGAGGCGCCACAGGGCGGCCATACCAGGCCTAGGCGCGGCCTAGGCCCTGGCCACGCCTAGGGGTGGTCTGGGGCCCCCTGGCCTCCACCGACCTCGTCCTTCCACCTATAATTGCTTCCCGACGCGAGAACCCTAAATCAATAAGCCATTGTTCACGAAATTTTTTGTAGCTCCGCCGCCGCCGAAGACAAGATCCGGGGGGCATAAGTCTCTGTTCCGGCATGCTGCCGGGACGGGGAATTGCCCCCGGAGCCATCTCCATCGACTCCATCGCCATCTTCATCGCCGTTGTCGACTCCCGTGATGAGGAGTGAGTAGTTCTCCTCGAGGCCGAGGGCTTGTAGCTATGTGGTCTATCTCGTCTCCATGTATAATCTTTATGTGATCATGAGCTTTGTAATCTAGTTGAATAAGTAGATGTTATTCTTCAACTATTGTGCTACTCAAGTGGTTTTATTATGTGATCTCCGGAGACACCTTATCCAGCGGTGTGAAGGTGACAGTGTGCACACCGTGTTTGTTTCTTAAGCTTAATATACAGAAATACTTATGAATTGTAGTGTCTAGTTATTACCATCTTTGTATGCTCAAAGTGAGAACGTGGGGTATCCATAGATTGGGAATGCGAACTTTAAGGAATGCTTATGCAGCCCTACGTAGTGAATTTGTGTTTATTATCAAACTGTAGTGAATTTGTGTTTATTATCAAACCGGAGAGTGGTTCAGAGTAGCATAGTGAAGTCATAATATCTATGTATTCAGTTATGGTATCATTGTTGAGAGTGTCCATTAGTGAAATTATGATCCCTAGGCCTTGTTTCCAAGAATTGAAACACCGTTTACAACCAGTTCTGCTACATGTTTGCCTGCTGCCATTTTTATTTCAGATTGTAACTACCACTCATAATCATCCATATTACTTGTATTTCACTATCTCTTCGCCAAACTAGTGCACCTATACAACCCCTATGGGTGTGTTGGGGACACAAGAGACTTCTTGTATCGTAATTGCATGGTTGCTTGAGAGGGATATCTTTGACCTCTGTCTCCCTGAGTTCGATAAACCTCAGGTGATTCACTTAAGGGAAGCTTGCTGCTGTTTTACAAACCTCTGCATTTGCAGGCCCAGCACTGTCTACAAGAATAGAAGTGTGCGTACACATCAGGTCGTGAACACCGAATTGGACTCGTTTGCTGGTATGTCTGTTTGGATCAGAGGTATCCCCGACGACCTGCCACATTTTTTGCCCAACATATTTTTCCAATTAGTAGAACCTTACATAGTGCTGAAATTAAATTAAAAGACTATAAAATAACCCTAGCTACGCAGTCGATGAAGATAGGAGGTGCCCAAGGCCACGGTCAATGCTGGGGCTGCTGAGGCATCAGCGGACGTGTTGGTGCGGGAGGAGGAGGCCGCTGCTGCGCGTGGAACACCCAGGAAGGCAGTGGGTACGTTGTTGATGGCGGTACGTGGTAGGAAAGGATGCAGCACGGGCCACGGTGACCATGTTGGTGGCGCCACGATCGAGGCCTCCATAGGCAACCTCATGGCCTCCTCCTGTGAGAGGCCGACAGACATGACCGTCGAGGCAAAGCACGTCGGCCCTTGTGGCGGTGGCAGCGGAGGTTGCTCCTATGAGGCCTTCATGGACAGCCTCATCGCCTCGTCCTCATCCACGCCTTCCGGCATGAGGGGGAGCTCGTCCACCTCGGCCTTCTCCGCCAGATACGCCACGTAACCGAGGTAGTCCTCGGAGAACATATCCTATGAAACGAAGGTATCTATGAACCAACTGCACCCATGGGTCGTGTGCCTTTGGATGAAAAAATAACGTATCAGATCTAACCACAAGGAGGACAGTAGGTGCATTTTACAAAGCAAACCTTGTAATGTTTTGAATTTTACAAAAAAGATCCCATCGTCTCTCTCCCTTGCCCTCTCCTGTAGCACCGCAGTTCAAGATCCAACGTTGAGCGAGACGTCTAATTGCCTAAATATGGATCAGAAAGGAAAATGGAGAATGGGAATGAAGAGTCAAACAAGTATCCCCGTTAGATCCATGTTTTGATTTAATTTGGACCATATTTCCATACTTTGAAGTGAACTATTGGATGATTCGATGAACTACTGATGCGTGCAGTTGACACACGTCCGTTGGAAACCCCAAGAGGAAGGTGTGATGCGCAGCAAGTTTCCCTCAAAGAAACCAAGGTTTATCGAACCAGAGGAGCCAAGAAGCACGTTGAAGGTTGATGGCAAGATAAGTGCGCAACACTGTGGATTCCATCAACGTGAACCCATAACACAATTAAAAGTACTTTGCCCCAACGTAAAGAGGTTGTCAATCTCACCGGCTTGCCGAACAAAGGATTAACCGTATTGTGTGGAAGATGATTGTTTGCGAAGAACAGAAAGAACAAGTATTGCAGAGATTGTATTTCATATGTAAAGAATAGACCGGGGTCCACAGCTCACTAATGTCTCTCCCATAAGATAAATAGCATGTTGGTGAACAAATTACAGTTGGGCAATTGACGAATAAAGAAGGCATAACAATGCACATACATATATCATGATGAGTACTATGAGATTTAATCATTACGACAAAGTACATAGACCGCCATCCATGCATCTATGCCTAAAAAGTCCACTTTCAGGTTATCATCCGAACCCCTTCCATTAAGTTGCAAGCAACGACAATTGCATTAAGTATGGTGCGTAATGTAATCAACACAAATATCCTTAGACAAAGCATCGATGTTTTATCCCTAGTGGCAACAGCACATCCACAACCTTAGAACTTTCTGTCACTGTCCCAGATTTAATGGAGGCATGAACCCACTATCGAGCATAAATACTCCCTCTTGAGTCACAAGTATCAACTTGGCCGAGCCTCTACTAGCAACGGAGAGCATGCAAGAACATAAATAACATATATGATAGATTGATAATCAACTTGACATAGTATTCAATATCCATCGGATCCCAACAAACACAACATGTAGGATTACAAAGAAACGATCTTGATCATGATAGGCAGCTCACAAGATCGAGCATGAAAGCACAATTAGGAGAAGACGACCATCTAGCTACGCTATGGACCCATGGTCCAGGTGAACTACTCACACATCAATCCGGAGGCGATCATGGCGATGAAGAGTCCTCCGGAGATGATTCCCCTTCCCAGGTGCCGGAGGCGATCTCCGAATCCCCCGAGATGGGATTGGCGGCGGGCGTCCCTCGAAGGTTTTCCGTATCGTGGCCTCTCGGGGTTCGCGACGCGAGGCTCAAGTAGGCGGAAGGGTAGGTCGGAGGCGCCACGAGGGACCCACACAATAGGGCCGCGCGGCCGGTCAGCCGCGCCGCCTGGCGTGCCGACTCGTGGCCCCACTTCTTTTCTCTGACTCGAAGCTCGTGGAAAAATAGGCCCCGGGCGTTGATTTCGGCCAATCGAGAATATTTCCTTACTAGGATTTCTGAAACCAAAAACAGCAAAAACAACAACTCTTCGGCATCTCTCAATAGGTTAGTGCCGGAAAATGCATAAATATGACATATAACGTGTATAAAACATGTGAGTATCATCATAAAAGTAGCATGGAACATAAGAAATTATAGATACGTTTGAGATCAAGTATCCCCAGCTAGTTCCTAAGATAGGTAAACGATAACAAAGATAATTTCTGAAGTGACATGCTATCATAATTTTGATCAATACTATTGTAAAGCACATGAGATGAATATTCGAAGCAATGATGAAGATAATGATTAAACAAATGAATCATATAGCAAAGACTTTTCATGAATAATACTTTCAAGACAAGCATCAATAAGTCTTGCATAAGACTTAACTCATAAGCAATAAATTCTTAGTAGAAACAACACAAAGGAAGATATAAGTTTCAGCGGTTGCTTTCAACTTC
The DNA here is from genome assembly GCA_030979885.1 of Lolium multiflorum. NCBI lineage: Eukaryota > Viridiplantae > Streptophyta > Magnoliopsida > Poales > Poaceae > Lolium > Lolium multiflorum. The sequence continues at coordinate 303,411,333 of CM061749.1, forward strand.
AACATGTATATCTCATGGATAATTGTCAACACAAAGTAATATAACAAGTGCAATAGGTAGACATGTAAGAATCAATGCACAGTCGCACAAGTGTTTGCTTCTAAGATAGAAAGAATAGGTAAACGACTCAACAATAAAGAAGAAAGGCCCTTCGCAGAGGAAGCATGGATTACTATTTTTGTGCTAGAGTTTTTTGAAAACAAGAAACAATTTTGTCAACGGTAGTAATAAAGCATATGAGTTATGTATAAGATATCTTATAAGTTGCAAGCCTCATGCATAGTATACTAATAGTGCTCGACCTTGTCCTAATTAGCTTGTTTACACGGATTATCATTGCATAACATATGTTTCAACCAAGTGTCACAAAGGGTACCTCCATGCCCTGTACAAGGGTCTAAGGAGAAGGTTCGCATTGGATTTCTCGCTTGATCATTCTCAACTTAGACACCCACACCGACAACATAGACAACAAATAATGACTCCTCTTTTAATGCTTAAGCATTCAACAACAGTTAATATTCTCATAAGAGATTGAGGTTTTATGTCCAAACTGAAACTTCCACCATGATTCATGGCTTTAGTTAGCGGCCCAATGTACCTAGGAGATTACCCCCCGAAAGAGTATCAAGAACATACCTATTCCAACTAGATATACCAACATAAAAGTTCCTAAGTAGGATAATAGTGGAGTGTTTCTTAGTGCACCTATGATGAGCATCACTAATTCTATACCAAGCATCTTTAAAACTTTCTCCACCTTGTTGTTTAAACGAACGAACTTCAACTTCAGGATTACCATTTTAGCAGTAGTAAATAAGGCAAACTAGATAAAGTAAATGCAAGTAACTATTTTTTGTGTGTTTTTAATATGGAGAACAAGACAGTAAATAAAGTAAAGCTAGCAACTAATTTTTTTGTGTTTTGTTTAAGTAAAGCAAACAAAGTAGTAAATAAAGTAAAGCAAGACAAAAACAAAGTAAAGAGATTGGAAGTGGAGACTCCTTTTGCAGCGTGTCTTGATCCCCTGCAACGGCGCGTAAAGAGCCGTGTGGGAGGCACTGTGGTGTAACTTTTCTTCGTATCCCCGCAACGGCGCCTCAAAAGAGCTGATGCGTGTAGCTGACACACGTCCGTTGGGAACACCAAGAGGAAGGTGATGTACAGCAGCAAGTTTTCCTCGTAGAAACCAAGGTTTATCAACCAGGAGGAGCCAAGAAGCACGTTGAAGGTTGATGGCGATGATATGCGGCGCAACACCAGGGATTCCCGCCAACGTGGAACCTGCACAACACAACCAAAGTACTTTGCCCCAACGTAATAAAGTGAGGTTGTCAATCTCACCTTTGCCGTGAACAAAGGATTAACCGTATTGTGTGGAAGATGATTGTTTGCGAAGAACATAAAGAACAAGTATTGCAGATTGTATTTCGTATGTAAAGAATAGACCGGGTCCACACACTAGCGGTGTCTCTCCCATAAGATAAATAGCATGTTGGGTGAACAAATTACAGTTGGGCAATTGACGAATAAAGAAGGCATAACAATGCACATACATATATCATGATGAGTACTATGAGATTTAATCAGGGCATTACGACAAAGTACATAGACCGCCATCCAGCATGCATCTATGCCTAAAAAGTCCACTTCGTGTTATCATCCGAACCCCTTCCTGTATTAAGTTGCAAGCAAGACAATTGCATTAAGTATGGTGCGTAATGTAATCAACACAAATATCCTTAGACAAAACATCGATGTTTTATCCCTAGTGACAACAGCACATCCACAACCTTAGAACTTTCTGTCACTGTCCCAGATTTAATGGAGGCATGAACCCACTATCGAGCATAAATACTCCCTCTTGGAGTCACAAGTATCAACTTGGCCAGAGCCTCTACTAGCAACGGAGAGCATGCAAGAACATAAATAACATATATGATAGATTGATAATCAACTTGACATAGTATTAAATATCCATCGGATCCCAACAAACACAACATGTAGGATTACAAAGAAACGATTTTGATCATGATAGGCAGCTCACAAGATCGAGCATGATAGCACAATTAGGAGAAGACGACCATCTAGCGCTATGGACCCATGGTCCAGGGTGAACTACTCACACATCAATCCGGAGGCGATCATGGCGATGAAGAGTCCTCCGGGAGATGATTCCTCTCTCCAGGTGCCGGAGGCGATCTCCGAATCCCCGAGATGGGATTGGCGGCGGCTGCGTCTCTGGAAGGTTTTCCATATCGTGGCTCTCGGTACTGGGGGTTTCGCGACGGATGCTTTAAGTAGGCGGAAGGGTAGGTCAGGAGGCGTCACGAGGGTGTAGGATAATGTTGCATAGAAAACAAAAAATTTCCTACCGCGAACACGAAATCCAAGCCAAGATGCAATCTAGAAGACGGTAGCAACAAGGGGATTATCGAGTCTCACCCTTGAAGAGATTCCAAAGCCTACAAGATGAGGCTCTTGTTGCTGCGGTAGACGTTCACTTGCCGCTTGCAAAAGCGCGTAGAAGATCTTGATCACTGCGCCACGAACGGGCAGCACCCCGCCACACGTTCGGTTGTTGATGAAGACGACGCCCACCTCCCTTCCAGCGGGCAGCGGAAGTAGTAGCTCCTTCTTGAATCCGACAAAGACGACGGCGTGATGTCGGTGCGGTGGAGAACTGCGGAGCTTCGCTAAAGCACGGGAGCTATGGAGGAGAGGGGGCTAGGGTTTGGGAGGTGGTGCCACCTCGGGGCCGTGTGGTCTTGGGGTGGCCCCCCTCCCCCCTCATTATATAGGTGGAAGCCCCATGTGTTGGACTACAAGTCTAATAAGACCCGAACCCAAACCTTCCATGTGATAACCTACTCAAGGTGGGAATCCCACTTGGGTGGGACCCCCTTCCATGGGGGGGCCGGCCCCCTGGGGAGTCCACTTGGGACTCCTCCCCCACTAGGGTTGGCCGGCCATGGAGGTGGAGTCCACAAACTCCACCTTCCTTGGTGGTTTCTTCCGGACTTTTCTAGAACCTTCTAGAACCTTCCATAGAACCTTCCGAATCATTTTCAAACACATAAAATGACATCCTATATATGAATCTTATTCTCCGACCATTTCCGGACTCGTGATGTCCGGGATCTCATCCGGGACCGAACAAATATTCGAACTCCATTCCATATTCAAGTTCTACCATTTCAACATCCAACTTTAAGTGTGTCACCCTACGGTTCGCGAACTATGCGGACATGGTTGAGTACTCACTCCGACCAATAACCAATAGCGGGATCTGAGATCCATAATGGCTCCCACATATTCAACGATGACTTAGTGATCGAATGAACCATTCACATACGATACCAATTCCCTTTGTCACGCGATATTTTACTTGTCCGAGGTTTGATCATCGGTATCACTCTATACCTTGTTCAACCTCGTCTCCCGACAAGTACTCTTTACTCGTACCGTGGTATGTGGTCTCTTATGAACTTATTCATATGCTTGCAAGACATTAGACGACATTCCACCGAGAGGGCCCAGAGTATATCTATCCGTCATCGGGATGGATAAATCCCACTGTTGATCCATATGCCTCAACTCATACTCTCCTGGATACTTAATCCCACCTTTATAACCACCCATTTACGCAGTGGCGTTTGATGTAATCAAAGTACTTTCCGGTATAAGTGATTTACATGATCTCATGGTCATAAGGACTAGGTAACTATGTATCGAAAGCTTATAGCAAATAACTTAATGACGTGATCTTATGCTACGCTTAATTGGGTGTGTCCATTACATCATTCATATAATGATATAACCTTGTCATTAATAACATCCAATGTTCATGATTATGAAACTAATCATCTATTAATCAACAAGCTAGTTAAGAGGCTTACTAGGGACTCATTTGTTTGTTTACATAACACACATGTATCAATGTTCTGTTAATACAATTATAGCATGGTATATAAAAATTTATCATAAACATAAAGATATATAATAACCACTTTTATTATTGCCTCTTGGGCATATCTCCAACAGTCTCCCACTTGCACTAGAGTCAATAATCTAGATTACATTGTAAGGTACCTAACACCCATGGCATTCTCGTGTTGGTCATGCTTTGCCCTAGGGAGAGATTTAGTCAACGGATCTGCTACATTCAGATCATGTGTACTTTGCAAATCTTTACTTCTCCATCTTCGATGTACTCGCGAATCGAATGATAACGCAGCTTGATATGCTTCAGCCTCTTGTGTGACCTTGGTTCTTGTGCATTGGCGATGGCACCCATGTTGTCACAATAGATGACTAGTGGGTCCAATGCACTAGGAACCACACCGAGCTCTACAATGAACCTCTTCATCCATACCACTTCGATGAAGCCTCCTGTCGCTATGTACTCCGATTCGTTGAGGATTTCGCCACCGTGCACTCGCTTCGAGCTTGCCCACCTTATCACAGCACCATTCAATATAAACACGTACCCAGACCGTGACTTAGAGTCATCAGGATCAGTGTTCCAACTTGCATCGGTGTAACTTGTTACAACGAGCTCTTGGTCACCTCCATAACAAAGAAACATATCCTTAGTTCTTTTCAAGTACTTCAGGATATTCTTGACCACTGTCCAGTGTTCCATTCCTGGATCACTTTGATATCTTAGTCAAACTAATACGATGTGCTATATCCGGTCTTGTACATAGCATGTCATACATGATAGAGCCTATCGAGGCATAGGGATCCGACTCATCCTTTTCTTTCTCTCGCCGTAGCCGGACCTTGAGTCTTACTCAAGACCTTGCTCGGTAACATAGGTAAGAATCCTTTCTTACTTTCGTCCATTCTAAACTTCTTTAGAATCTTGTCCAGTATGTACTCTGTGATAGCCCTATTAGACGCCTTGATCTATCTCTATAAATCTTGATGCCTAATATATATGATGCTTCACCAAGGTCTTTCATTGAAAAACTATTATTCAAATAACCCTTTACATTGCTTAATAGTTCTATATCATTCCCAATCAATAATATGTCATCTACATATAATATCGGGAACGCTACATAGCTCCCACTCACTTTCTTGTAAATACAGGCCTCTCCATGACACCGTATAAACCCGAAGTCTTTGATCACCTTATCAAAGCGTCGGTTCCAACTTCTCGATGCTTGATTCAGTCCATAGATTGAACAAGTTTGCATACTTTGTCAGCATTTTTAGGATTGACAAAACCTTTGGGTTGTACCATATACAACTCTTCCTCAATGTCTCCATTAAGGAACGCCGTTTTGACATCCATCCGCCAAATCTCATAATCGAAAAATGCAGCTATTGCTAACAAAATCCTCAGATTTTAGCTTCGCTACAGGTGAGAAAGTCTCATCGTAGTCAACTCCTTGAATTTGTTTGAAAACTTTGCGACAAGTCGAGCTTTATGGACAGATATTACCAGCATCTGTTTTCTCTTGAAGATCCATTTATTCTCGAGCCTTGCGGCTACGTAAGTCTACCAAAGTCCATACTTTGTTATCATACATGGATCCCATTTCGGATTTCATGGCTTCTTGCCATTTGTTGGAATCTGGGCTCATCATCGCTTCTTCATACGTCGCAGGGTCTTCATCATTGTTATCCACAATCATGACATTTAGACAAGGATCATACCAACGGGAGTGGCACGTTCCCTTGTCGATCTGCGAGGTTCAGTAGCTATCTCAATTGAAGTTTCATGATCATTATCATTAGCTTCCTCTGCCGGTGCAGCACACAGAACATCTTCCGCATCGCGCTACTCGATCAACGAGCAGATTCTTCAATCTCATCGAGTTCTACTTTTCTTCTAGTCACTTCTTTAGTGAGAAATTCTTTCTCAAGAAAGGTTCCGTTCTTAGCAACAAAGATCTTGCCTTCGGATCTGTGATAGTACCCTATAGTTTCCTTAGGGTATCCTATGAAGACGCATTTCTCCGCTTTGGTTCTAGCTTGTCCGGTTGTAACTTTTTTACATAGGCTTCGCAACCCCAAACTTTTAGGAACGACAGCTTAGGTTTCTTATTAAACCATAATTCATACGTCGTCGTTTCAACGGATTTTGATGGTGCTCTATTTAAAGTGAATGCGGCTGTCTCTAATGCATAACTCCAAAATGATAACGCAAATCAGTAAGAGACATCATAGAACTAACCATATCTAAGAGAGTTCGATTACGACGTTCAACCAGTTTGAGGTGTTTGATACGTCCAAAACGTATCTACTTTCCAACACTTTTGCTATTGTTTTGCCTCTAATTTGTGTATTTTGGATGCAACTAACACGGACTAACGCTGTTTTCAGCAGAATTGCTCTGGTGTCTTGTTTTTGTGCAAATCCAACTTTCGGAAAATCCTCGGAATTTATGCGAAAGGTCCTATTTTCCCATATGATGGAGCTAGAAGGGCAAGCCAGTGGGGGAACGAGGCCCCACACACCAGGCCGGCGGGGAGGGGCCCGCGCGGCCCTAGTGTGTGGCGGCCTCGGCTGGCCCCCGACGCCCTCCTTCGGACTACTTATTGCCTTCGACCTAAAACGCACGGGAGGAAGTCGAAGTCGCCAAACCATCCAAAGACGCCACATCGCAAACTCCGTCCTGGGACCAAGTCTCCGTTCCGGCACCTCGCCGGACGGGGAATTGGAGGAGATCATCGCCACCATCATCACCGACGCCTCTCCATCGACCAGCCATGTTTCCCCATCCATGTGTGAGTAATTCCCCGCCCGTAGGCTGAAGGGGATGGTAGGGATTGATGAGATTGGTCATGTAATGGGTATAAGATTGTTAAGGCATAGTGCCTAGTATCCGTAGATGTTACTTTTATAATATTGTTGCAACTTGTTATGCTTAATGCTTGTCACTAGGGCCCGAGTGCCATGATCTCAGATCTGAACATGTTATTGATTCATGAAGATATTCGTTGTTTATGATCTTACCGCAAGTTGTATACACATGTCGTCTCCGAACCAATGGCCCCCGAGAAATCGGGACAACCGGAGGGAATGGTAGTGATGTGAGGATCACATGTGTTCACGGAGTGTTAATGCTTTGCTCCGGTACTCTATTAAAAGGAGTACCTTAATATCCAGTAGTTTCCCTAGAGGCCTGGCTGCCACCGGCTGGTAGGACAAAAGATGTTGTGCAAGTTTTCTTGCGAGCACGTACGACTATATATGGAACACATGCCTATTGATTGATTAGTACTTGGATACTGTTTTATTATTATCTGCAAATGCCCATGCTTTGATTCTTACATGAGTTTCTCTCATCCATGCAACGCCCGTTAATCCGTCCCCGTGCCTACAGTATTTTAATCCTCTGTTACTATAATCACTATCGCTGTCTTTGTTACTCGTTGTTGTTATTTCGCTATCGCCACGCTTATAAAACTGTTACTACCGATAAACTTGCGAGCAAGTCTGTTTGTGTGCAATGAATTGACAACTCCAGTTAAGGCTTTAAGTATTCTTTGTCTCCCTTGTGTCGAATCAATAAATTGGGTTTTACTTCCCGCGAAGACTGTTGCGATCCCCTATACTTGTGGGTCATCAAGACTATTTTCTGGCGCCGTTGCCGGGGAGCATAGCTTTATTTGGAAGTTCACTTGGATTGATATTGTTCGCTGCAAATTCTCCATCATGGGTAAACCTCGCGATACTAAGGTCGTCATATTACCATCCACTACAAGAAAAGGTACAACTCTTAGTACCTCTGCTGCTCTTGATTCACCATCCTGTGATAAGTAAACTTGTTTCACCACCACAAGCTTCAAATGCTGGTACTTCTGCTGAATCTGAAAATTCCTCTTATAATTGTGATGATGCTTCGTTGTGCTTGATAATGATGGTTCGTTAGGATCTTTTCTAGATGCTACAATTGCTAGGTCTAGACAAATTGAAAATACCGAAACTCCTAATGAAAATGCTACACACCTGTAATTCACCTGAGTCTGTTGAATATTCTAGTGATGATCTTGATGAAGATTATGTGGAACTTGATGATGATTTTATTGAAAAATGCAATGCTACTACCGATGCAAAAAATAAAAAGTTGCTTGCAGAATATGCCTGTTAGATATAAACTGTTCGATCCTAAATTTGCCACATCTCCTATAAACATTAAGGATAAAGATTATGATTTTTCTCTTGATCTATCTCATATAGCTATTGTTGAGAAAACACCCTTTTGTGGTACTGAAAGAAAGTGCTGTTGAACACATGATTCAGTTATCTACTCTGAGTAGCTTGTTTTCTGATGATGTCAAGATGCGTACTTATTTTGTCGCTAATTTTTTTTCCTTTCTCATTAAAGGATGATGCTAAAACTTGGTATAATAATTTGTCTCCTGGTTTTATTAGAAGTCCAACTGATTTGCGTGATGTTTTCTTTCGAAAATACTTTCCTGCTAGTGCTCAACATATTGCTTTGCAGAGAATTTATAATTTTGACCAGGAAGATGGAGAGAAATTGCCCGAGGCTTGGGCGAGATTTTTTCTCTTATTAGAGCTCGGCTGACCATGATTTGGAAAAGCATGATTTACTTGATATATTTTATAGTGGACTAACCATTGAGTCTAGGGCATACCTGGATAGTTGTGCTGGTTGTGTTTTCAGAAAAGAACTCCACGACGCTGAAGAATTATTGGCTAAAATAGGCCTAATCATGATGATTGGACTACACCTGAACCAACCCCGACACCGATATTGAAGAAGAGGGTATGATTAAATTAAATGATGAAGATATGAGGGAAGCTAAGAAGTCTCTTAAGGAGAAGGGTGTTAAACCTGAAGATGTGAAGAATTTACCTCCTATAGAAGATTTATGTAAGATAACTCCCCCTTCATCCATGGTTGAGGTACACTCTCTTGAACGCTTTACTAGAGAAGATATTCCGTATTCGAAACCTCCTGCTCAATGCTTAGATGAGTTTGATAATTATATTGTTAAGCAAAATAATTTTAATATGAGAGTAGAGAATCATTTAATGGAAAATTCTCGAGCTATTAGTGAATTGCATGATATTGTGGAGAGAACCTCCAATGATGTTAAGATTCTTGTTAAACATTTTCATATGGTTCAAACTCAAATTGATCAACTCACTAAAGTGCAAAATGACTTGTTGGGAAATAATTCTAAAGAAAAACATGCTTATGAAGTAACAACTAGAGGTGGTGTTTCTACCCAGGATCCTCTATATCCCGAGGGGCATCCCAAAAGAGTTGAACAAGATTCTCAACGAACTAAAACTAGTGTTCCATCTAAGAAAAAGAAAAAGAAACATACGAATGTTGTAGAATCCTCGAACCCGTTAATGATCCTAATAGTATTTCTATTTCTATGATGCTGAAACGAAAGTGGTAATGAACATGATAAAGACAATGATAAGAATGATACTCCTGATAAAGAAGAGGTTGAAGAAGAACCTGAAAAGCATGTTAAAAATAAAAAGTACACTAAAGAAGATTTTATTGCTGAGAAACATGATAATGAAAGAGAACCTTGGGTTCAAAAGCAAATGCCTTTTCCTGCTAAGAAACTAAAATCAAAGGAAGAATAACACTATAATAAATTTTGTGATTGGATGAAACCTTTATTCTTGCAAATCCCTTTGACTGATGCTATTAAATTGCCTCCTTATTCAAAGTATATGAAAGATATTGTCACTAACAAAAGGAAAAATCCTAATGAGGAGATTTCCACTATGCTTGCTAATTACTCTTTCAATGGTAAGGTTCCAAAGAAGCTTGCGACCCAGGTATACCAACTGTTCCTTGTTCTATTAAGAATAATTATGTTAGAACTGCTCTATGTGATTTGGGAGCGGGTGTAAGTGTTATGCCTTTTTCTCTTTATAAGAGACTTTATTTAGATAAGTTGATACTGACTGATATATCTTTGCAAATGGCTGATAAATCTACTGCTATTCCTGTTGGTGTATGTGAGGATGTTCCTGTTCAAGTTACTCAAATCGCTTGATATTAACTGATTTTGTTGTGTTGGAAATGCCTGAAGATGATAATATGTCCATTATTCTTGGGAGACCCTTTCTTAATAGGGGCTGTTATTGATTGCAATAAAGGAAAAGTCACTTTTAATGTTGATGACAAGGAACATACTGTCTATTTCCCCAAGAAGATTGATAAAGTATGTGGAGTTAATACTATTTCTAATGTGAGAACTATCAAAGTTGGAACTATCGATTGTCCTATATATGAGCCTAAATAAGAATATCAAACTCTTGTGATTGGATCCATATCAATACAATTCAAGGTAACATGATTGATTTGAGGTTTATTTCTTCTTCTTATGCATGTAAAATTTATTTGGTGGCAAGACTTGATCAACCTTGTTAACAAATACTTTTATATGCATAGAGGAGGTAAACAACATCTCTTTCTTCCTCCATTTGCTCTAGTTGCTGTAGCACTTTTGTTTTGCAAAGTTCCTTAGTTAGTTAGAGATTTCAAAAAATTTCCTGGCCAGTAATAATAAACTTAATACCCAGAAAAGTGCATTTTTCAAAGTTTTCAAAAATTCACAAAAATTATACCGTTGGTCCTATTTTTCGACGAGGCACTGAACACTGGGATGACCACCCCTGGGTGGCACCCCACAGTCCGGCGTACAAGGGGCGCGCACCCCGGTGTGTGGGTCCCCCTTTGCCCCACTTCAGCATCTCTTCTTCCCACTCTCTTCTCTCTCCCGAAACTCGCACCAGGTTCTTCTCACTCGTGTTTTTGCTCAAGAGCTCCAGATTCTCGATCTCTTTGCTCAGCCCAGATTTCTGTGAAATTTGGCACATTTGCTCTCCGTATGTGACTCCTCCGATTATCCAAGTAGAATTTTGTTTGGTGGAGTATATCTTGAATATTTTGCTGCTGTAGGTAACATGTTTAGTGAGCTTGCATGCTTGTTCTAAGTGGTAGAAATTAGTTTTGATGCATGTTTAGTACTCTAGCAAGTTCCTATGGTAGTTTCCCTCAATTATATGTCACCAAATCAAGTTTTATATTGTTTGTTGAAAATTTCAGAAAAGGAGGATGGATAATTATAACTTTGGAGAAGTGTTCCAAGGGGAGACAACAAGCACGGGGAGGCCCTCGAGGTCATCCACCCGATTCAGGCAATCCTACAATGAGGATCTCATTGCACCAAGCTTCACACCCGAGGAGGACAATGGAGTCCCTAATGCTTCATCCTTCCCATGTTATGACTTTTTGAGAAATGCAGGGTTGTTGGAAGATTTCTTGACCCTTGTAGGTAAGGCGGGTTTAACCACCTATGTGGGAGATGAGAGGGAGCAATATTACACACTTACTAAAATCTTTGTGGAGAGCTTCAAGTTCAACAATAAGCACTTTCACCCGGCAGTTTCATTCAAGATCTATGGTAAACCTATCACTATGAGGTTGGAATTTTTTTGTGCTGCACTAGGTATTGTCCCTGTAGGTACAGCAAGGAGGATCGAGGACAACCCCAAGGAATTGCTGGAGCTCTATCGAGGGATCACCAATGATGACTGTCGCACCATTCAGCGCGGCAAGATAAGAAACATTCAACTCCCTGCCATTAAGTATTTTGCTTATTACATTGATACTAGCATTCTTGGTAGGGAGAACACTAGTAACATATCTAGTTATCACCTTGGTTTCTTAATTGCTGCACTCACTGGGGACACACCTTATCATCTTGGTGCTCTTGTTGCTCGCCGCTTGTCTAGCAAGGGGCCTATATTTGGAGGAATTATTGCTTCACACGTTTTAGCATATTTAGAGCTTCCTCTTGACCCTACTGATGTAAAAATAACCCCTATGAGGCTAGATATTGCTGCTATGAAGAGTCACCAATTTGTTACAGCTGACTCTAGTTTAGATAATATTGTCTATAGAATATTGTTTGCCGACGGGAAGAGAGGGAAATCCTTTTGCGTCAGATTTGTTCAGATTGACAGGAAACCATGGTCGCGCTCTAAGGAGGAGGTGGATGAGCAATTGAAGATACAAGGCTTCCACCAGCAGCATGACTCCGAGGACGCCGAGCCCTCCTACGACTACACCGTCACGTATCCGGTGCTTCTTCCAACACATACCCGAATATGATCCTTCTTCGTCATACTACGGAGACACTACTTCATGGGGACCGTGGAATGATCTCCACTTAGGCAAAAACCTAAGCTTGGGGGAGGTATACCGCATCACTCATTCTTTGCATATTATGGTTGCGGATACTTGTATATACTTGTTTAGTTTCTTTGAGTGGTTTTCTAATAAGAGGAGATGATATTTGGGGAAGTGCTGCCTAAAACAGATTCTGGCTGTTACTAAACAAATTCGTGCGCATGTAACGTTATTTTGAGTTGCAAATTTTTAGCATGTGCCCTGTGTTGTTATCTAACTTTCATTAGTTGAACACTTTTTGAGCTGAGCAACGGAAGATTTTTGTTAATTTCGATTTCTCTACTGCTGTCGGCTTTGGCATTGCCATCCTGCTTTTCTGTGTTTCTTCTAGTTTTCATTCTCTTGTTTTTGTTTTGTTTCTTTCCTAAAACACAAAAAGACCAAAAATATTTCTGTTGTTTCTTTTTACCATTTGTTATCTTGGTTTCTTGCTTTCATTTTGCTTTATTTGCTATCGTTGGTTTGCTATAAGAAAATCCAAAAAGATTTTGCTTTGTTTGCTTGTTTCCTTTTGTTCTTGTTTCCAAATTCGAAAACACCAAAAATATTTGCTGTTCTTCTTTGGTTTTGTAAAGTTCTTTATGAGTTCAATGGTCTTCGGTGGCTGGAGCGTGGTTTTCATTCCATATTATTCAAGCTACACAAGTGAAAAGGCAATAATGACGATCTACGACAATCTGATTGTGGTGAGAGGTATGAATTCTATTTGTTTTCATTTTTGTACATATACTCATCCATGTGAGCATGCTTAATTGGTTCATGTGAGGTATATGTCAATTAAGAAAGTCTAGTAGTTCACAATCTCTCATGATTAGCTCCAATGTATTAATATGGGTAGCATTTCATAAATATTTGCTTGCATTGCTTTATTCATAGATAGATATGACATTGTGGTATCCTCCTCTGAATAGTTCACTTGAATCGACTTGCACATGCTCACGCATGCATATGACTGAACAAAAGTCAATTAAGCCTCGATGATTTATTCGCTTCGAGTTCTTGTATCACCTTTATGCCTCAATTTATTTTGCCGCAAGCATGATTATGACAGTTATTGCTCTCTTGATTGTCGCTTCCTAGTCTATTGCTAGCCTTCACTTGTACCGAGCGGGAACGCTGCTCGTGCTTCCAAACCCCTGAAAACCAAGTAATTCCAGTGTCCACCATAAATACCTATGCATGGCATTTCAAACCATTCCAAGTAAATTCTCATGTGCTACCTTTAAAACCTTCAAAATGCTTCTCAATTTGTGTTAATGTTTTATAGCTCATGAGGAAGTATGTGGTGTTTATCTTTCGATCTTGTCATTTACTCCTGACGACTTTCACCAATGGACTAGTGGCACATCCACTTATCCAATAATTTTGCAAAAAGAGCGGGGTTCCCAGCCCCAATTAATTAACTTTCATAAATTTACAAATAGACACTCCTCCATGGTATGTGATTGTTGGCTGGCACCCGAGGATTCGGTTAGCCATGGCTTGAGAAAGCAAAGGTGGGGAGGAGTGTCATCTAAATAAAACTAAAATAAAAAAGCACTCCTTCATGGTATGAGATTGTTGGCAGCACCGAGGATTCGGTTAGCCATGGTTTGTGAAAGCAAGGTTGGAAGGAGTGCCACCCAAAAATAAAATTTCATGGGAGCCGCTCTTGAAAGTCTGGTTGATGAGGTAGTTAGAGTACCCATTACCATTCGTTGACAACAACAAACACCTCTCAAAACAATTTTACTGCTTTATAAAAATGAAAAGCTCTAGCGCATGTTAATCCCTGCTTCCCTCAGCGAAGGGCCAATCTTTTGCTTTTACATTGAGTCTCCATCCTTTCTTTGAGTACTTTCTTGAGAGCACAACTGTCATTCTTAGTATAATATGCTTGTCTCAAAATGTGATTAATTGTGGTATAACTTTGATGCTTTTATCTTTGATAATCTCTACTTCTAGTCTTTCCATGAACTTCAAAGGTGCCCGGGCATTTATGTTTTGCTGTACAAATACGGGCAAGCGAGATACCACTTTATCATATCCTTTTATGAACATTGCAATCCTGCTAATAGACATGATTCATGATGCTTATTATTGATTTGTTGGTACCTTTTCCATGATTGATATAGCTATTAGATGATTTTATTTGCATGTATCTTATTATGAATAGCTTAAGTACTTGCCATATCATGAGAATATTTACATCATATGAGCAAATGTGTTCGTGAAAGTTCTTTTATCGCTCAGTTGTTATATGAATTGCTTGAGGACAAGCAATAAGCTAAGCTTGGGGGGAGTTGATACGTCCAAAACGTATCTACTTTCCGAACACTTTTGCTATTGTTTTGCCTCTAATTTGTGTATTTTGGATGCAACTAACACGGACTAACGCCGTTTTCAGCAGAATTGCTCTAGTGTCTTTGTGCAGAAATCCAACTTTCAGAAAATCCTCGAATTTATGCGAAAGGTCCTATTTTCCTGCATCGACGTTTAAAGCAAGGTGGGGGCACGAGGGCCCCACACACCAGGCCGGCGCGGCCCAGAGGGGCCCGCGCGGCCCTAGTGTGTGGCGGCCGGCTGGCCCCCGACGCCCTCCTTCGGACTACTTATTGCCTTCGACCTAAAACGCACGGAGGAAGTCGAAGTCGCAGAAACCATCCAGACGCCGCCACATCGCGAAACTTCGTCTCGGGGACCGAAGTCTCCGTTCGGCACCTCACCGGACGGGGAATTGGAGGAGATCATCGCCACCATCATCACCGACGCCTCTCCATCGACCAGCCATGTTTCCCCCATCCATGTGTGAGTAATTCCCCGCTGTAGGCTGAAGGGGATGGTAGGGATTGGATGAGATTGGTCATGTAATAGTCATAAGATTGTTAAGGCATAGTGCCTAGTATCCGTAGATGTTACTTTTATGATATTGTTGCAACTTGTTATGCTTAATGCTTGTCACTAGGGCCCGAGTGCCATGATCTCAGATCTGAACATGTTATTGATTCATGAAGATATTCGTTGTTTATGATCTTACCTGCAAGTTGTATACACATGTCGCTGTCCGGAACCAATGGCCCCGAGTGACAAAATCGGACAACAAAGGAATGGTAGTGATGTGAGGATCACATGTGTTCACTGAGTGTTAATGCTTTGCTCCGGTACTCTATTAAAAGGAGTACCTTAATATCCAGTAGTTTCCCTAGAGGCCCGGCTGCCACCGGCTGGTAGGACAAAAGATGTTGTGCAAGTTTCTCATTGCGAGCACGTACGACTATATATGGAACACATGCCTATTGATTGATTAGTACTTGGATACTGCTTTATTATTATCTCAAATGCCCCTGCTTTGATTGTTACATGAGTTTCTTCTCATCCATGCCCGTTAATCCGTCCCTCGCTACAGTATTTTAATCCCGCTGTTTACTATAATCACTATTGTCGTTTTTGTTACTCTCGTTATTTCGCATCGCATCGTTTATAAACTCATTACGATAAACTCTTGAGCAAGTCTCGTTTGTGCAATGAATTGACAACTCTGTTAAGGCTTTCAAGTATTCTTTGTCTCTTGTGTAATCAATAAATTGGTTTTACTTCCCCAAGACTGCGATCCCCTATACTTGTGGGTCATCGTTTCAGGTGTCAATTGTGAAAGTATTCCGCATTTCTTTAAATGCATGCCAAACTCATAACTCAGATATTCACCTCCACGATCAGATCGTAGAAATTTAATCTTCTTGTTACGTTGATTTTCTACTTCACTTTGGAATTCCTTAAACTTCTCGAAAGTTTCGGATTTATGTTTCATGAAATAGATATACCCATATCTACTCAGATCATCTGTGAAGGTTAGAACATAACGATAACCACCGCCGTACACTCATTGGTCCGCATACATCGGTATGTATGATTTCCAATAAGTTTAGCTCGCTCCATAATACCGAGAATGGAGTCTTAGTCATTTTTCCCATTAGACATGCTTCGCATCTATCAAGTGACTCAAAGTCAAGTGATTCAAGTAATCCATCGGTATGGAGTTTCTTCATGCGTTTCACTCCAATATGACCAAGACGACAGTGCCACATATAAGTAGAATTATCATTCACTTAATTCGCTTAGCATCAATGTTATGTATATGTGTATCACTACTATCGAGATCTAACAGAAATAAGCCATTCTTTTCAGGTGCTCGACCATAAAAGATATTATTCATAAAAATAGAACAACCATTATTCTCAGACTTGAATGAATAACCGTCTTGCATTAAACAAGATCCAGATATAATGTTCATGCTCAACGCGGGTACAAAATAACAATTATTTAGGCTTAAAACTAATCCCGAAGGTAGATGTAGAGGAAGTGTGACAGCGATCACATCGACTTTGGATCCATTTCCAACACGCATGGTCACTTCATCCTTTAGTAGTCTTCGTTTATTCTTTAGTTCCTGTTTCGAGTTACAAATATGAGCAACCGAACCAGTATCAAATACCAGGTACTAGTACGAGAACCAGAAGATAAACATCTATAACATGTATATCGATATACCTTCTTTCTTCTTCTTGACAAGGCCGCTCTTCGATCCGCCAAATACTTGGAGCAATTACGCTCCATGTCCCTTCTCCTTGAAGTAATAGCACTCAGATCGTGCTTAGGGCCACTTAGGTTTCACAGGAGGGTGGCCTTTCTTGCCACTCTTCTTGTTCTTGCCTTTAGATTTGCCCTGTTTCTTGAAATCGGTGGTCTTGTTGACCATCAACACTTGGTGCTCTTTCTTAATTTCAATCTCAGCAGATTTTAGCATGGCGAAGAGTTCAGTAACTCTTTGTTCATGTTCATATTGTAATTCATCACAAAGTTCTTGTAACTAGGTGGCAGTGATTGAAGGACACGATTAATCCCCACCGTTAGGAATCACTATTCCCATGCCACGAGTTTCTTCGCATGCCGGTCATGGCGAGCATGTGCTCACTAACGGAGCTGCCTTCTTCCATCATGCACCAAGAATGCTTCATAGCATTCCACGGCCGCATGAGTCTCAAAGATAGTTTTCAACTCATTGACTAACTCATGTGGATCGTGGTGCTCAAAACGTTTTTGAAGATCGGCTTCGACTGCATAAGATGGCACACGAACTTGAGAGTACCGAGTTTTCCGAGTCGCGTAAACATTCTTTACTTCATCGGTTTCGTCAGGAGGGTCACCTAGCGTGCATCAAGCACATATTGATTTCGCCATTGAGGAAGATCCTCACATGACGGAACCATGAAGTTGCTACCGTTGCTCTTAAGCTTTTCTTTCTCTAGGAACTGGTTAAAATTGATTGGGGACGCCATATCTACAACATATTTGCAATAGTTTAGACTAAGTTTATGACAAATTGAGTTCAAAATTTTAATTCAATATAATTAAAAACTAGGTGAACTCCCACTCAAAACAATATCCCTCGCATTGTCTTAGTGATCACACGAACCAAATCCACCACACCAAGTCCGATCATCACGAGACAAGATGTAACTTCAATGGCGAACACTCAAAGTGTTCATCATATCAATCATATGATTCATGCTCTACCTTTCGGTATCACGTGTTCCGAGACCATGTATGTACATGCTAGGCGTCAAGGCCACCTTAGTATCCGCATGTGCAAAAGCTTGCACCCGTTGTATGCACTTGTTGATTCTATCACACCCGATCATCACGAGATGCTTCAAACGACAAGTCTTGGCAACGGTGCTACTAAGGATGAACACTTTATTATCTTGATATTTTAGTGAGAGGATCATCTTATAATGCTACCGTCATGATCTAAGCAAAATAAGATGCATAAAAGGATTAACATCACATGCATATCATATGTGATATGATATGGCCCTTTTGTCTTTGCACCTTTGATCTTCATATCCAAAGCACGAACATGATCTCCATCATCAACGGGCATGATCTCCATCATCGTCGGCGAAGCACCAAGGTCAATGGCACCGTCTTCATGATCGTCCTCCATGTAGCAACTATTACAACTACTTTGAAATACTACTCAACATGAAATTTAAAGACAACCATAAGGCTCCGCCGGTTGCCACAATACAATAATGATCATCTCATACATAGTCATCATCACATTATGGCCATATCACATCACCAAACCCTGCAAAAACAAGTTAGACGTTTCTAATTTGGTTTGCATATTTTACGTGGTTTATTTTCGATAAGATCCAATCTACCTACGAACATGAACCACAACGGTGATACTAGTGTTGTCAATATAAGAGTAAATTGAATCTTCACTATAGTAGGAGAGAGACACCCGCAAAGCCACTTATGCAATACAAGTTGCATGTCGAGCGTGGAGCAAATCTCATGAACGCGGTCATGTAAAGTTAGCCCGAGCCGCTTCATCCCACTATGCCACAAAGATGCAAAGTACTCAAACTAAAGACAACAAAAGCATCAACGCCCACAAAACCATTGTGTTCTACTCGTGCAACCATCTATGCATAGACACGGCTCGATACCACTGTAGGATAACGTTGCATAGAAAACAAAATTTTCCTACCGCGAACACGAAATCCAAGCCAAGATGCAATCTAGAAGACGGTAGCAACGAGGATTATCGAGTCTCACCCTTGAAGAGATTCCAAAGCCTACAAGATGAGGCTCTTGTTGCTGCGGTAGACGTTCACTTGCCGCTTGCAAAAGCGCGTAGAAGATCTTGATCACGCCACGAACGGCACCTCCGTACTCGGCCACACGTTCGGTTGTTGATGAAGACGACGTCCACCTCCTGTTCCAGCGGCGGAAGTAGTAGCTCTCGTGAATCCGACGCACGACGGCGTGATGTCTGGTGGTGGAGAACTCCGGCGAGCTTCGCTAAAGCACGCGGGAGCTATGGAGGAGGGGCGGCTAGGGTTTGGGGTGGCGGCCACCCCTATGTGGTCTTGGGGTGGCCGGCCCCCTCCCTTGGCCCCTCATTATATAGGTGGAAGCCCCAAGTGTTGGACTACAAGTCTCCGAATAAGACCCGAACCCAAAACCTTCCATGTGAGGGAAACCTACCTAAGGTGGGAATCCCACTTGGATTCCCCCTTCCATGTGGGTGGCCGGCCCCATGGGAGTCCACTTGGGACTCCTCCCCACTAGGGTTGGCCGCCATGGAGTCCCTCCGACTCCACCTTCCTTGGTGGTTTCTTCCGACTTTTCTAGAACCTTCTAGAACCTTCCATAGAACCTTCCGAATCATTTTCAAACACATAAAATGACATCCTATATATGAATCTTATTCTCCGGACCATTCCGGAACTCCTCGTGATGTCCGGATCTCATCCGGACTCCGAACAAATATTCGAACTCCATTCCATATTCAAGTTCTACCATTTCAACATCCAACTTTAAGTCTACTGTTCGCGAACTATGCGGACATGGTTGAGTACTCACTCCGACCAATAACCAATAGCGGGATCTGGAGATCCATAATGGCTCCCACATATTCAACGATGACTTAGTGATCGAATGAACCATTCACATACGATACCAATTCCCTTTGTCACGCGATATTTTACTTGTCCGAGGTTTGATCATCGGTATCACTCTATACCTTGTTCAACCTCGTCTTCGACAAGTACTCTTTACTCGTACCGTGGTATGTGGTCTCTTATGAACTTATTCATATGCTTGCAAGACATTAGACGACATTCCACCGAGAGGGCCCAAGTATATCTATCCGTCATCGGGATGGACAAATCCCACCGTTGATCCATATGCCTCAACTCATACTTTCCGATACTTAATCCCACCTTTATAACCACCCATTTACGCAGTGGCGTTTGATGTAATCAAAGTACCTTTCCGGTATAAGTGATTTACATGATCTCATGGTCATAAGGACTAGGTAACTATGTATCGAAAGATTATAGCAAATAACTTAATGACGTGATCTTATGCTACGCTTAATTGGGTGTGTCCATTACATCATTCATATAATGATATAACCTTGTCATTAATAACATCCAATGTTCATGATTATGAAACTAATCATCTATTAATCAACAAGCTAGTTAAGAGGCTTACTAGGGACTCATTTGTTTGTTTACATAACACACATGTATCAATGTTTCGGTTAATACAATTATAGCATGGTATATAAACATTTATCATAAACATAAAGATATATAATAACCACTTTTATTATTGCCTCTTGGGCATATCTCCAACAGAGGGACCCACACAATAGTCGCGCGCCTTGGCCGCCGCCTAGCGTGTCGTCGCTCGTGGCCCCACTTCTTTCCTCTTCTGACTTGAAGCTTCGTGGAAAAATAGGCCCCCGGGCGTTGATTTCGTCCAATTCCGAGAATATTTCCTTACTAGATTTCTGAAACCAAAAACAGCAAAACAAGAACTGCTCTTCGGCATCTCGTCAATAGGTTAGTGCCGGAAAATGCATAAATATGACATATAACGTGTATAAAACATGTGAGTATCATCATAAAAGTAGCATGGAACATAAGAAATTATAGATACGTTTGGGACGTATCAACTACCATGAGGGATTCCCAATATATAGCTAGTTGGGATCTAATAAGATCTCAATCCCAATACAATTTAGAGAGTTTTTCATCAGAAATCGCCAATCTAGATCTTATAGAGAGGGCAAACTTGGATAACCCTTAGGTAGCAGTAGCAACAAATCCGACATAGAAGAACAGGACATTCGTTACGAGAGAGATGCCTCTGTTTGTGGACTTTGGAGGACAATTCGCAAGACTACAAGGTCTGGCGTGCAAATGTAGCAAATGCAATCATTTACCTAGATCAGATCCCTTCGTTTTTTTATCGAAAGAACCATAATCGACCGGTTAAGCTGGTGATAAGGGATTAACTTATCAATGACTACGGGTTGTAGACTAGGGTTTAGTTGGAAGTAGAGGGCAAGTAGATCTCGAAGGTTTCAGCTGGAAAAGTACTCGACTGCTATGAAAACTAGGGTTGCGTGAAACAATGAATCGATCCTTTCTTTGTCCCTCGACTCCCCCTTATATAGGAGGCGGAGCCAAGGGTTTCATGATGTACAAGTTACAGAGTCCGGGACGGTTTAGAAACCTTCCCGCGATATTTACAAGTTAATATTCCTAATACAATTCTATCTTTCCAAACTATCTCTCGTTTGGGCTTCTGGGCTTTGTAAAACTTCGGGTCGTGGGCCTTCAGTAAACCCCGGTACCTTCTTCGGCAGGCCCATTGGGGATGCCTATGTCAGCTGGTGCATGAGTCAGTGTGTTTCATAGGATACATTCTCGTAGTCATCGGTGTTGTCCCCCTCCTCCTCCTCCTCCTCTTCCTCCTGTTCATCCTCTTCTTCCTCCTTATCCCCCTTCACTGCGTGAGCGGAGCGGCATAGTTGTACTTGTTGTCACCTAGGAACCCAGATCAGCGTCTCAGATACCATTCGAGGTGGTCGAACGAGTCCCACATCTCCGAGTCAAAGCCGTATGCTGGGTCAACGAGGAGATCTGGCGGTAGAAGGGCCCTGCGTCGGGCAATCTCCTGCCGCCGCTCTCGTCCCTTTTGTGGCACCAGCGACATGGGTACCCTCATGTGGCTAAGGCGCTAGCCACCGGGGAGGTGGACGTCGGTCCACCCAGGGGCGCATGGTGTGCACACCCGGTATAGGGTGCGAGCCATGTCTATGGCGGAGAACACACGAATACAAGGCTTCTTCTTCTTCGTTGCCGACGACTTGGCCTCGGAGTCATTCTTTGGCTTCTGCCATGGCATCACTTGCCCATGGTTGAGATCACGCTACCTGTTCTGTGGGGGACGATGGCTGGCAGTGGAGGATATCTTGGCTAGCTAGTGGCAATGGCAGGGCAAAAGCTATCGTCTTAAAAAGGGACGAGGAGACCTCTATTAATGCATGCGGTTGAACTACATATAACAATGAGGTTGGCCCCATATAACAATGAGGTTGAACTCCTTGCCATTGTTTTGTAGATTTGTCCTAGATCCTTAAGATGTGTTTTGGATTTAGGTTTTCAATTTATAAAGATGTTACACGTATGTTGCACCTATACTACAGAAAATATAACACTTTGTTGACGGTTTTACCACCCCTTATGTCTGAGCAACCACCTAGGCTTGTTGACTGTGTGGTACCTTACATCAGATGATTTTCTTCTACGATGGCATCTTCACCTTATTTGTTCAGACTTTCAGAAGTTTCTTGGTCAGCCACTAGCTGTATCACAATGCTGGGGCGCAAGGATGCATCTTGTTATAATGTTTGACTTAGCACTATCCTTAGAGGTGTCACACATCATTTTTTGTTAAGTTGCAGAAGGGAATAATGTAAAAAATAACAAAATAATGACCATTATTCTTTTATTGTTCGGTGTTTTCACATCACTATGTTATGAATGTCTTTAAATTTGTTTTTTTTGAACATTTTTATAAATTGAGCAAGTAAGCCGCCTCATTAAAAACCTTCCAGTCCCCTTAGGTACCCTGGAAGGAAAAGAGTGCTTCTAGTACCTGCTGCTCCACACAAAAACGGTTACATCAGAGTACGGTTACATCATCCACCAGTTGTGGATACATGAATTGGGGAGGATCATCTATCCAAACACTATGATCACTATCATCTACAGATTTAGCTATTACACCTGCAACTTTGTTTGCCTCCCGTGGGCAATGAATCATCTGTGTCGACGCAAATCCCGCCACGATAGCTCGACACTCATCCAGAAAAGACATGCCCACAATTCTGTGCCGGTCAGGATCCCTCGCCGCCTCAACCACTTCCAACGAGTCTGACTTAATATAGATGTTGTTGCAGCCA
Source organism: Lolium multiflorum (assembly GCA_030979885.1). Classification (NCBI taxonomy): domain Eukaryota; kingdom Viridiplantae; phylum Streptophyta; class Magnoliopsida; order Poales; family Poaceae; genus Lolium; species Lolium multiflorum. The sequence goes on from CM061749.1 coordinate 303,434,354, forward strand.
ATCCGCTCAGCCAAGCGGGCCATCTCGAAGAGCTTGTGTCGAAGAGCTTGGGCTTCTGTCGTCGCCACATCAATGACCCCCTCGATCGGGATCCTACAAGCCGCCAAGAATTGGCCAGAAGAGTCCCGGATAATGCACCCGATCAATGCCTGTCTTGAGTCGAGGTTCACAGCCGCATCAGTATTCAGTTTCACAAAGCTTGAAGGAGGCTTCATCCATCCATGTTTCAGAGTCTCACTCCTATTTATCTTTGCCTTTGCACAATTAGCCACCATGGCCTTTATTGACAGCGTCGGTTCCCCCATGTTTCTTCTCTCTTTTTCTCCACCAAATAAACCAGCCTGCTGTTGCTATTATTTCATGTGATGGTAAATTACCTAGGCTTGGCGCAGACTGCTTTGTCATGAGCAATTGTTCTAGCACCGTCGATCCCGACCGATCAGCCCGTGTTGCATCTCGGTTAATGGCCCCAGACCCAAAGCTTGCCAGACCTTCTTTGCTTTTGCACAATTGAACATCATATGATTGATATCTTCTGCGCCCACCTCACACAACGGACACTGCCCAGATGCCTCAATAGGCCTATTCGCAAGCGTGCACATACATGGAATAATTCCGTGCAACGCCCTTCACGTATATATTTTCACCTTCGCCGGTACAGTTAGTTTTCAGATCCCCCCCCCCACACACAGAGTTTATCGATGAACTGCTCTGTTGATCATTCCTTCGTGCGCGTCTCCTGTATTGGTGCTGCCACTGCAAGTGATAAGCCAGTTTAACTGAAAACACGCCACTCTTATTGTAATGCCACGCCACAGTGTCCTCAGAATCCCAAATCGATAGTGGAATCACAGATATCCGACGGACATCGCTGATGATAAAATTATCTTGAAGTAGCTGCATGTCCCATGCACCTGTACCAGGGTTTATCAGCTCCTCAACTTTAGTAATTATCATACCTCCTCTAGATGTAAAAACTCTTCTCGCGGGATTATTTGGTAGCCAAGGATCTGACCAACGTTGATATTGGCACCATTTCCTACACACCATGTATATCCCCTCTTGAAAGTTTCCATACCTTCCATAAGGCTTTGCCATGTAAACGAAGCTCCCTTCTTCCGCGTAGCCTTCAGTACATCCCCAGATGGGTAATATTTGGCACTCAACACCCGTGCACATAAAGAATTAGGATCGTTAGCTAGTCTCCATATTTGTTTTGAGAGCATTGCAAGATTGGAACAGTGCAAATCCCTAAACCCCATTCCCCCTCTTTCTTTGGGGTGCACATCTTCCACTAGGGATACCAGTGGATGCTTTTTTTCCCTCCTTTTCACCCCACCAGAACCTAGCAATAGCTGCCTAAATTGCTTTAATGATTCCTTTTGGAATTTTGAAAACTGACATTGCATAGGTTGGTATCGCTTGAGCAATAGCCTTCAACAGAATTTCTTTTCCTCCAGTGGAAAGATTCTTCTCATTCCAGCCACTTATTATTTTACAAATACGATCCACTAAATATTGGAAACAGTCTGATCTCTCCATACCCACGTGAGATGGTAGACCTAAGTACTTTTCCGTGAGAGCTTCAGAATCAATATTCAGGGTTGTGCATACTGCCTCTTTATTCTCTCTGTCGATGTATTTGGGCTAAAGTATATGCTTGACTTTGGATCACTCACTAGCTGACCAGAGCTAGCACAGTATGTATTCAACACATTTCGAAGAGTGGATGCATTAGCCATATCAGCTTTCATCAAGATCAGAGAGTCATCAGCAAAGAGTAGGTGAGATACCGACGGTGCCCCCCGGCACACTTTGACGCCCTGTAAGCTACCAGCATCCTCTTTCATATGTCAACAAAGCAAAAAAAAAAGGTACGACGAGAGCGGATCGCCTTGCCTAGGCTCCTTGTTGGTGTAAATCTTTCTGTCTCATCCGAGTTAAACCACACTCGGTAATTCACTGTAGATACACAAGACATGATGAGATCCACCCATTGCCTGGCAACTTCGTCATCATATCTCTCAAAAATTTCCATTCAACTCTGTCATATGCTTTGTGCATATCAAGCTTGACAGCAAAAAAACCAGCCTTCCCTTGCTTTCTTCCTTTTATTGCGTGCACGCATTCGTATGCAACCAACAGATTGTCTGTAATCAATCGACCTGGCACAAACGCACTCTGCGCCACACTGATTATTTCTGAAAGTGTTACTTTCAACCTGTTGGCCAGAACCTTAGAGATAATCTTATAGAGAACGTTATACAAGCTTATTGGTCTAAACTGTGTGATCAACTCCGGTTCATTAACCTTAGGAATCAACACGATTGCCGTCTCATTCCAATTGCGAGGAACAACCCCTGCATTCAGCGCCTCCAAAACTTCCCGAGTTACTGAAGCACCTATGAAGGGCCAGAATTTTTTCACAACATACAAAAGGGCAAATTTTGTTTCAGAAAGCCAGTTTTGCGCCAAATCGAACAGATGTCAGACGCCGATTAACTCGACGCTAAGCAAGACCGGACTTGAGCGGCGAGCCAACAAGGCACCGGCTAGCTAGCTAGCCAAGTCCAACCGAAACATATCCGCGACGCGTGGACTCGACTCGCGCATCCTTTCCCTTCCTCCTCCTCGCCGGCGTCGCCGTCGCCGTCGCCTGCGTTCACTCGCCCCCTCCTCACCCACAGTCCAAATCACCGGCGAATGCGGAGCGCCGGCGCGAGCCGGTAGCGACCCGGCCGGAGGGGCGAGCCGAGCCCCCCACACGCGCGCGCGACACACCCCCCACCGCTCGCCGCATCGGGATCTCGCGCGCCCCGCCGCCGCCGCGCGATCTAGCGGCGTAGCGGACCGACGGCTTCCGGGAATTTCGGCGCCGCCTTGTAAGTATGGCGACGGAAACATCCACTTCGGCGGCCGCTGGCTCGGGGGCGGGGAACTGGGTGGAGTCGTACACGGGGATGTCCACGGACAACATCAAGGGCCTGGTGCTCGCGCTCTCCTCCAGCGTCTTCATCGGCACCAGCTTCATCGTCAAGAAGAAGGGGCTCAGGAAGGCCGGCGCGTCCGGCGTCCGCGCAGGTGACCTAATTGCGTTGCTTACCATCCAGACGTCATTGATTTGCCTGTCGTCGTTGATTTGCCTGTTGGTCCCTCATCCGTGTGTTACTTGTGTGTTCTGGTTGCTGCTCTGATCTGAGCTTGCCAGTGCCAGTGTCTGATTATTCCGTTCGAGTTGTACTTGATTTGAGAACTCCGGGCCTGCGTTGGAGTTAGGGACAGGGTGAATGTTTCAGAGATTCGGTTGATACTGGCATAGATTTAGATGATCGGGGAGTTTGTTTCGATATAGTGAATGGTGCCATGATGATGTATCTTCATTACTCATTCCGCGGTGTTTGTTTCGATATGTGTTATAGTTTGGTTGTCAGTATCATTGTTGATCCAGTTAACTGAATTGGGCACATTAATTTTGGATGAAGTAGTTCAATTTAGTGGAAAAGCCTTAGTAGTTAATTTTTGTAAACACCGTCGAAAAGTACCATTCTGTTGTATTGACTTTTGGAGAGCTGTTCTTGGTTGCAATATGTGTGGAGCAATTGCCAAAAGTGGCCTGTTGGATGCGTGAATTGCTACTTTATCTTCCTCTCTTCCCTTTAATTGTTAAGCTATTTTGTTCTCGCCGTTTATGTGATTTTGTAATCAGAAAACAGTTTGTTCTCGCTGACACGCTGCACGCTAATTGGATTTTATGGCAGGGGTTGGTGGTTACTCTTACTTGTATGAACCGTTATGGTGGGCAGGGATGATTACAAGTAAGTGCACCTCTATGATACAACTAGATCTTCATGTTCTGTTCCTACTGAACAATATGATCTTGACTGTATTCAGTGCTGTTTCTCAGTGATTGTTGGAGAAATTGCCAACTTTGCGGCATACGCATTCGCTCCTGCTATCTTGGTCACGCCACTTGGTGCACTTAGTGTCATCATCAGGTAAGACCTAGTAGTATGGTCCGTGATGATAGATATTGAGGTTTTCTGCTGTTCACAATTCTTGAAGTCACAGTGTTCATTCTTCATTCTAACATATTTCTCTTACAGTGCTGTTCTTGCACACATTATGTTGAAGGAGAAGCTACATATATTTGGTATGCTAGGGTGTGTTCTGTGCGTCGTGGGCTCAACAACTATTGTGCTTCATGCTCCTCAGGAGCGAGAAATTGAGTCTGTCGCGGAAGTATGGGATCTTGCTACAGAACCAGGTACTTTCCTTTCTTTCCCTGGTTAGCAACCTCATTTTTCATTTATCTTACCATGTACTAAGGTTGTTTTGTTTGTATTGCAGCCTTTCTGTTTTATGCTACTGTCGTGCTTGCTGCAACTTTTGTGCTCATATTCCGCTGCATCCCAAAGTATGGTCAGACACATATCATGGTGTATATTGGTGTCTGTTCACTTGTTGGATCTCTGTCGGTATGTGTTCATATGTTACTAATTAGCACCATGTGTGTTCATGTAATACTGTTGATTAGTTTGATCCAATTTTGTTTTACATGTGCTGTCAGGTCATGAGCGTGAAAGCTCTTGGGATAGCCTTGAAACTGACATTTTCTGGGATGAACCAGCTAATCTATCCACAGACTTGGCTGTTCACAGTTGTAGTTGTTGCATGTATATTAACACAGATGAACTATCTGAACAAGGTAATAATACTCTCTGTCTGTGATATTTTTAATCGCTTGCTTAGTGATCATGCTTCAGTATCTGCAAAGGTACTTAAGAATCACACATTCTTACATGTTCCGCTCAGGATAGGCATGAAATGGTACGCGTATGTCTTTAACATGCCATAATGGGCAGCAGTGTGTTATTAATATTAGTATTTCAGTACCTGATTCCACTTGTTATAAACTTAGGCTTGGTGTTTTGTAAATCATTCAACCTACTATTTTTGCTTTTGCAGGCTCTTGACACATTCAATACTGCAGTTGTTTCACCAATATACTATACAATGTTTACATCACTAACCATACTGGCTAGTGTCATAATGTTCAAGGTAACATATTTGGCTTTTTAGTTCTTTGATGGTGCTATATGTGCGACATTACTTAGTTTATTTGGTTAAATTAGAAGTTCAATATGGAATAAAGTAATTCTTGCTTCATTTCGTACTAAAGTCCCTTTTGGCAGTCATCTCGTCGTGTCTTACTAAAGGTTGACATAATGATTATGAGATCTTGAGGGTAAAGAGCAACATTTTAGTCCAAACCTATCACTGCCAACCAATTTTCTCTATGAGAATATTTTGTAGGTTAAAAGTTTGTTGTCTGAAACTGCGCCCTTCAAACCAAGGGCACCTAGCATGATCTAAGTCAGAGTTACTTTTCTTAAGTCTAGGTCAATCCAGTTATCAGTTCTTGTCCTCTAGAAATGACTGCTTAACTTGATTTAACTTCATAGTTATCTTTTAAGTTGTAAGTTGATATGGCTGCTGTCCGTTTGGCTCCATAATGTTCCTTCAGTATATCTATTCATTATTCCTTCTTGTTTCAAGTATTAGTCAATGTTCCATCTTCTATTTCGAGCTTCATGGTCAATATAAATATATCATGACTTATGCTGTCTAGCTTCAAGTTGTTTAGTCTGTCCAACTTATCTATCATAAGCTTGTACTCGACAAATAATTCTGTTGAACTTGAACAAGTACCAGTGCTCTCAAATATTTACAAACTACTAATGTACTTGCTGGCAGGACTGGGATCGTCAAAATCCAACTCAAATTGTGACAGAGATGTGCGGTTTTGTTACCATCCTTTCTGGGACATTCCTTCTTCATAAGACTAAAGATATGGTTGATGGTATGGTTGTATTCCCCCCTTGTTTTAGTTTGCACATGGTTGTATTTTAGTATGCCTAACTCTCTGGTATCATAGGTCTCCCACCGACTCTACCAATCAGGATCTCTAGACATACAGATGACAACGGTTACGGGGCTGAAGGAATTCCTCTCAGATCTGCTGCCGAAGGCATCCCTCTGAGGTCACCAAGGGCAGCAGAATAATTTTTGACAAACGTGAGATGCTTGGTGATCCTCCTTACCATGGTCAGCATTCTTTCATTCCATCCAGTTCGTAGATTGTACTATAGGGCGCTAAACAGGAAAAGGCTCGGATCCTCGTGTAATTTTTGAGGAACAGGTAGAGTGTTGGGGGATAAGTCTTATACATATTTGAGATACCCAGAATGGATAAGAGTCAGAAGTTTTTCATGTAAATCACTCTGATTGATACAGGCCATTATCTGTGACTGTTTTATCTGGGAAAGAGGGAAAGAATCCGAAGCACATACACTCAAGAACCATTTGCCTCTCTTTACCTTGTTAAATCTGCACATTATTTTCTCAAGGTCAGTACATATGTGGTGGTAATGTTCTTTGTTTGCGTGTGATGGCAATGCTCCGCTTGCCTTGCTGCGCCTCGAAAGCTATGCTTTCTTCCGTGTGCTAAGTCATGAATACTGAAAGCCAGATTCTTTTCTGCTCTTGTTCATTCTAGCACTCTACTTAATTAACCTTGTCATCTCCTTCTCTCATCATCCCAGCCATCTCACACGCTATTGCACACGCACTACCGTCTATGGCTGAGGGAGATGAATACAAGGTGCTCATTGAGCAACAAGCCAACAAAGACTGCAGCGAACCACACCAACACGACGATGATGATGACGCCGACGACACCTCGAGCTTCATCTTGGTCATGAACCTTGTCTTGAGCGGCACGGCCAGGCTCAACGTCCTCCTCCCAACAGCAACCATCCTGACCTTTGCCATCTTCGCCCCTCTTGTCACGGATGATGGCAAGTGCACACGCATCAACCGTGTCCTCACTGCTGCTTTTGTGCTCCTTTGCGCCACCTCCTGCATCTTCTTCACGCTCACCGACAGCTTCCGCTCCCCCACGGGCCGCCTCCGCTACGGCGTTGCCACCCCGACGGGCATCGCAACGTTCTGCGGTGGTCGGAAGGCGCCGAGGGAGGCAGAGAGGTACAGGCTGCGGTGGTCGGACCTGTTCTACACCACGCTTTCGCTGGTGGCCTTTGTGACCTTCGCCGCCTCGCACCACGACATCGTCCGATGCTACTACCCTGAGGTGCCCAGGAAGGTGGTGAACACCGTGCCGCTCGTGATCGGCTTCGTGGTCAGCCTTCTCTTCGTGCTGTTCCCTTCCAAGAGGCGAGGGATCGGCTACCCGTTTCTGCTCAGGACCGACCTCGTGTACCTACGGCGCTGAACATTTTGCTGCGCTGTGCTGGGCATGCAAACATCCAATGGATCTGAAGATGAGGCCTCTCTTACTCGACGTATGTAACCTTGCATATATGATTTGTTGGATCTATATATTTGAAAGGTTTTACATGATTGATGATTCTAGTGTTGAATTTGAGCCGAAACTTCAACTGTATACGTATTTACATCCTTTCTTGCCCTCCTTAGTAGTACAAAGCTGAAAACAGAGTGTAAGGCGAGAGATGAGACGGGCTAGTTGTCGGATGAAGGTTGCTTATTCCTCCGCGTCCGGATCAGGCTCGAGGCCTGATATTTGCTTCAGTGGTTTCCAAGTAAATTTTCTCCTGCATTAAATCGGCGACCAAAAAGTTACTCACGAGAACACACGCCTCCTCTCTGCATTTCACTGGTCCCAGTGCATTTCAGTGAGATTTCAGATGCAGATATCCTTACCAGTTGCCGCATTCGGCGATGACCCTGACTTTGGGGCGCAGGTCCGGGAGCATGGCTAGGAACTGCAGCTCAGCCTTGGAGAGAACCTGCAAATTGAACAGACGCAAATAGCACATTCGGTAAGATCGATGGCAAAAAGTAAATTGCAGAACTGAATATCTTGCCGAGGTTCAGTGTGACAAATCGGGAACGGTGAGAGACCTTGGCTTCGAGGACCCAGACGACGAGCCCTTTGGCGTCAGGGTGCAGCAAGCTGAGCCTGTAGTCCACCTCCGGTGGGAAGTACCACCTCGCCACCGGCTGCCTCCCGAGGCTAGGCTGCATGCAGCAGCACGAAATTCAGTCAGGCGCGCGGGGGCACACATCAAAGGAGAGATGGATGGGTTCATCGATTTGCAGGCGTACCGGGCAGACGGGGTGGATCTTGGTGAGGGTGGACTCGGGGTCGCCGAGGCCGCGCGCGGACATGTCGAGGAAGTAGTACCCCTGGTAGCGGAGGCGGTTCAGGTAGCGGCCCTCGTAGCCGCCCTCGTGCGGCGGGTAGATGGCCAGCGCCTTGTGCTCCTCCACGTCGTCCAGCCACCGCCCCAGGTCCGGCTTCACCAGGTCGCCGCCCACGAAGTCCATCAGCCCGCCGGCCGCGCGCGCCGACACCGTTGACGGCCGCCCCGCGCCACGCCGCCCGGACAGAGACGGGACGTGGAGCGGCGGGGACACCGCGCGCGCCGCCGCCGCCGCGGCTGCTGCTCCCGACCACATGCTTGACTCCGCTGCTGCTGCCGCCGGCGTGGCCGGTGTCCGTGTGTGCGGGTCGAGAGTCGAGAGGCGGAGGGCAAAGCTGTGGCGGGAAGGTAACCGCGAGGGGATAAGTCTTGGCGGCGTGCTCGTGGTGTTGAACAACTGGGCCTGCAGCTACTCCGTCACTTAGCCCCGGTGGCCCAGCACACATATCCTAACTGAAGCCCAACATGAAGCCGTTCCTTCTTCTCCGGTTCTCAAAAGGAAATGAGCAGATGCTCTCATCCATGGCTGACCACAAGAACATGGAGGCAAATGCCCTGGAAATTTGGTACTCTCGAGAGTGCATGCAAACCTCTATGGTCTTATAGGGAGTTACTATTGACCACGATGCAGGGCGTCCCGTTTGAACGCGCCATATTTGGAGCCCCCATTATTTTTTCTCTACAATTTAATTTTATACTAAAACATGTGTATTGTAATAAGATAGTTTTACGTATCTCGAAATAGATACTCATATGTGCCTATATAAATATTACATGTATCTAAATAAATATTCACGAGTTAAAAAACAAAAAAATAAAATCAGACGAAAATGAACAAGAAGAAAACCCACTAGGCACTCGCCAGTGGCAACACGAGACTAAATAACCCACACCCGTTACGCGTGAGGTGAGTGAAGCTATGATAGGGTCAGAAAAGGTAACCAATAGGAAATTACTGTCTATTGGCTGAAGATAATTGTTGCGTCGATGATGAATCATACAACTAATAATAAGGTGGTTGAGAGGCAAAACAAAATTGTTGTGTTAATATTAGAGGTGGACCCATGCTAGCGCAACTCGGGCGTCAATCTATAACCAAAACTCATAGGGATGACAAGGCTTAACCTATATAGCCCATCATGGGTGTTAGTCGATTCTTTGTCAGCCCCGGGTTACTAGTAAATTATACTCTCCGTTCTAAAATAGGTGTCGTAACTTTATCTAGATTTGGATGTATCTACAACTAAAATGTGTAGGTACATCAATATCTAGACAAAGTTGCGACACTTATTTTAGAACGAAGGTAGTACATCTATGGGGTCTTAGTAATTAGCTAATAAAATTCTAGTCCAAGACAATGCTATTCTTACTTTATGCCAATAAACATGAATGCTTGCAAAATATTGAAGGTGCACATTAGTGAAAACAGTGTTATCCCCTTTGCATTCAACTAACTACCTCTCTTTCTCCATCTATGTCAAATGTAGCGTATATTAGTTATAGTCAAAGTCCAACTTCATCAACTTTGACAAAGTGTAGCATGTAGAGAAAAATATTCACATCCACAATACCAAATACGTACATCAATACGGAGAACCAACCTGAGGTTGGGTGGTTAGGAGGATGGTTGTATCCCCAGCCCACCAGAGTTCAAATCCCAGGTTTGACATCTGTGTGTCTTATAAAGGCGGAATATTCATTCGTGGGAGGCGACGTTCCGCGACAGGCCTGTGGTGACTTCGTCAATTTCAAGATCCAATCCGCCGGCTCAGTCTTTCGGAGGTGCTCATAGGGGTAGGGTGTGCGTGTGTGCCTTCCTAGGGGTGAGTGTATGCGCGTGTATGCGAGCGTCTGCATTTGTACTGTGTTCCTCAAAAAAAAAAATACGTACATCAATACAAAAGTATGCAAAACAATATCCGCACCTACAATCCCAAATAAATACTTTTATACCATCATGAAGTATACTTTTGTATTGTTGTAGCTTTTTTTTGATATTGTAGATGTGGATATTTTTTCCCTATATGCTTAGCCAAATATTATGGTGTTTGACTTCAACAGTTTCTGCCTTTCTGGTACTAGGAGCGTTTTTGTCGCTTGATCCGGAAGATGATGGAATATTATTTTTCAACAAAAAAAAAAAGATGATGGAATATTACTCGTTTTTGAACATGGGCTCAAGTGTGCGTGATTTTGTACAATTGTATACTTCAGGAAATTCCCCACCAGATTACGGTAGTACAAAATGTACCTTAGTAACAAATAAAAACTTCCAAAAAAATTTCCACAACATGAGAAACATAAAGATAGAGAAGTTTTTCTTTTTTTTCTTTTTTGAACCTTTTTTGAGTCGATTATTTGGCTTTGTCTATAAAGTGAGACGAAAGTCAAATTTTCTATAGAGAGAGACAGAGAGGGAGAAAGACAGAGGTAGTTGGTTGAATGGAGGGGATGAGACCGGGAAGGTCTTTCCTGTTTAAATTCAGAATGTCAAAAGACACCACCATCATATTCATTCAGAGGAAAGGAGCAACCACCAGCACTAATCTGTTCTGTCCCTCCCTCCCACACTCCTCAAGAACAAGGGCGCAATCTGCTCCGGCTCGTCGGCGAAAACTAGGTATTTCTCCACCGGTCTCTAAGTTCTCTCGGGTAGTTACAGTCTGCTCCCTTGATTGCTTCATACATGACATCTCTGTGACTGTTCTGTTCATAGTATGTCCCTGCCTAAAAGGTACATAGCACAAATCCCTGTTGAGTTTTCTAACAAAGTCTACAAGTGCACTTGAACGGATCGATCTGTCCCATAGGCACGTGGTCTGGTGGGGAATTTCCTGAAGTATACAATTGTACAAAATCACGCTAAATTGTGTCACTGATCCGCTAAACTGTTTCTTGTTCTCTTCTGTAGTGAGGCGATCATCCGGGAGATGGCCAACGTTGCAGCGCCGGAATTGTTGGCGGCGTCGGCAGCGAAGAAGGGAAGGTAAGCTACTGGCCTGCCTTGGTATAGAGGTCACTTTTAAGCCTTTAATTTGCAATCTTGCTTGCATTTGTTGGCAAGCTGGCGCACACAAGGGCAAACTTTTCCTTATCATCATGTCATTCATGTGTAGTCATATGAGATCTCACATCCATGGTGTCTAGAAGATGGTAGATGGAGCTGCCGCCTTGGCGGCATGTGATCTTGTAGATTCCAGCAAGCAAGCCAGCGATGGTGTTGCCAGAGTATTAGCCAGCAAGAACCTTCCCGTTCAATCATTGCCTATCCAGCGTTGACTCCCCAACCCAATACATGTGCAACCACCATGTGCGTGACTATGTTGTGAGTGGTGTGTGTGTTGTATCCGAATCGATTTGCTACCGTGTGGGGCTTTATATATAAAGCCGGGCCGACAGGCCTTCTATTTAAATCGATTATGCGTGACTATGTTTCTTTAGGGGTGTATGCTATTAGCAATGCTATACATACGATCAAATTTGTACGACAGTTTGATACGACTAGACTCATATGGGTCTTAGTCAGCATCTGGGCCCTGGGCCAGATCATGGGAAGCCCCTCCATGTGTCTGGTCGTACACAAATCGTACCAAATTTATCGTGTGTGAGGCATTTCCGGTATGCTATATAGCGTGCACGAAATCTGAAAACTCATAGGTGCCCTTGAGCACCGGTAAGCTTGTTTTTTGAATTTTTTGAAAAACGCATATTCTGGTCTCCAAAAATTCTGCAAATAAATAAATAAATAAATATAGGATAAATATATATATATATTGTATGTAAGAAATTTAGTTGAAAAATACATTGCTTTTTGGAAATACAAAAAGATAAATTTCTGACAAAAATACTCGTATATAACATTTACATACATAATTTTTTTCTACTGCCAAAACATTACGAGTTTTCTACCGAAACTTCACGGATATTTTGACAAAATAAAACTCGATTGTTTCAAAGTAAAGTTTCACCAAGTTTCAAAAGTCGAATTTCAAAAACTATCAAAGTATATTTAATATTGCATTTTTTATGTTGCTATCTTTCACTAGGAATGAAAATATTCAAACAGATTTGGAACAAACTTTTGGTTTACAAGCTATAGACTTTTAAGTTTACAACTAAAGTGTGGAATGAGAGAAAAAGAAACCGACACATATCTGAAATAATAGGAGAGAGGTCCCATGCACAGAACTAATGCCTCTCTCATGTACTACCTTCGATCACATTTAATCGACGCGGGACTGCTAGTTTGTATTGCTACCTCTGTTCACAACCGTGCGTCGATTAAATAGGATCGGACGGAGTACATGTGTAACCATCACTGAGAATGTTTTTCAGTTTTGACCACTGCTCTTGAGTCTTGACCTTCTGTCGAATGGATTTGTTTTTGATAGACTGCTCCCTCATCCGAATACCATCATTGACAAAACTGTCGGTGACGTATCAGATGTGCACACAACAAGCACCACAGACACCTGTAACTAAGGAAGATCAAAAGTTAAATCCACGAATCTTGACAAATCGCAACTTTCTTTAGACGAACAACATATCTTCCGACTTTCGCTCTGCTGGGTTCGTTGCCACTTCCGAATACTGACAGACGGAGGACATTTTTTTTTGTGCAGACTGGAAGGGAAGATAGCGCTTGTAACAGGAGGAGCAAGTGGGCTCGGGAAGGCCACGGCTCGCGAGTTCATCGAGGAGGGCGCGTCCGTGGTTATCGCGGACGTCAACTCCGCTCTGGGCGTCCAGACCGCGCAGGAGCTTGGTCCGCAAGCCCATTTCGTCCACTGCGACGTCACGGTCGAGGACAGCGTCGCCGGGGCCGTGGACGCCGCCGTCGCAAGGCACGGCCGGCTGGACGTGATGTTCAACAACGCCGGCATCGTTGGCGCGCTGTCCGGCACGTCGGAGATGGCCAGCCTTGACCTGGGCGAGTTCGACCGTGTGATGGCCGTGAACGTGCGGGGCACCCTGGCGGGGATCAAGCACGCGACGCGCGTGATGGTGCCGGCGGGCCGCGGCTCCATCCTCTGCATGGCGAGCATCAGCGGCATTCTCGGCGGCCTCGGAAGCTACCCCTACGCGGTGTCCAAGCTCGCCGTCGCCGGGCTCGTCAAGACCTCTGCCGCCGAGCTGTCGCGCCACGGCGTCCGGATTAACTGCATATCGCCGCACGCCGTGCCGACGCCGATGGTGGTGGAGCAGTTCTCGCAGATCTTCCATGGCGCAGACGAGGCGCAGCTGGCGGCGATCATTAGGGGGCTCGGTGAGCTCAAGGGCGCGACGTGCGAGGAGGCGGATGTGGCCAGGGCGGCCGTGTACCTCGCGTCCGATGATGCCAAGTACGTGTCCGGCCAGAACCTGGTGGTGGACGGCGGGTTCACCACCTACAAGTACATGAACCTGCCGCCCCGCAAGCCACAGGACATAAGCGAGTGATTGATTTGGCCGCGGTTGGTATTGCTTGCGTTTGTGCTCGTGTCGGTGGGTTTGTACAAAGCTGCATACACGAAATAAACCAACATGAATTTTTTTTTTTTGTTGAGCAATCGGCACGACCAATGCATTTTCATATACTCCTAGGAAATAGAAAACCATACAAGCACGAGAGGCTTGTTTCTGAATGGAACATGCCAAAACCAAGCAAACCATACAAGCACTAAGCTCGCTCGCGTTGCATATTGTCCTCTTTGGCAATCATTGCCACCGTGATAAACGTGAGCCTACGACCCATGAAGATCCGATGATTACTTTCTTTCCAAACGTTCCATACGATGTAGAGAAGGCGTCCCCTTCATCGGCTTCCCCTCAATGAGTTTGTACCTCCAATTTAAGATGCTAGGGAAGCATTGCCCGTGCACAAAGTTGTTGATGTCATCCCAAGACTGGATGAGGTTTCAAACGGCCGTGGTGAAAGGATAGTCTTTACATAGGTGGTTCGCCGTTTTCGGATCGTTTAGGCATAGTTGGAAAATAGGCCCAGCCTCTGATGGCTAACATATCAGCCGTCAACAACTTTCCGTGGAGGGCCAACCAAGCAAACGGTTTGGCAAACACATTCCATATTTTCAGAGCGAGGAAACAAGGGCGGCAACCAAGGAATTGTGTCTGGTACGCCGAGCTCGAGGTGTAGATTCCTTCGTTGGTCAACGACCAAGAAATGCCGTCGGGGAGCTTAGGGCCAAGTTGCGTTGTCTAAACGGTGTCCGAAACATCAATGTACTACGATAGTTGGACCGGTGTGTCGTGTTTGAGACGCGCAATCGAGCGAATCCAGTTATCATCTTCGATCTTCTTTGCACAGCAATGATTCCTCCTAGTTGCAATCTTGAAAAGATCAGGTGCTCAAAGCCGAAGGGGGCCTCGGTTACACAAGTTGTCATGCTAGAAGGAAGATGTTTTTCCATTGCCGAGGGTGACTTTGGTGGGAGCCCGGATTTTTGCATTAAATGTTAATGATGTTAGCGGATACATTTTTTTGGTGCATACATGCAAAATGGAGCTAAGAAAAAATCGTTTCCCCGCTTGATTTGGCTATCTATAGGGCACCATATATGTAGTCGCATCCTTGAAATACTATCATTGTTCATAAGTTGGCTTCACCCCTAAGTGAAACCATAGTATTTCTTAGTTAAAAAAAAATATATATATAATAAAATTCAGGCACATAGGTATTGGATGGAAACTTACCCATATACCGCATGAAAATCAAAAAATTGAGAAACCTAGGAAATAACATAGCTTTTCTAACTGTTTTTAGAAACTTGTACTACTTGTTCATTTGGGGTATTTTGGGGAACTAGGTAATTTGGCTAGAAACTTGCTTTCCCTTTCCTTCCCGCATAAGGTGAAACAACGCCGAGCACTATAAAAGTAGAGAGAGGACTTTCTGAGCAGCTGCTCAATGCACACCTATATCCACGCTGCCTATAGTGCATCGGGATCTGTGCTAGTTCTTTTTGTTCTTCTCTCAAACAATTTCTCATTTTTGTATCTCTCACACCACGCAATCTTTGAACTGGAAAATTTGCATATCACTTAAGAATAACAATTAGAATGTGGGAAAATATTTCTGATTTTTATGTCATTATCTATATATATTTCAAGAATATATTTAAAGCTTTAAAAAAATTGAAATTTAAAATTGCAAAAAAATCCAAACTATTTTGCCCCATTCTAGTTGTTATTTTTAGTGATTTGCAAAAAAACCAAATCAAAATATTATATAATTTGAGAGATATGAAAAAGAGAAAATCAAAAAAGGTGAAGGTGCGCAGAGCGCACGTGCTCTCTTCAAGTTTCCTCCCCTATCAAAAACAGGATGCTTCTTCTCCTTGTGTACGCGGTCTCCCGTCGGCAAAATCGTCTCCGGACCCCGGCGACGAGAATGTGATGGCCACTGCAGTGGTGGAGGGGCGTCCATTTATTAAGGCAGCACGAACCCACCAAAGAGTGTCGACGAGACTTGGCATCTGATCTGGGAAGTGCTAGAATCCCACCGGAAAAGCGAAGATCACATCGCGTAAAGTGTCGGGATCTCTGAAGATTCATTCAAGGATTCTACGGTTCTCCGACCACTCCGGAAAAGAACGGTGGATCCATTAGAGCATCTTCAGCCACTGAGACTTCTCAGGCCGAAATCCGGCGCTATTTAGCGTCGGATGGATTTTTTTTGTTTTGTTTAGGGAGCCTATTTTCCCAGCGGTGAGTCCAGGATGAATGAAACTGTTTGATAAATAACGGCGAATTGAGACAGAACAAGGCGAAATTTGTTCAAACATAAGCAAAATTTAAAGATATTTAACATATGTAGGCGAGTTTGTACATATATTGGTCGAATTCGTACAATATATTTGAATTCGGCCACATGGAAACTTAAAATTAAACTAATAACGGCCTACTACATGCAAAAATGGCGGTAGAAGGCCGTGTGGTCGCCGTCGCCGCCGTCGTCGCTCGAGTTCTCGGGCGGCGGCGCCGCCGGCGGTATCCCAGGAGGGGGAAGTTGCCGGCCTCGATGTGCGCGAGCATACGGGCAAGCGTGCGGCCCGACGCACCCCACTAGCGGCCGCCGGCGTTGTTACGCGCTAGAGGAGGGCGAGGACCGTTGTATGCTGCGAGTTCCCATTCGTGCCGGAGACGGAAGAACTCGTTCCAGGCGTCGTAGTTGTCGGCGCGGTACCGCTCCTCCGCGCGCTGCTCGTCGGTGAGGGTGACCCGCACAGCGTCGATAGCGGCGTCGAGCTCGTCGCCTCCCCCCGGAAGCGGCGGGATTGGGACTCCCCCCACGCTCAGGCGCCATCCTCCGGGCACGCGGAACTCCGGCAGCGCCGGGTAGATCGCCATGTGCAGGAGTCCCGCCTCCCACTGGTGTAGGGAACGGCGGCCGAAGCCATTTTTCGCCGTGTCGTGGCCTGCCATTGCTCGCTGGTGGAGGCGGATTGGGGAGAGAAGACATGGCTGGGGAGAGGAGGGAGACGTCGGTGCTGAATGCAGCCAGACGTGGTAGGTTCCGCGATAAATAGAGGGAGCCGCGCGTGAATCCGACCATCCGCGCGAGAAGTTTTCTCGATGTTTCCCGCGCTTTCGTTTTGTCCGGAGTCCCCGAGCGCTCCCCGGGAGGCCGTTGATGAGCTGGGCTTGTCGAACGGATGAAAGCACAAATCCGGGCAAAAACAAGGTTCCGGAGGGCGCGGCTGGGTTTTCGTCCATCCGGCTGAAAAAAGGGGTCCTGGGGGGCTTCCCGGGGAGACGGCTGGAGATGCTCTTAGTTTTACGCTGCACAGTAAGGGCATCTCCAATGGGGCGACGAGCGTCCGTTTGCATCCGCCGTGACCGAAAATGCATCCGGGTCCTGCTCCAGCGGGGCGACGCAAAGTGACCAGACCTTCCGTGGCGACGCAAACCTGGCCCAAATATGCGCCAGGTTTGCGTCTCCGCGGACGCTCCACGTTCGGGCCGAGTGGCCGCCGAAACTTACGTAGGACCCGCACGTCAGTGGCAGGGAGGCCGATAATATTCCCGCCAGTGGCCATTCCCCTCGCGAAAAATCAAAGTAGACCGGCACCAGCAGTCCAGAAGCGATGGACGCCCTCGCCGCCGCAGCCACCACCATGGATTCCGAGGTAATCCTCGCACCCGACGCCGTCCCAGACTCCCCCATAGCCACGACCATAGCCACAATGGAGGCCGCAGCTCCGGCGGAAGCAAAGCGTCCCGCCATCGACTGCCGGGACGCTAATCTGAAGGCGGAAAAAAAGGTGTTGTCCAAGGAGGAGAAAGGTGTCGAGGCCGCGAAGCATCGCAGCCGGCGCAAGAACCAGAAGGAGAGGAATGCAGCGGCCGCCACCCTGGAGGCCAGCCAGCTGGCGTGGCAGATGCAGCTGAAAGCCGGCGCCGCGCAAGTAGGCCTCCATCCGAGCTTAGCGGAGGCCTACATGCTCGTCAAGCAGAGGGGATCGCCGGCGTCGCTCATTCGGCCTCGTCGGTGAGCTCGGTAAGTTCCCAACTGCGTCCTGGAAGGCCCGCTCCCTTGCAGGTCCACGCGGCGTCGCGGTTCGCCTCCGGCGTGGCGCCGGTGTAGTTCAACGGGGTGCCGGTGTAGTTCAACGGGGTGCCGGTTACCGACCTCAACCAGACGCCAAGATGCGGTGACTTGTGCCCGGGCGCGACACACAAGACGCGTCAGGTGCTGGAGGAGAGCATGCCGGTGCCCCGCAGCTTGTTTGAGGAAATGGCACCATTTGCCCCGACGATGAACGACCCGGTACGTAAGCTCGCTCACTTTGTGCGACTGCCGTGTGCCATGCATCTGACGTCCGGTGATTCTTATGCCTATTGGAAGGGACGGCATGACAGCGACATCGAGGCCATGATCTACGGCGACGGCTTCGTTGGCGATGCCAGGGCCGGGACATGGCCGCATGATGAGTGGGCACCGACGCAAGATGCGGAGGACATCGATGCCGCACGGCTGTTCTCCACCCAGCCCACGCAGGCAACAACCGTGTGCACCGACGACTATAAGGACGCGCCAACAGAGCATCTCCTCACCACGGACGATGCTAGCAAGAAGAAGGGGGAGAGCCATAGGACACAAGGATTCAACAACAACGAGAACAAGTGCTTGTGCGACACTTGGCTGGCGACCAACCATGACTGCATTAATGGCGCCCATCAAAAGGGCAAGGTGTACTGGGCCAAGGTCATGCATGAGTACAATGAGAGATAGCTTCACGATCCCTACGAGATGCCAAGCCCTCGCACGGAAGAATCCATCAGGAAAAGATGGAACAACATCAAACAAGAGACAAGCAAGTTCTGCTCCACCGTCGAACATTGCATCAACAGCCCCGTTAGCGACGCTGGCGTCATGTCAGTGGTAAAGAAATTAGCATGATCATTATATTCTATATACATCATTCGCAAACCATGATCCGGGCGCTAAACCAATTGCAGGTATCCCGGGCCTTGGACAGGTTCAAGGCGGTGCATAAGAAGGGCTTCCATATGGTCCGTTGCTGGGACAAGCTGAAGGACGCGCAAAAGTGGAAGACAAGTTTTGCGGCCTACGATGAAGCTGTGAAGAATGTGACGGCAGTTAACGTCGACAGCGAAGACGATGATCATGGCTGGCATGCCTTTCCACCTCATCCCCGAGGCCATAAGGCTACCAAGGTCGATCTAGCCCGGGAGGGACAAGCCATTGCATTCTCCCACAACTTGGAGAAGTTGATGGCCGAGAATCAAGCCGCCATGGCGAAAAAGGACGAGAAGAAGCGTCTGAAAAAAGACCTCAACCTCACGAAAGAGGTCATTGAGGTCCAAAGGATGGACGTCGAGGCCAAAAAGGCATACGCCGAGGCCAAATTACGTGACGCCGACGCCGGGAGGATGGACGCCGAGGCCAAGACCCTTCCAGAGGACACAAGGATCATGCTAGCCGACTTTAGCAGCGTCGACGACGACACCAGGGCCTGATTCATGAAGAGGCGCGTCGAAATCCGCGCGAGAGACGCCTGATCACCGGCGCCAAGGTCTAGCATCATGGCCTCCTTTTGAACTTCATATGCTGTTCAGGCCTTGTTGTGCCCTTTTTAGACTCCACTTTATGCCGTACCATGTGCAAAGTGTGATGAACTTATTTCAGACCTCAATTTGAGCTAATTTGAGGCTATTTCGTGCTAATTTGAGGTAATTTGAGTCTACAACCTTTTTTCTGAATTTTCTGAAATTAAAATGGCCCGCACCAAAAATGCGTCGGCCCGCTGGAGTCACCCCCGATACAAACGGACGCGTAACCATTTTCACGTCCGCGGATGACGAAAACGGACGCTCGCGGACATTTTGACCATTCGAAATGCGTCGGCCAGCCCGCTGGAGATACCCTAAGCGCCTGAAAGCACATCAATGTCTATGCAGAACTCGACGGACTACTAAGTATAGACTGGAGCCTATCAGCATTTAAAATTTGTATTTGCATTATAATTCAGTATAAAAACCTTATTTCTGCTCATCATGTGGGTTATGCTTCTCCAATTGCAATTCATATATTGTAGTACTACATGAATGTGATACAGTACTACTTCCTCCGTTCTTTTTTAATTGACTCAAATTTAGTACAAAGTTATACTAAATCTGAGTCAATTAAAAGAGGACGGAGGGAGTACTATTTTTGCTCCCTAATTTGAGAGTGATGCAGATTTACATACTGCGGTACAGAGCGAATTTATAATTTTCGAAGTGACGCCAGGCGGTTTTGGATCAAATATTATTAAACTTGACAAGCTGGTCTCAAGCATGTAAGTGTTTTCTATTGCTCTAGACAGTTGCGGAAGGACGCCCTAAGACCATGAACAACAAAAGGACCTCAAGTCAGCTCTCTTCATCGACAAAAGGTGTGACGCCAAAGTGCCAAACAGGGATAACTTAGGGCGTCCTGTTGAATTCTGAAGAAGATCACAATATCATTTTTTGAGTAAACAACTACTATATGCTTTGGTGTAATCCTATGACTGTAGAATCTGTCTAACAGAGAAAAATGTAGTAGGAGTATTTCCATGCGGACAATCGGGACCACTCTGCTAACAATAATTCATTGATACTGATAAGGTTTTTCTATAATTGCTGATTTTTTAAGTGTTTGTTATATCATTTTTTTTAATAAATTAAGACTCTTCTATTATTAATGTTCTTTTTTGCACGTATGGTTTTGGTTATCCAAAGTTTCATATTTTCACATTTTTTTTTACATTCAACTGAAAGACGGGCATAACAACTCGGGCCATCATGATCTAGTAATGCAATAAAGCCGCATGCAGAGAGGCTGGGCTGCGGTCTCTGTTTCGAAAAGGTGCACGCTCCCGTCGGCAGAACCAACCGCAGAATCTTCTTCTTCGGGGCCCGGTGGCGAGTATGCGATGGCGACTGCAGTGGTCTCGAGAGGTGGCCGCTTATTAAGAGCATCTCCACTCGTCCCCCCGACGAGGCCCCCGGCGAGCATTTTTTACATCCGGACGGCGAAAATCGGCCCAGTAGCGCCCCCGGTTTCTCGTTTTCGTCCGGATTTGGCCCTTCATCCATCCGGCGAGCCCACGCCGTCCGGTCCCCCGGGCGCTCGGGACCGGATGAAACGTTTTGGCGCGAAACACCGTGTGGACCCGCGTAGTCGGCGACAGGAAAACCAAATCCTGTCGATTTTCCCTCCATTCCCTCCAATTTGCTTACATATCCCCATTCTCTCCCGCCGAATTTCTCCATTCCCCTCGTCTTCCAGTTCCAGTTCCCGGCGGCGCCTTCTCCTCCACCACCGCTCTCCTCCTCATCTTCTCGTCCACCACAATGCCGCCGAAGGGGACGACGAGGAAGCCGCGGGCGAGGAAGGAGCGGCCGCCGGGCATGACGAACGCACAGTGGGCGGCGGACGAGAAACGGCGCGACATCGAAACAAGCTGCAGGGCGGCGAGGGTGAAAAAAGCCGCCGCTAAGAGGGCGGCGGAGGCGGCCCAGGAGGAGCAAGCGAGGAAGATGAGCATGGCCTTCGGCGGCGGCGGCGGCTCCATGTTCCCCGGCCAATGGCCGGCGCAAGGTACAACCAGTTCCCCGTCGTCCTTCTCCCCTACGATGTACTCGCCGTCGACGACTGCCGTGTTCCAAGAGGGCGCCTACGTCCAACCGTCCAGGTTCACGCCGTCGCCGCCCGAGCTTGACATCGGCAGCGGCGGCCAGTTCGAGGGCACCTCGCCGGTCATGCGACGAGGGCCGCTCCCGTTCGGTGCCCCGTTCGGTGCGACGCCGGCGCCGAACGATGAGGCGATCCACGAGATGATCACATCCGGCTCCGTCGCCGCTGCGAGCCCGAGGTTCTTCATGGACGCCGCCGCCGCGAGCCCGGGGTTCTTCACGCAAGAGGAGGCGAGGGCGACGGCAGCTGTGGCAGCGCGCAAGGAACATGTGGAGGATGTTGCCGACGGAAGCCAAGCCGTCGAAGAACAAGAAGACGAAGAACAAGGAGAGACAACTCAAGCCGACGTCAACCTGTCGAAGGGGAAGAAGAAGAGGAAGAAGGACTCGCCGCCTGCCGAACCGCGTATCAAATGGACGACGAAGGAAGAGGAGTGCCTCGCCGAAGCTTGGATGACCGTGTCCACGAACGGCATAATCGGTGCCAATCAGTCGTTCGACACCTATTGGCTTCGAGTGAAGCAGGCGTACGAGGAACGCAAACTCGTCGATCCCTACTTCAACAAGACGAACATGAACGTGTACCGGGGAGAGAAGGCAATGGCCACCCATTGGGGGATCATGCAGACGGCGTGCAGCAAATGGCACGGCGTACAAGAGGAGATCGAGAAACGGCCGATCAGCGGCCATGACTTGGAGCAAAAGGTATGTTCCGTCGACCCTGCATCACCGAGGTACATCGTCGTTAGCTGACCCGTGCCGTCTTTTTTCCCAGCTGCGCCGAGCTTTGGACATGTATGCGGACGACACCGGCCTGCAGTTCAAGTTCCTCAACGTCTACGCCCGCCTCGAGCACTGCGAGAAGTGGAGGGAAAATCGCACAACCCTCTCGAAGAGCAAGACCGAGCAGTACAACCCCGACGCACCGGCGGCTTCCGCGTCGGAAGGGCGCCCTGAACTCGGCCAGAAGAAGCTGAAAGAGCTCAAACGGACGGACAGTCCCGCCGACAAGATGCAGGCGTCGATCGACAAGTGCTTGGCCGACTTGATGTCGCACGCCGACGGAAGGAACGACAAGTTCGACGGCAGTGGCGGGAGATGCTCGCCAACCAGGGCGCCCGGATCGCACTGCTGAAGACGGCGGCGAAGAAGAGGAATACGACTTGGCGTTCCTGATGGGCGGCGGCGACATGGAACTGATGGACGAGGAGACGAGGAATTGGTACAAGGGCCACCGCAGCGACATCCTCCGAGCTCCTCCGGCGTGTCCTTCGTCTTCTCCACCGGCTCCTACCTGCTCTACCTCACCATCTACCTCGTCGACTGCGGCTGCTTCGACGTCCACTGCCGCTGTTTCCTCGCCGGCCGCCGCAGCCGCTTCGGCCACGGCGTGTGAGGAAACTGGTCCGTCGGACACCGCCGTGCCGGCCGGGACTGCCGACGAGCCTGTCTCCGTGTAATTTCCCTCCGATCGCCGATCTGTGGCTGATCCTTTTGCTCCTTTTGCCGATCAACGGCTGTGCTTGTAGCGCGGGACGGCGATTTGTTTGAACTTAAACTCTATCCGCGAACTCGGGTGGACGATTGGAACCGCTCCCACGCTTAATTTCATCCAATCCGGCAGTTGTTTCGTTTGGGCGTGGGGAGCGCCAGCAGGATGCTCCACCGAGTGTCGACGAGACTTAGCATCTGATGTGGTAATGCTAGAATGTCACTGGAAAAGCGAAGATCACGCGTCAAGTGCCGGGATCTCTGAACGTTACGACATCGCGGAGTGCGTCAAGGATTCCTCACTTTGTACGAGAAACTGCACGAAGATTCTTCCAAGGATTCTTCTAGCTAGCTAGCTGGCCGACCGCCCGTAGTGCTTTCGTTTCACTTTGTACGAGAAAATGAATGAAGATTCATCCAAGGATTCGACGGTTCTCCAACCACTTTGGAAAAGAAGGGTGGATCCACTAATTTTACCACCGGAATCGGCCATGGTCGCGCCGTGGCTTCAACATGACTACGACAGTCGGAGCTCAGAGTGACGACAGACACTTCGATTAATTTATTCCCATTCTTAACCTTTTGTACTAGTACCATGTTAAATTAGTTTACACAGCACGATAACATTAACCGATAACACACACTTGTTGTCACTACTGTTCATTGCCATATTCTTACTTGCTATATATTCATCCTATCAACGGGCTGGATTTGATGGGACGGCATGGCATCTTAGTTTGTTCTGTTCCGTACGTGCGGACGAATCGATCATGACTTGAACGGGTGGTACACCTTGAGGTCGGACTTGATTCCGGCGATAGAGCCCGCGGCGGCAGCGAGTGATATGACGAGGCAGCAGATGCTGAGCATCTGCAGGCACACCCACTTTGTGCTCCACTTGGGGACCTTCTTCTGCACCACGTACATCTCGATGGGGAAGTAGACGGTGAGCGGCCAGAAGCCGAGCGCGCCGAGGAAGCCCACCACGTCGTTGAAGAAGGGCAGCATCATGGACACTACCGTGGTCGCCACGACGAAGGCTGTCCTCCAAGTTGCCCTGAACATGTTCACCTTGCCTCTCAGCAGCGGGACCTCGACCTCCCCGGTGACGAACTTGGACTCCGGCCACCTCTGCGCCGCCCACTTCTCGACGAAGGCGAATAAGGGCTGGCAGTACACCTGGTAGGCGCCGACGAGGTGGACGACGATGGCGGCGTTGGCGATGTCGAGGAGCCAGAAGGGCTCGTAGAAGCCAAAGCCCGTGAGGAGGTTCCCGGGCGCGGCGTCGCCGAAGGCCGCGTAGCCCATGCAGCCGCAGAGCATGTAGAAGACGGTGGTGACCGCGACGCTGACCCCCGTGGCGCGCTTCATGACGGTGGACTCGGAGGGCGGCGGCGCGCGGATGGTGTCCTGGATCTCGATGAGGATGAGGGAGTAGGAGTAGGCGAAGGCGATGTCCCCGAACGCCTGCGTGCTGCGCCACACCTTCTGCATCGGCGTGACCGCTGCGCCGATGGTGATGCCCGTCATGCTGCCCTGCACGCCTCCGTTGGCTGCATGCACGCACCCTTGGTTAATCCGGAATGCATTGGTCATTAGTACCGTACCGTATCGTTCAGTGTGTTCGTGACGTACCTATGACTTGGACGATGCCGAGTCCTAAGCCGATGGAGGAGTAGGTGAAGGACATGGCTGCGGCGAGCATGGAGAGCCATGAGATCTGGTCGAAGTCGGGGATCTGGGAGAAGAAGACCTGTGCCACGCCGAAGATGAGCATGTAGGGCGTGCTGGAGATCTTGCAGGGGTTGGCGTGGCCCTTGCCGTGGAAGCAGTTGGCCCGCCTGATGGCGAGCATGCTGGTGGATGCGGCGATGGTGTAGCCGATGGCGACTCCGACGATGTTGGCGTACTGCAGCAGGCCGCATACCTTGACCTTGACGCCGCTAAGGTTGGCGTTGACGGCGTCCATGTAGGTGTAGTTGCGCTTGCCTGTGCTCTGGTCCCCCGAGCGGTAGCAGTCGGAAAGGAGCGAGGAGGTGAAGTAGGTGACGAGGGAGAAGAGGAGCATGACGGCGGGGCCAGCTACCCAGCCGAGCTGCGCGATGGCCCAGCCCAACGATAGAACCCCGGACCCGATCACCGCGGTGATAATGTGCGAGCTAGCCGTCCACATCGTGCCTGCGCGTGCATCCCGTCAATCGTCAGCGACCAAGAATCGTATACTATATATATATATATATATATATATATATATATATATATATATATATATATATATATATATATATATATACATCCACACCATGCATGAGACACATCTTTTGCATACCAGTGCGCTTGTTGCGGCCATCGTCGTCCAAGCCCTGCTTGGACAGCTTGGTCTCGCCGAGCTCGGCGGCGGACACTTGCATCGCCCCCGTCGGCGGGTAGTAGAAGGTAGCCACGACGTTGTCAGCCATCTCGATCGACGTACGCTTAAGTTCTGCCAACAGAGAGCAGGTGTGAAGATTGGGAAGAATTAGTTAAGACGACACCAGCTAGACGGACCACCACAGTAGTATTATGTGTTATGACTTATGACTAGAGTTGCATGTGGTGCATGGATCTGATCTCTGCAGACAGAGTGACAGACACACACACACCGAGTAGATATCTGCAAGCAAGCACGAGGTGTTGTGTGTGTATGTCTGGGTGGAGAGGGTACGGGAGCAATTTATAGGCACGGTGGGTGGCGTCAGGCCTGCCGGAATCAAGGGGCCTCGCTGCCTTCCTCCGTGAGTGGGTACGTTGCTCAGTGGCTGGCGCGGGGAGGTGGAAGGTGCAGCTAGTGCTAGGGCTGGAAATTGGAACCTCCTTTGGACTTGGGAGACTCACTGCCTGTAAGTATTTTACATGTGTTTTGGATGGTGGAAGTGGAACACGACAGAGTAGTCTTCCCAGAAGGGGCCGACTAACACCTTTCTCCCTCCATCAGACACAAGCTGATTGCCGATCGAGCATGCAAGTATAGTGGACTTGCCTGGCTGACTCGCAATGTCAACGGGTGAAACAGCAGAGAATACCTAATTCGCCAGAGCGCTAGCCCTAGGATAAGATATTAAGATTGCAGCAGTGTTACCACCACTGCTTTGCTGAACTTTGCCATGAGCAACTGGCTACCCCAGCTCCTGCTCCGGTGCATTTCGACTCAGTTATAATTACCTTTCTCTCTGCAGAAGCTGTATGCTCGATCGATCACTGGCCCTGCTCTTGCTCTGCGCAGCTGGACCGACCACAAGGCCCTGTCGATGGATGGAGAGAGGGGCTCACTTGCTGTGGTGGTGCTTCGTCTACACCGATCACATGGGTCTTATATAGGGAAGGCTCGGCGCCATGAGCAGATCGTGGCCGGGCTATCTATCGTCCATCCTTTTTCTGCTTCCATGGAGGAGTGGAAATGGAATAGGGTTCGGTGTGCCTCCCTTCTTTTCACACCCACTTGGGCCGCCGGGCGTGTGTTCGATGGCTCTCGTCTCTCCATCGCCGTATCACTTTTCGATCACTGTCTACGGCATGAGATAGCTGCAGTACATGATCGCTCAGTGCTTAAAACTCGATTCCGGGTTTGTGGAATAAATCATTGCAGCCTCGATCCCGTTTGACCGGCCCTGCCTGCTGTCGTATCCTCAACCTATGGAGGAAAGGGGACGCACATTTGCGCAAAAAGTGGCCAGCTGGAACGAAAGTTTGTGACGGAGCCGGGGAGCCATTCTTTTCCGCGGGAGATGTTCGTCCTATATGAGTTAATTAGCTAATCCCCATTACAACGTGAATATGCTACATGTGTAGACCAAAAACTATTTAACATACACGGGGAGATGCTAGGAATCATGGGATATGATGACGACCTAACAAGCAGCGTTTAAACTAGTTACCTACGAATCGTCTTTCTAAGTTGTTTCTGGGATCGACGATAGCTTTTGGTGCGGAGAAAGGAAAGCAGCGGCTGGAACTGTCTCCATAGACTCTTTTTGTCCTGACCAGCATTTGTGCTCTTAGCGCTGATGTACTCGAGTGGCAAAATTCTATTTCCAAATAACGAAGTGGCATGAAGGTTAATTAAACTAGTAGAGAGCGGCCTGCTAGCTTGCTAATTTTAGTATCCGCTAGTAAGGGCTCGGCAAGGCTAGCTTGTTAATTTTAGTATCCACTAGTAAGGGGCTAAGGGCTCGGCAGGCTTTGTTTTAGTTTAGTTTATTTGCTTTTTAAAAGAAATTTTTTTGTATCCACTAGTAAGGGGCAGGGCTCGGCAGGCTTTGTTTTAGTTTAGTTTATTTGCTTTTTAAAAGAAAACTAGCATAGTGGCCCTCGCAAACTCGAGGGCGCCAAAGGTGTTGTGTCCGAGCTGTTCGAGAAATATAAGTATTGAGGTTTCATAGATAGTCAGATAACATGATTACATATAATAAGGTTCTATCCACACCATAAATAAAAATATCACTTGACATGTAAATATCTATAATGGTGTTTTTTCATTAGGCAATAATTAAGCTCTACGTAAAATGCGGTTCTATCGACTATAATGCATTTATGTACACCTATAAACTTTTATTTGTTTTGATTAGTTTAGGTCCAATTATGAGTTCCCCACACTTAGCGGGAGCTCTTTGTACTAACGGGATATTGAGGTCATCCTCACAACTTCACGAACTACCAGAAACGATTCCACATACACACCTGAAGCTTCCGGGCAACCCTAACAGACTAGGGTTTCCCAACAGACCCATGAAAGAGTAGCATGATCTCAATGTACTCAAGGGGGATTCAACATTTGGTTAGTGAAAGTGTAGATCTAGGTCTCCTCTTTTGATTTCCACATAGATGGATTTGAGTAGAGTAACCGAGCTTTTGATTAGCAACAATGGAGGGAAAATTCCCTATTAGTTATCATCCCTAATTAGTTAAAATACAGTCCCCTCTTAATAGTGCGGTTTTTTCTATGACTCAATAAGCAAGAGATAAACCAGAAATTTAATCTTTATGTTTCATTCCCCGTTTTAAGATTTAGGGGGCGTCATCCATTGAGTACCTCACTCCTCTTTATCAATACATACCATGGAGCTCAATGAAAATATTAGTTCCCTAATCATATGTCATGAACACCAAAACCAACTTAGGAATGGAGTTTTCCTTCAATATGCCATCTGCGAACTGATCATCACATTAGGAACCCACCGCTTTGTAGCGGTCAACAAGAAGGAGAATACCAGAGCACACATAGCGGACATGTATCACCCCACACACGTTCTTGCATACAAGTTGGATCAGAACCGATACTTAAGAACGGTGTACATAATATGCATCTATCAATACATCTTACACAAAGTATAGCAAAATCTCATAGCATCACATCATAGAAGAATAAAGATCCACCACATAGGTATTACAAATATGGTACTAAGATGTATGAAGAACATGAGAGAAATAAAACAAGCTACTGCCAGAAACCCGTAGTCTAGAGGTGTACTACTCCCCCTTGATCATGGTGATGATGAAGACGTTGGAAAAGGTGGAGATCCCTCCGGCGGCGGCTCTAGCAGAGTTTCCCCCTCCAAGCTTCGATGCTGCAACCTATGTTTTCGTGTTTCGGTGTTTCTGCGACGCTCTCCTCCAGATAACCCTTGGGGGTCATATATATAGTGGGTTTTAGGTCAAAATACGTCGGCTCGCGAAAGAATCAAGCGATTTGGACTACGACCAAAAGAGCATGGGTGGCGCGTCCTCCTTTCCTAGGCGCGCCACCTACCTCTTTTGGGCCTCATGCCTCTCCAGGTGTACTTCCAGGGCCCATGTTGCTTCTCCCGATGAAAAAATGACCCTCCGGAAATCCTAGCTCAATTTGACTCCGTATAGGTCTCTGAAAGTGAAAAATACGCAAAACAGGGAATTCCTGTTCTGCAGAGTTATAAACCAAATAAAGGGGATCATTGGAAAATCCCCATAAATCAATGTGAAACATGATATTATCATCATATATGTTGCAAATATGTGGGAGTTCAATCTAATAAGGACGAAGTTCATGTATGCATTTTACATGAATCAACACCCCAAGCTTAACCTATGCTCATCCTCGAGCATAAAGGTGATAAAACTAACATGAACTTTGGAATTTATTATGTTGCTTCTATGTAATCATGCAAAGCCTTAATAGCTTCAGTCAATAAAGAATGACAATAAGCACCATGAAGTATTAAGTGACATCTCTTGCATTCTACAAAGCATGCATAACAATAAATAGCATTTTAAGAAACATGAATGATAAGTATTATGAATCATAAAGCATGCTTAGGAGAATCCTATAAAATTGTTTGGAAGACTCTTTGTCCTCTATTTTGATTCTTTTGGTACTCTTGACTCTTGAACACAAGAAAGTAAGTAGGGAATATATGTGTTAGTCCTCCAACAAAACAAAAAGGTAAAGAGAGCATAAAGTGAAATTTTGAGATATGCAATTCATGTCAACTCATAAGGATGGGTACCATGCATCTCTTTGTTTCATAGATATCTATGATTCATGTGTTTTAGCTCTTATAATTAAATATTGCATCACCCTCCTGGTGCTAAGGGATATACCTCTCAGTACTCAAATTAGGGTTGTCATAGACCTTTCACATGTTGTTTTAACCAATTATCGTAATGGGGTACCTGAAAGAACATCTCTCCACAATTATGGTTTTGTGTGTTTGATGACAACATGTGTGATAATCTAATGTGGCTTAGTATGCAGATATGATATATATTGTTATCGTAATGAGAAGGACTTAAGGTCTGGGATTAGGGTATACCCCCCGGAAATTTGGCCGGAAATTTCAGTCAAGGGGCCGGAAATTCCACAGGGGGAGGGGAGGGGGATATTTCGGCCCCAACTTACACCGGAATTTTTGCCCTTGTTCTTCTCCAACGGCTGGATTTCGAGGGAGGGTGTAAATACCCCCTTCTTCCTCAAGCTCAAGCTCAAGCTAATCACTCTCTCCAAGTTCATCCACCATTGTTGAGCCACAAGAAACACAAGAGTCACTTGATCTTCTCCTCCAACCATCCAAAGCTCTTGATCTTTGGAGAATCGACGGAGAAGACCCCGATCTACATCTTCACCAAAGCGATTTACATTTCCCCCTAATTTGTTTTAGAGCCCCCTTGCTAGTGGTCCATTTGGAGACCCTAGTTGTTGTTGCTTGATTTGTTATTGTTGTTGTGTTGTTACAGCTACTGGGAGCCTCCATTTTCGGTTGTGGATGTGTGCCCCAAGAACCTTGTAAAGGCCCGGTTTCCGCCTCGAGGAAATCCCTTAGTGGACATGTGAGCTAGGCCTTTGTGACGTTGCTCACTAAAGAATAGGGTGAGGCCTTCGTTGCGTTGGTGATAAGGGGGAACCCAGCAGATCCTCCTACGGTGTTGCCCGGTCTTTCACAGCGAGAACCCGGGTAGATAGATACCTCCAATTACGTGCGGAACGCAACCTGAAGTAGGGGATAAATCCAGCAAGCAACGTGATGGAGATCACCACGCCTCAAGACCAAAGCACGACAATCCTTGATAAACACAAGAACCTCTGCAACAACGATAATAGATAAATGGCGGCGCCGTCCCCGGAGGGAGGCTTCACCAAGCACACACGCGATAGCATCTAATCTTAAACTCAAACTAGTTCTACCCTAACACTAGCCGCACCTAGCCCTTATATGAGGGGGTGGTAGCTAGCCAGCCCTTGTGGGCCTCTCTAACTTGGTTTGGATAGGCCCAAACCAAAACTGACTCAACTTTATTAAAACCCCTAATTGGCCCACATATGACCATAAATATAAAATACGATAAATAAGATAACTAGCTAGGTGGAGTCCTGAAAATGGGATTCACCTTGGCCTTCATGCCCGTATCAGTTGGTTAGGCCTTTGTGGCGATCACACCCCTCCAACGTAGACGTACTTTGATAAGGGGTAGCCCGATCTTCTCAGTAAGCAACGGTGGTGATGATGATCACGGGATGAACACAGCGGATGAACACGACGATGTAGTGGATGATAACTTGTATGACGCAACGAGATCTCTCGATTGGTCCCTGTCGCCAATGCAACAGCTCTCAATCCTGTAAGATATTCACAACTCCACATACTTGCGCACGTAGCCGCCGACCATGAAGCGGTAAGTTGCAATCTACCAATTCCCAATGGAACGACACATCACACAAGACTTTCAGATCTACACAAAATCTAGCAATATGGTGTAGGGATTCAATAGTTTTGCAAATCAAACAACTAAGAACTAGGGTTTTTCTTAAACGTGGTCTCCTGCTACTTTGGGGGCATCCTGGGCACTTATATAGGGGTTCAGGATGACCTCAGTCGAAGAACGAAATAACGACCTGAATAGATCTGGTCGAGACAGACTCGGACTCGGCCGGTGGGCGGTCGACCGGGCCGGGACCGGGCAGGCTGGTTCAAACCGGGCTCGGGACCGGGTCTGACCGGCGAATTGCTGCAGTAACCCGCTCGGTCTGCGTCAGTCGTCGGTGGCGCCGGGGTGCGTCCGGCGTGGCGTCCGGTTGGACCGGGCTGGTGACCGGGCCGGCGTGGCGGCGGTCCGACCGGGTGCTGGGCCGGCCTGGACTTCTTCTTCATCTCTCGCGCATGCCTCCCGCTCCTCCCTCGCGCGTCCATGGAATATCTTCATGTCCAACTCCTTGTCCAGCTTCACGTCCATCTTCATGTCCAGCTGCTCCTCTCCTCCTCGTGCGATGCTTGCTCCCTCTTCATACCTGATCATACATAAGTAATAAAACTTAGACAGTATAAAGTTCTCATCAATCAAAGTATCGTTTAGGAACAAGTTCACCTGTTGTTTAAGTCGCACGAGCCCTTGTAATAGGTCCAATCCCGACTTCATTGGACTTGAGCTTCACAACAGGACCATCTTCAATGGCAATCAGGTAGTAGTGAGGTAGGGATGTCCATCATCTCCCCCTTCAAAAGGCGTCGACCTCGACGCTCCAAGGTCTTCTCCGTCATATGGTGTCAAATCAGCAACATTGGAAGAATTACTAACACCAAACTCATCTTCTGGAAGATCTATCGAGTATGCATTATCATTGATCTTGGCAAGCACTTTGTAAGGACCAGCACCACGAGGAAGCAACTTGGACTTCCGTAGCTTCGGGAACCTATCCTTGCGAAAATGTACCCAGACCATATCACCAGGCTTGAACAACATCTCCTTGCGCTTCTTATTCATCCTTGTGGCATTGCTCTTGCCTTTCTTTTCTATCAACTCTTTAGTCTTCAAATGTATCTTTCTCACAAAATCTGCCCTCTTGGATGCCTCCATATTAACTCTCTCATGTATGGGTAGAGGCAACAAATCAAGCGGAGTAATGGGTTTGAAACCATACACCACCTCAAAAGGACACAGCTCTGTGGTAGAATGTACCGCCTGTTGTAAGCAAACTCCACATGCGGCAAACACTCTTCCCACTCCTTCAGGTTCTTCTTGATCATGGATCTCAACAGTTGTGACAATGTTCTATTCACCACTTCAGTTTGACCATCAGTTTGGGGATGACAAGTAGTGCTGAAAAGAAGCTTCGTCCCCAGCTTTTTCCAAAGCGTCTTCCAGAAGTAGCTCATAAACTTCATGTCACGATCAGAAACAATAGTCTTCGGGACTCCATGTAGACGTACAATCTCCCTGAAAAACAGGTTAGCAATATGCGACACATCGTCGCTTTTGTGGTAGGCAATAAAGTGTGACATCTTAGAAAATTTATCCACTACCACAAATATAGAATCATGGCCTCTTTTAGTACGCGGCAAACCCAACACAAAATCCATACTAATATCCTCCCAAGGTGTAGTAGGTGCCGGTAACGGAGTATACAAACCGCGAGGCTTCAGCTTGGACTTGGACTTGTTGCAAGTAATGCATCGCTTCACATATCTATCCATTTCCCGCCTCATCTTTGGCCAATAAAAGTGGTCAGCTAGCATGAGTAGTGTCTTCTCACGCCCAAAGTGACCCATCAAACCTCCAGCATGTGATTCCTGCAATAAGAGCAAACGCACAGACGATTCTGGAACACATAGTTTGTTAGCTCTAAACAAGAACCCATCATGTATGTGATTTTTTCCCATGATTTACCAATAGCACACAAGCGATATGGTTCAGCAAAATCATGATAGCATATAAATCACATAGTATCTCTAATCTAGGAATTTTAACATCAAGCTGAGTTAATAACATATTCTTCCTAGAAAGAGCATCAGCAACAATATTATCGTTTCCCTTCTTATGCTTAATAATGTATGGAAAAGACTCAATGAACTCAACCCACTTAGCAAGACGCTTATGCAAAGTAGATTGGGCTTTCGGATATTTTAAAGCTTCATGATCAGAATGTATGATAAATTCTTTTGGCCACAAGTAATGTTGCCAAACCTCAAGAAATCTAATTAAAGCATACAATTCTTTATCATATATTGGATAGTTCAACTTAGCACCAGAAAGTTTCTCAGAAAAATATGCAATTGGGCGACCCTCTTGCATCAACACACCACCAATTCCAATACCACTAGCATCACATTCAATCTCAAATTGCTTATTGAAATCAGGAAGTGCAAGTAATGGTGCAGAAGTTAACAATCTCTTCAGTTCATCAAAAGCATGATGTTGAACTGCGCCCCACTCAAAGACAACACCCTTTTTAGTTAAATCATTCAAAGGTGCAGCAATATTACAAAAGTTGGGCACAAATCTTCTATAAAACCCAGCTAGACCATGAAAACTTCTTACTTGACTCAAATTCATGGGAGTAGGCCAGTTTTGAATAGCTTCAATTTTAGACACATATACTTCTACTCCATGCTTAGAGACAACATAACCCAGAAATATGACCTTATCTTTGCAAAATGTGCACTTCTCAAGATTACCATAGAGTTGATTATCACGCAACACTTGCAAAACATGTCTAATATGTATAGTATGATCAGATTCATTGCGGCTGTAGATTAATATATCATCAAAGTACACAACCACAAACTTGCCAATAAAATCACGCAAAACATGGTTCATCAGTCTCATGAAGGTGCTAGGTGCATTAGTTAGACCAAAAGGCATTACTAACCACTCATATAAACCAAATTTTGTTTTAAAGGTTGTTTTCCACTCATCCCCTTCTTTCATCCTAATCTGATGATAACCACTACGCAAATCAATTTTAGAGAAAACAACAGCACCACTCAATTCATCTAGCATATCCTCTAAACGGGGAATAGGATGACGATATCGAATAGTAATGTTGTTTATTGCTCTACAATCTACGCACATACGCCATGCACCATCTTTCTTAGGAACTAGAATAACAGGAACAGCACAAGGACTAAGGCTTATGTGGATATAACCTTTGTCGAGCAGCGCTTGCACTTGCTTCTATATCTCCTTCATCTCTTCGGGATTTGTGCGATATGGCGCCCTATTGGGCAGCGAGGCGCCAGGGATCAAGTCAATTTGATGCTCAATACCACGCAATGGTGGTAGTCCTGCTGGCACCTCCTCCGGAAACACGTCGCGAAATTCCTGCAAAACATTAGAAACACCAAGAGGAAGAGGGGTCATGTCGTTAGAAACCAAAACCGTACCCCTATACATAAGCACAAGAGGCATGGCTGTAGGATCCTCACTAAATTCTCTCATGTCTTCTTTGGTGGCTATAAGCACTAAGGAATTCACTTTCTTACTTTTCGTTATATCACTCACGACATTACAATTCTCTCGCCTATCTAGAGGTGCATCCTCCAAATTTACTTCAATCTTCTGACGAGACTCATTGACAATCTGTTGTGGTGACATAGGCTGTAAGTTAATTTTCTTTCCCTTGAACTCCAAGTGATATGTATTGGCACGGCCATTGTGTTGCACAGAACGATCATAGAGCCAAGGCCGACCCAATAGTAGGTGAGACACCGTCATAGGAACCACATCAAAATCAATGCAATCCTTATATTGTCCAATTGCAAACTCAACACGCACCATGTGGTTTACCTTCATCTCACCATTGTCGCTCAACCACTGAATATAGTATGGATGCGGGTGCGGTAGATACTTCAACTTCAGCTTGGTACACAACTCCTTGCTTGCTAAATTGCGGCAACTCCCGCCATCAATAATGACCTTGCAAGCCTTGTCAGGACCAACTAAAGCCTTGGTTTGAAACAAATTGCAGCGCTGAGTAGATGCACTTGGCAACACATTAAGAGCACGTTGCGACACAACAATAGTGCGAGCATCAGACGGATATGCATCTTCACCATCAGTGTCATAGGCATCATCGTCTGGAGCATTTGGATCAACGTCATCTCCAGTCTCATACTCATAGTCTTCATTGATAATCATGACTTTGCGGTTAGGACAATCTCTCTTGAAGTGACCCTTTCCACCACATGTATGACAAACCATATCATGGTTGCGCGCAGTAGACATGCTAGAACCACTCGTACTTGCAGCAGATTCGGACTTCTTTGCATGAGACACATTGGAGACCGGCTTGCTAGGCGGAGTAGAGTAAGGGCGGAGCGCGTCGATGGCGCCGGCGCCCAGGTGGGGTGCGCGAGGCGTGAAGCGCCCAGCTCCCGTAGCACGTCCCTTAACCTTTGCTTCGTCAGCCAAATGTGATTCAGCTTCTCTTGCATGATGTAACAATTGATTTATATTGGTGTAGCTGTAATGACGAACAATTCCTTTGACATCCTACTTCAATCCATTGAGGAAACGCTGCATTGTCATCTCTAGAGACTCACGGACATGGCCACGCTGCATAAGAATCTCCATCTCCATGTAGTATTCATCCACAGTCTTCACACCTTGCCTCAATAGGGTCAACTTATAAAATATTGTACGCAAATAATTAGTGGGCACAAAGCGAGAATTCATCGCTTCCTTCATGCACGCCACGTGATAATAGGTGGCTCACCATCTGCTTGGCAATTACGAACAAGTGCATCCCACCAACGCAATGCATAACCATCAAATTCGGAAGAAGCAAGCTTGATCTTCCTATCTTTAGTGTAATTTGGATGTAAGCTCCATAACTTCTCAATCTTGAGCTCCCAAGTGAGGTATTCTTCAACATTAGCTCCTCCTTCAAACTTGGGTATGGAAAACTTGGGCTTACCCAATCCAGCTTCCTCATCTTGTCCACGACCATGGCGGCCAAGTTGAGCCCAACCACGGGGATGATTACCACGACCAGGTACTTCATTAGGGTCTTCATCTTGTTGTTGTTGTTGGTTTGTAAGATTTTCAACAGCCAATTGCAAAGCTTGAAGACCGTGCTGGATATCCGTCATTTGATCAGTCATTGTAGTAACGGTCTCATTAGTAGCATCCAACTTTTGGTTGATCTCTTGGACCTCTCCCCTAAGCTCATCATCCTCAATGCGGAATTCACGTCGCATCTCATTACGAAGAGCCTCAAAATCCCTCCATGTCATTAGATCTGCAGCATCCTTGTCTTTCTGGTTAACAAGTTTAGCATCACTAGAAGACATGGTTAGTAGGTTAGTGCACTAAATCAAAAATATATATGGTGGTACTCTCACAACTCACTCAAAACTAATAAGAAAAGGAAATCTTATCGTTCCAAAGTAAATTAGTGTTGCTTACCACTTGTAGTAACAACTAGTGCACGGATGTAGCGAAGCGAATATCAAGGGTATAAGAACAATCACACGACAAAGCAGGATATATGTGGGGCTGTAGGTAGGCTACCTATTTGCACCAATAACAAGCTCTAGCGCTGACCGTAGACAACCAAAGATACTCACACAAGGCGATAAATGTGGCAATGCAACTATATGGATGAAAGGTTGCAATGCACTCGAGAGACGCTAGCAAAGCTCAACGAAACAGGCACAAGATTGCTCAACTACGGGTGCAGTAAAGAAAACTTAGGCCTTCACTTGATTCTACTAGCACTTCACTTTCCTTTTTGTATTTTTCTTTTTGTAACGCAGCTATGTAGCTCTTTTTGCTTCTTTTCAATTTTCTCTTTTTTTTATATATTTTTGACAAAACTCCTTCATAACACGGCCAACAAGATATGCAAAGCACCAAAACCCTAATGGGCAGCCTGTCGAGCGGTAAAACTAGTCTCTTCTGGGGAAGTTCCTAGTCACTTATATCGAAAGGATGTGGCTATGGTTTGGACAAAACACATTGTATGCTATGTGGACTCGGAGTAAACAAAAACTGACTCTAGATGACAAACTAGATGATATAGAAACACAAACCCTAACGGTTCTACTATATGAAAGATAAGGATACGCAAAAACAACTACGATAAGCAACTAAAACTCGAAATTAGTGCAATCAATGGCTATGGCAAACCCTAACCCTAATATTTTTGGCTTTTTCTGGATAGGAAAACACTCACAACTCAACTATGGGATGGATTGTGGATGGCTTACCGAGGAAACCCGAGAATCTGATACCAAGATGATAAGGGGTAGCCCGATCTTCTCAGTAAGCAACGGTGGTGATGATGATCACGGGATGAACACAGCAGATGAACATGACGATGTAGTGGATGATAACTTGTATGACGCAACGAGATCTCTCGATTGGTCCCTGTCGCCAATGCAACAGCTCTCAATCCTGCAAGATATTCGCAACTCCACACACTTGCGCACGTAGCCGCCGACCACGAAGTGGTAAGTTGCAATCTACCAATTCCCAATGGAACGACAGATCACACAAGACTTTCAGATCTACACCAAATCAAGCAATATGGTGTAGGGATTCAATAGTTTTGCAAAGCAAACAACTAAGAACTAGGGTTTATCTTAAACATGGTCTCCAGCTACTTTGGGGGCGTCCTGGGCACTTATATAGCGGTTCAGGACGACCTCGGGTCGAAAAAGTACGAAAATAACCGACTCAGAATAGATCTGGTCGAGACAGACTCGGACTAGGCCGGTCTAGGGGCCGGTCGACGGGCTGGACCGGGGCGGTTCAAACCGGGCTGGGACGGGTGCCGACCGGCGCGGGTGCTCTGCATAACCCGCTCGGTCTGCGCGCCGTGTCGTCCGGCTGGCGCCGGGTGCGCCGGCGTGGCGTCCGGTTGGACCGGGCTAGTGACCGGGTGGGCGTGGCGGCCGGTCCGACCGGGTGCTGGGCCGGCCTGGACTTCTTCTTCATCTCTCGCGCATGCCTCCCGCTCCTCCCTCGCGCGTCCATGGAATATCTTCATGTCCAACTCCTTGTCCAGCTTCACGTCCATCTTCATGTCCAGCTGCTCCTCTCCTCCTCATATGATGCTTGCTCCCTCTTCATACCTGATCATACATAAGTAATAACACTTAGGCAGTATAAAGTTCTCATCAATCAAAGTATCGTTTAGGAACAAGTTCACCTGTTCTTTAAGTAGCTTCGCACGAGCCCTTGTAATAGGTCCAATCCTGACTTCATTGGACTTGAGCTTCACAGCAGGACCATCTTCAACTGGCAATGACGGAGGTAGTTGTTACCCTCCAAAACCCACCGACGGGCAATGGCTGAGCAACACGAAGAGCCGGGAAGCTCCCAGGGCCGCTTAGTGGATCCTGGCACCTCGCGTCGTCCCGCAAATCTTCTAGCCACGTCTGGCGGTTGCTAGGGCGTGCCACCGACCTAGACCCGATCAGGAAGGTGTTAGAGTGCTTCGATTGTTCCTGCATGGTAGACACGTAAACATTAAATACGAGCCCTATCGGCTCTCGGGTTTCCACGTGGATCGGCTCAAGGAGCCGATCGCCCCATGTTTCACGTTGGATTTACAATGGCATGGGGATCCTGCTTGATCAGGACAAAGCTAAAACGATCCACGACAGTTTAGGGTTTTCACCGCATAACCGGAACGTCCTACGTGTGATCGGGCCTAGCAGCTACGGAAGATGATGCAAACCACCCCTACGAGAGGCCTAAAAACCAACATAACGTCGATTCCCGGAACATCCCTCGCAGGGACGGTGAACAACATCTAGCGCACTACCGGATCCTCCGACCCCAGCGTAAGGCCTAACTATGCAGATATTAAACTAACCCTTGCGGAGCAAGGAGCAACTATAACGGATCGGATCTACTAAGTAATTAACGAACAAGCAAGATGCTGCCCTTACGTCTGGATAGACGTAAGGGCAGCTAGGTGTCGAGGGACGGCATCGCCACGCAGATATGCACGTGAAGGCATCAATGCAAGCCCCTAAACACCTAAGGATAAATAGTACTGCTCGCCATCAACAAG
Source organism: Lolium multiflorum (assembly GCA_030979885.1). Taxonomy (NCBI): domain Eukaryota; kingdom Viridiplantae; phylum Streptophyta; class Magnoliopsida; order Poales; family Poaceae; genus Lolium; species Lolium multiflorum. Next base: position 303,473,576 of record CM061749.1, read on the forward strand.
GCTTCAGCACGAGCAGTACAAGGTTGACGAATAAACGTATACTGCCTAGATCGCTAGATGCGATCTAGGCAGCATGGTGCTTACCCGGGAGAAACCCTCGAAGAAAGGGGTGGCGATGCGCCTGATTTGTGTTGGTTGAACGATGATTGTCCTCCTTTTCCGATAACCCTAGATACATATTTATAGTCCAAGGGACTTTCTAATTGAGGCGTGCACCTAACCGTGCACGGGCCAGACTCTATCTTTTTAATCTAAATACAACACGATCTACTAAATTACAGATACATGGGCAACTTAGCCCAAACTCTCGCGCAAGGCCGCCGAAGATGCTCCACGTGTACGTCCTTCAAGACCCATCCTCACTTACGGCCCAACTCCTGATTTGGCCAAAATCGGGTGGTAACACATGCCCCCCTGGTTTTTTTAATGATAATTGCAAAACCATCTGTCTCCTTCGAAGGGTCATGTCGTGGCAGAACCGTCGCAGTTTTCTTCATGATGACGTCTTGCCTCCTCGCCTTCTCTGCACGATTTGACGGTTCTGGCACCACGTCCTTGGGAACTGCTTAGGCATTAAATTGCTATATTCCCCTTTTTATTTGGCCACTCCTTGTAGTTCTCTTCTTCATCTCCCTGCTCCACAGTAGCCATCGGCAAACCAAAAACCCTCCTTAGCCCCCATGGATTCATCCTCCTCCTCCGTCTCCTCTGACCTGTCTCTCCAGTCCTCCTCCTCCAGCGAGCTCGAGCAGGAGGTCGATCTGATGGCCATCTACGAGGCCCGCGCCCCAGAGCATTGGGACGCGCGGGACTGGGATTCCTCCACCGAGTCGGAAGACGACGAACCCCTCACCGACGGGGAAGAAGACCTTCGGTTCCTCATTGACGGGGAGCTGGAGGCAACAAGCGAGGACGACCTCTTCCCCTGGGAGGGGAGCTTTTCCTCCGACGAGGAGGAAGAAGAGGAGGAAGAAGACGACGACTCCCTCGAGGGTTACCCACCAGCGAAACGCCTCCGCATGTGGTGGGACGACGACGACAGCGATGATGAAGAAGAGGATGAAGCTCCCGCAGAGGGCTATGGGAGCAGCGACGAGGAGCCCGTCGGCAGCAGCGCCAATGGGGGCTCCGAAGATGATGACGAGGGTAGTGACGGCCCGTAGGCTAGGATCTACTAGTGTAGGCCTAGCAGTAGTAGATTGGTCAACAGACCCTTTTGTTCTCCCTTTAAGCAATCGGCTCTTCCCTTGTAAGAAATCTGGTTTATCAATGAAGAATTTCTCCAATTTGATTTTACCGATTCCTTTTTATGCTAATTTAGCCGATGGTCAACTCAATCGATGTTTAATGAGCCGATCTCCACGCATCGATCCCCCATGACCCACTCTTCATCTTTTTGACATCGGAGTGATCGTGAACTTGGTCAATGCTCAATAAGTCAATGTCTGCGGGACCAGCCGATGAATCTCCAATCGGCTTCTAAAAACAGAGCATCCACGAGGCCAGTTGCCCCCCGAGCCTCAGCCGAGGTGAAAACAGTGACAAGAACCCGTAATTTAGACAAACAGTCCCGGGCTTGATCACGTCTGAAAGAGACATCACACAGGGCCAACCAGCCGATCACCTTTCTTCCATTGTTGGCCGATACTTTAGATGATCACCCATAGCTCAATGAGCAACAGGCTGTCTCGGATACCAACTCTCTCCTGGCAGCACTGCCAAACTGGCAACGAGGCAATTTTGAGCACTTGTACTAGAGTCGATGGCTGTGCATCGGCTTTGCACCATGAGACACCTCAAACAGGGTCATGACTCTTACCCACCAACCCAGCAGGCTGGTAATCTGGTTTTGGGCAGGTGTCTTCAATAGAGCTCTAGGCTTGTCGCTCAATTGACTTGTATGCGGAAACTGATATTTTTTGCGACATCAACACCATTCCTCAGACAAGTTGTGATGCAGAGCCAGCTGATTCCGAAAAAATCGGCTTCCTTTAGCAAAGGATCCTTCAGGGCAAACTGCCCTCCGAGCTTCTTCCGCTCAAGTCCTGCGCCTTGCTGATCAGATTGGCTCATCATCTTTGGCAGCAGCTCCTGGTGAGGACGTTTCCTGATGCTCTCCCCACTTTGGTCCCAACAACCTTTGACAGTAACGCCGACCAAGTCATAGCCAAACCTTAAGCAAAAAATGCCATAGCCGATTGCTTCATCATCGACTGCCCTCCTGGTGTTAGCAGAGACATGCTCCTTCGTCGGGCTCACCCTTACCCTGAACTGCATGTTTGTGCTGCTCCTGCGGTTGATCAGGGTCGTGATCCCTTAAACTTGCCCCAACCGATATCGCTAACACACGTCTGCCGCTCCTGCTAGCACTGCTGGACTTGGAGGTTTGCTAACGGAGCCAACAACAATTCCACTGAGGGGCTCCTTCAGTAGAGCCTCGCCGCGTGACTTGGTGACTGCTCTATTAGGCTTCCGCTTGTAACAGTTGCCCTTGAGTCGATGGCCGTGCATCGGCTTTGAATCCTTAAGTCGATGTCTACGCATCGGCTGTGCTCAAAATTTTCGATTTTTTGCGGCCGATTTGTTTATGTATCGGCCCCCATCTTTGAGCTGTTCTGCTGGGCGTTTGGCATGCCTTCTCAGCTTCGTATCCTCGTGTCTTATCCATCTATGTGCCCCCCGAGCCGATTCTGTCAAGTCATTGATGTAGGGATTCGTTGCATAGAAAACAAAAAATTTCCTACCGCGAACATACAATCCAAGCCAAGATGCAATCTAGAAGACGGTAGCAACGAGGGGATTATTGAGTCTCACCCTTGAAGAGATTCCAAAGCCTACAAGATGAGGCTCTTGTTGCTGCGGTAGACGATCACTTGCCACTTGCAAAAGCGCGTAGAAGATCTTGATCACGGCGCCACGAACGGGCAGCACCTCCGTACTCGGTCACACGTTCGGTTGTTGATGAAGGCGACGTCCACCGTTCCAGTGGGCAGCGGAAGTAGTAGCTCCTCTTGAATCCGACAGCACAACGGCGTGGTGTCGGTGGCGGTGGAGAATCTCGGCGGAGCTTCGAAGAAGGAGGAGTGGGCGGCTAGGGTTTGGGGAGAGGGGGTGGCCGGCCTCAAGGGTGCGGCCAAGGTGGTGGCTTTGTGTGGTGGCCCCCTCCCCTATGCCCCTCATTATATAGGTGGAACCCCAAGTGTTGGACTACAAGTCTTCGAATAAGACCCGAACCAAAAACCTTCCATGTAGTAGGAAACCTACCCAAGGTGGGACTCCCACCCAAGTGGGATTCCCACCCTTCCATGTGGGGGGGGGCCGGGGGGGGAGTCCACCTTGGACTTTCCCCTCTAGGGTTGGCCGGCCATGGGTGGTGGAGTCCCTCCGGGACTCCGCCTTCCAAAGTGCTTTCTTCCGGACTTTTCTAGAACCTTCCATAAATGCACCGGATCATTTTCAAACACATAAAATGACATCCTATATATGAATCTTATTCTCCGGACCATTCCGGAACTCCTCGTGATGTCCGGGATCTCATCCGGGACTTCAAACAAATATTCGAACTCCATTCCATATTCAAGTTCTACCATTTCAACATCCAACTTTAAGTGTGTCACCCTACGGTTCGTGAACTATGCGGACATGGTTGAGTACTCACTCCGACCAATAACCAATAGCGGGATCTGGAGATCCATAATGGCTCCCACATATTCAACGATGACTTTAGTGATCGAATGAACCATACACATACGATACCAATTCCCTTTGTCACGCGATATTTTACTTGTCCGAGGTTTGATCATCGGTATCACTCTATACCTTGTTTAACCTCGTCTCTGACAAGTACTCTTTACTCGTACCGTGGTATGTGGTCTCTTATGAACTTATTCATATGCTTGCAAGACATTAGACGACATTCCACCGAGAGGGCCCAGAGTATATCTATCCGTCATCGGGATGGACAAATCCCCCTTGTTGATCCATATGCCTCAACTCATACTTTCCGGATACTTAATCCCACCTTTATAACCACCCATTTACGCAGTGGCGTTTGATGTAATCAAAGTACCTTTCCGATATAAGTGATTTACATGATCTCATGGTCATAAGGATTAGGTAACTATGTATTGAAAGCTTATAGCAAATAACTTAATGACGTGATCTTACGCTTAATTGGGTGTGTCCATTACATCATTCATATAATGATATAACCTTGTTATTAATAACATCCAATGTTCATGATTATGAAACTAATCATCTATTAATCAACAAGCTAGTTAAGAGGCTTACTAGGGACTCTTTGTTGTTTACATATCACACATGTATCAATGTTTCAGTTAATACAATTATAGCATGGTATATAAACATTTATCATAAACATAAAGATATATAATAACCACTTTTATTATTGCCTCTTGGGCATATCTCCAACAGTCTCCCACTTGCACTAGAGTCAATAATCTAGATTACATTGTAAGATACCTAACACCCATGGCATTCTAGTGTTGGTCATGCTTTGCCCTAGGGAGAGCTTTAGTCAACGGATCTGCTACATTCAGATCAGTGTGTACTTTGCAAATCTTTACTTCTCCATCTTCGATGTACTCGCGAATCGAATGATAACGCAGCTTGATATGCTTCAGCCTCTTGTGTGACCTTGGTTCTTGTGCATTGGCGATGGCACCCATGTTGTCAGTAGATGACTAGTGGGTCCAATGCACTAGGAACCACACCGAGCTCTATAATGAACCTCTTCATCCATACCGCTTGATGAAGCCTCTGAAGCCGCTATGTACTCGATTTGTTGATGACTTTGCCACCGTGCACTGCTTCGAGCTTGCCCAGCTTGCACCATTCAATATAAACACGTACCCAGATTGTGACTTAGAGTCATCAGGATCAGTGTTCCAACTTGCATCGGTGTAACTTGTTACAACGAGCTCTTGATCACCTCCATAACAAGAAACATATCCTTCGTTCTTTTCAAGTACTTCGGGATATTCTTGACCGCTGTCCAGTGTTCCATTCCTGGATCACTTTGATATCTGCTAGTCAAACTAACAGCATGTGCTATATCCGGTCTAGTACATAGCATGGCATACATGATAGAGCCTACTGCCGAGGCATAGGGGATCGACTCATCCTTTCTCTTTCTTCTGCCGTAGCCGGACCTTGAGTCTTACTCAAGACCTTGCCTGGTAACATAGGTAAGAATCCTTTCTTACTTTCGTCCATTCTAAACTTCTTTAGAATCTTGTCCAGGTATGTACTCTGTGATAGCCCTATTAGACGTCTTGATCTATCTCTATAAATCTTGATGCCTAATATATACGATGCTTCACCAAGGTCTTTCATTGAAAAACTATTATTCAAATAACCTTTTACAATGCTTAATAGTTCTATATCATTCCCAATCAATAATATGTCATCTACATATAATATCAGGAACGCTACAGAGCTCCCACTCACTTTCTTGTAAATACAGGCCTCTCCATGACACTGTATAAACCCGAAGTCTTTGATCACCTTATCAAATCGTCGGTTCCAACTTCTCGATGCTTGCTTCAGTCCATAGATTGAACGCTGAAGTTTGCATACTTTGTCAGCATTTTTAGGATCGACAAAACCTTTGGGTTGTACCATATACAACTCTTCCTCAATGTCTCCATTAAGGAACGCCGTTTTGACATCCATCTGCCAAATCTCATAATCGAAAAATGCAGCTATTGCTAACAAAATCCTCACAGATTTTAGCTTCGCTACAGGTGAGAAAGTCTCATCGTAGTCAACACCTTGAATTTGTCGGAAACCCTTTGCGACAAGTCGAGCTTTATAGACAGTAATATTACCATCAGCATCTGTTTTTCTCTTGAAGATCCATTTATTCTCGACAGCCTTGCGGCTATCAGGTAAGTCTACCAAAGTCCATACTTTGTTATCATACATGGATCCCATTTCGGATTTCATGGCGTCTTGCCATTTGTTGGAATCTGGGCTCATCATCGCTTCTTCATACGTCGCAGGGTCTTCATCATTGTTATCCACAATCATGACATTTAGACAAGGATCATACCAATCAGGAGTGGCACGTTCCCTTGTCGATCTGCGAGGTTCAGTAGCTATCTTTTGAAGTTTCATGATCATTATCATTAGCTTCCTCTCACGGTGTAGGCGGCACAGGAACATCTTCCGGTTGCGCTACTCTGATCAACGAGCAAAGATTCTTCAATCTCATCGAGTTCTACTTTTCTTCCAGTCACTTCTTTAGTGAGAAATTCTTTCTCAAGAAAGGTTCCGTTCTTAGCAACAAAGATCTTGCCTTCGGATCTGTGATAGAAAGTGTACCCTATAGTTTCCTTAGGGTATCCTATGAAGACGCATTTCTCCGCTTTGGGTTCTAGCTTGTCCGGTGGTAACTTTTTTACATAGGCTTCGCAACCCCAAACTTTAAGGAACGACAGCTTAGGTTTCTTATTAAACCATAATTCATAAGGTGTCGTTTCAACGGATTTTGATGGTGCTCTATTTAAAGTGAATGCGGCTGTCTCTAATGCATAACTCCAAAATGATAACGGTAAATCAGTAAGAGACATCATAGAACGAACCATATCTAAGAGAGTTCGATTACGACGTTCGGACACACCGTTTCGTTGTGGTGTTCCCGGCGGTGTCAATTGTGAAAGTATTCCGCATTTCTTTAAATGTATGCCAAACTCATAACTCAGATATTCACCTCCGCGATCAGATCGTAGAAATTTAGTCTTCTTGTTACGTTGATTTTCTACTTCACTTTGGAATTCCTTAAACTTCTCGAAAGTTTTGGATTTATGTTTCATTAAATAGATATACCCATATCTACTCAAATCATCTGTGAAGGTTAGAACATAACGATAACCACCGCGCGATGCTACACTCATTGGTCCACACACATCTGTATGTATGATTTCCAATAAGTCAGTAGCTCGCTCCATCATACCCGAGAATGGAGTCTTAGTCATTTTTCCCATCAGACATGCTTCGCATCTATCAAGTGACTCAAAGTCAAGTGATTCAAGTAATCCATCGGTATGGAGTTTCTTCATGCGTTTCACTCCAATATGACCAAGACGACAGTGCCACATATAAGTAGAATTATCATTCAATTTAATTCTCTTAGCATCAATGTTATGTATATGTGTATCACTACTATCGAGATCTAACAGAAATAAGCCATTCTTTTCAGGTGCTCGACCATAAAAGATATTATTCATAAAAATAGAACAACCATTATTCTCAGACTTGAATGAATAACCATCTTGCATTAAACAAGATCCAGATATAATGTTCATGCTCAACGCGGGTACAAAATAGCAATTATTTAGGCTTAAAACTAATCCCGAAGGTAGATGTAGAGGAAGTGTGACGGCGATCACATCGACTTTGGATCCATTTCCAACGCGCATCGTCACTTCATCCTTCAGTAGTCTTCGTTTATTCTTTAGTTCTTGTTTCGAGTTACAAATATGAGCAACCGAACCAGTATCAAATACCCAGGTACTAGTACGAGAACCAGTGAGATAAACATCTATAACATGTATATCAGATATACCTTCTTTCTTCTTCTTGACAAGGCCGCTCTTCAGATCCGCCAAATACTTGGAGCAATTACGCTTCCAGTGTCCCTTCTCCTTGCGGTAATAGCACTCAGCATCAGGTTTAGGGCCAGCCTTAGGTTTCACAGGAGTGGCAGCTTTCTTGCCACCCTTCTTGTTTCTTCCTTTAGACTTGCCCTGTTTCTTGAAACTGGTGTCTTGTTGACCATCAACACTTGGTGCTCTTTCTTAATCTCAATCTCAAGATTTTAGCATGGCGAAGAGTTCAGGTAACTCTTTGTTCATGTTCTGCATATTGTAATTCATCACAAAGTTCTTGTAACTAGGTGGCAGTGATTGAAGGACACGATTAATCCCCAGTCTGTTAGGAATCACTATTCCCAAGTCACTAAGTTTCTTCGCATGCCCGGTCATGGCGAGCATGTGCTCACTAACGGAGCTGCCTTCTTCCATCATGCAACTGAAGAAGTGTTTCGATGCTTCATAGCATTCCACGGCCGCATGAGTCGAAGATAGTTTTCAACTCATTGACTAACTCATGTGGATCGTGGTGCTCAAAACGTTTTTGAAGATCGCTTGCATAAGATGGCACAGACTTGAGAGTATCGAGTTTTCCAGTCGCGTAAACATTCTTTACTTCATCGGTTTCAGTTTCTGCAGGAGGGTCACCTAGCGGTGCATCAAGCACATATTGCAGGTTTCCGCCATTGAGGAAGATCCTCACATGACGGAACCAGTCGGTGAAGTTGCTACCGTTGCTCTTAAGCTTTTCTTTCTCTAGGAACTGGTTAAAATTGATTGGGGACGCCATATCTACAACATATATTTGCAATAGTTTAGACTAAGTTTATGACAAATTGAGTTCAAATTTTAATTTAACAAAATTAAAAACTAGGTGAACTCCCACTCAAAACAATATCCCTCGCATTGTCTTAGTGATCACACGAACCAAATCCATCACACCTACGCCCGATCATCACGAGACAAGATGTAATTTCAATGGCGAACACTCAAAGTGTTCATCATATCAATCATATGATTCATGCTCTACCTTTCGGTATCACATGTTCCGAGACCATGTCTGTACATGCTAGGCTCGTCAAGGCCACCTTAGTATCCGCATGTGCAAAACTGACTTGCACCCGTTGTATGCACTTGTTGATTCTATCACACCCGATCATCACGAGATGCTTCGAAACGACAAGTCTTGGCAACGGTGCTACTAAGGATGAACACTTTATTATCTTGTAATTTTAGTGAGAGGGATCATCTTATAATGCTACCGTCGCGATCTAAGCAAAATAAGATGCATAAAAGGATTAACATCACATGCAGTTCATATGTGATATGATATGGCCCTTTTGTCTTTGCGCCTTTGATCTTCATCTCCAAAGCACGGACATGATCTCCATCATCAACGGGCATGATCTCCATCATCGCCGGCGTAGCGTCAAGGTCAATGGCGCCGTCTTCATGATTGTTCTTCCATGTAGCAACTATTACAACTTCTTTGAAATACTACTCAACATGAAATTTAAAGACAACCATAAGGCTCCTGCCGGTTGCCACAATACAATAATGATCATCTCATACATATTCATCATCACATTATGGCCATATCACATCACCAAACCCTGCAAAAACAAGTTAGACGTCTCTAATTTGGTTTGCATATTTTACGTGGTTTAGGGTTTTGAGTAAGATCTAATCTACCTACGAACATGAACCACAACGGTGACACTAGTGTTGTCAATAGAAGAGTAAATTGAATCTTCACTATAGTAGGAGAGACAGACACCCGCAAAGCCACTTATGCAATACAAGTTGCATGTCGAGCGTGGAGCAAATCTCATGAAAGCGGTCATGTAAAGTTAGCCCGAGCCGCTTCATCCCACTATGCCACAAAGATGCAAAGTAGTCAAACTAAAGACAACATAAGCATCAACGCCCACAAAACCATTGTGTTCTACTCGTGCAACCATCTATGCATAGACACGGCTCTGATACCACTGTAGGGATTCGTTGCATAGAAAACAAAAATTTCCTACCGCGAACACGCAATCCAAGCCAAGATGCAATCTAGAAGACGGTAGCAACGAGGGGATTATTGAGTCTCACCCTTGAAGAGATTCCAAAGCCTAGAAGATGAGGCTCTTGTTGCTGCGGTAGACGATCACTTGCCGCTTGCAAGCGCGTAGAAGATCTTGATCACGGCGCCACGAACGGGCAGCACCTCCGTACTCGGTCACACGTTCGGTTGTTGATGAAGACGACGTCCACCTCCCCGTTCCAGCGGGCAGCGGAAGTAGTAGCTCCTCTTGAATCCGACAGCACAACGGCGTGGTGTCGGTGGCGGTGGAGAATCCCGGCGGAGCTTCGCTAAGCGTGCGGGGAAGAAGGAGGAGTGGGGCGGCTAGGGTTTGGGGAGAGGGGGTGGCCGGCCTCCAAGGGGTGCGGCCAAGGTGGTTTTGTGGTCGGCCCCCTCCCCTATGCCCCTCATTATATAGGTGGAACCCCAAATGTTGGACTACAAGTCTTCGAATAAGACCCGAACCAAAACCTTCCATGTAGTAGGGAAACCTACCCAAGGTGGGACTCCCACCCAAGTGGGATTCCCACCCTTCCATGGGGGGTGGCCCCCTTGGGGAGTCCACCTTGGACTTTCCCCTCTAGGGTTGGCCGGCCATGGGTGGTGGAGTCCCTCCGGGACTCCGCCTTCCAAAGTGCTTTCTTCCGGACTTTTCTAGAACCTTCTAGAACCTTCCATAAATGCAGGATCATTTTCAAACACATAAAATGACATCCTATATATGAATCTTATTCTCCGGACCATTCCGGAACTCCTCGTGATGTCCGGGATCTCATCCGGGACTTCAAACAAATATTCGAACTCCATTCCATATTCAAGTTCTACCATTTCAACATCCAACTTTAAGTGTGTCACCCTACGGTTCGTGAACTATGCGGACATGGTTGAGTACTCACTCGACCAATAACCAATAGCGGGATCTGGAGATCCATAATGGCTCCCACATATTCAACGATGACTTTAGTGATCGAATGAACCATACACATACGATACCAATTCCCTTTGTCACGCGATATTTTACTTGTCCGAGGTTTGATCATCGGTATCACTCTATACCTTGTTTAACCTCGTCTCTGACAAGTACTCTTTACTCGTACCGTGGTATGTGGTCTCTTATGAACTTATTCATATGCTTGCAAGACATTAGACGACATTCCACCGAGAAGAGTATATCTATCCGTCATCGGGATGGACAAATCCCACTGTTGATCCATATGCCTCAACTCATACTTTCCGGATACTTAATCCCACCTTTATAACCACCCATTTACGCGGTGGCGTTTGATGTAATCAAAGTACCTTTCCGATATAAGTGATTTACATGATCTCATGGTCATAAGGATTAGGTAACTATGTATTGAAAGCTTATAGCAAATAACTTAATTGATCTTATTGCTTAATTGGGTGTGTCCATTACATCATTCATATAATGATATAACCTTGTTATTAATAACATCCAATGTTCATGATTATGAAACTAATCATCTATTAATCAACAAGCTAGTTAAGAGGCTTACTAGGGACTCTTTGTTGTTTACATATCACACATGTATCAATGTTTCAGTTAATACAATTATAACATGGTATATAAACATTTATCATAAACATAAAGATATATAATAACCACTTTTATTATTGCCTCTTGGGCATATCTCCAACAATTGATGGTATCGGCTCTTCAGGCATCTGTTGGATCAATGCTGAACACAGACAAAAGGATATTGAGGATAATTTTGGCCGATTGCGGGAATCGGCCTCCTTTTCCGTTGCAAGGCTTTGGCGATGGTTTGCAACTTCTTGGATTTCAACTGTAGCTGCGTGGCATGCTGGAGATAAGATCTTTTGCTTTTCACTTTTTGAGGGCCGATCTCAGGGATCGGCCTTGCCACGTACGTCCAATGTCTTGGACCTGCTACTCTGTTAGGCCGGTGGATAAAACCAGCCTTACCCCACTTTTTGAAGCTTCGATGCGCTCACAACCCTCTAAACTGATTCCAGAGAGCGGCTCTTGGTTATCTGCTTCCCACACACTCATGGCGGCTAACAATATCTCGATTGAATCATCCGCCTGAACGACTTCCACTTCATCTCCATCCGACTGTATGATGCATTGGTGCATTGTAGACGGGATGCAACAGTTAGCATGAATCCAGTCCCTTCCTAATAGGACGGCGTAATTGCTTTTGCTGTCGACGATGAAGAACGCGGTAGGTATGGTTTTCCGGCCTACAGTAAGCTCTACATTCAGAACACCTTTCGCTTCTGATGCCTGGCCGTTGAAGTCACTTAATGTGATGTTGGTCTTGATCAGATCGTCGCTAGAATGCCCCAAACGACGTAGCATGGAATACGGCATTATGTTGACTGCCGCTCCGGTATCAACCAACATCTTGCTGACAGGCTGCCCGTTGATGTAACCCCTCAAGTATAGGGCTTTCAGATGCATGTAGCTTCTATCTCGTGGCTTTTCAAAGATAACCGGTCGTGGACCGCAGTCGAATTGAGCCACTGAAACTTCCTCGTCGCTTGGAGCGCGAAACTCCGACGGGAGTATAAACACCATGTTTGTGTCAGCCGATGTCTCTGCATCGGCATCAGCCGATGCCTGTGCATCGGCTTTCGGCTGTTTTGGGCGCCATACTTTCTTTGGCGGGCGCGCCTTCGTCTCCAATGTTTGCTGGATTTTCACGGCCAGATCGGGCCGTGCTCTTCTCAACGTGTACAGGTACTGTGCCTCGGCTTCTTCCAGGTTTCGCAGCCGCTGCACTCTACGCTTCTGAGAATGGCTGAGTCCATCGGGCACCACCTTGGCCGGTGATACCTATCTTCTTCTCCATCTGACTCCTCGAAGTCTTCTTCTTGAGAGGACTCAGCTCGTTTGTTATGTGGTGGGAGGGGTCCTAGACGCTCGAACACTGAAACTTCGTTTGTCCTTCTCCTTCGCTGTTTGCACTCTGGGCAGTTCTCGATTGTTGGCAATCGGCTCATTCCTGAGTCCCAGCAATGTTTGAAGAAGGGACAGTTCCAGTGCTTATCCACGTTGTCTTGCTCCCTTGACCTCCCTCCAGCGTGGCGTTCGTACCCATCGTTGCTTCCATCATACTGACGATACCTCCTGCTTTCCGCATCCGACCGACGATATTTCTCATCGTCTTCGTCGTAGCGTCGACGTCGGTCATACTGCTGCTCATATTTGTTGAGGAGATGCACGGAGAGTGGGCGCTGATACCGTATGCTTCTCACCTCCTCCTCGGTTAGGTACCGTCTATCATTATCTTGGGGCCGGTCGCGTGGAACGGCCTCCTCTTTATCTTTGCCACGAGAGTGGCTGCTCTCTGCTTTGTCCGCGCTATGGCAGTTCACCAGCCTGGCCATATTGACACTAAAGGAGAACCCTGGCTCCCTTATAGAGTGGCTGAGATCTACTGTATTGACGCCATGCGACAGACACGTGTTTCCTTTGAGCTTGATGTTGTGAGAACGGGTTGTCTCAGAGGAGCCGATGAGTTCGGCTTCAACGATGGCCTTCAGCTCATCATACTTCTTCTTATGATCAGGAGGGAGATCCTCGTATGTGATCTGTTCCTCCGCCATCTCGGATGCCGATGTTGACGTGGATGTTGCAGAAGGTAGTCCCACCGGCGTGCGAAATGTGTTACCCTCCAAAACCCACCGACGGGCAATGGCTGAGCAACACGAAGAGCCGGGAAGCTCCCAGGGCCGCTTAGTGGACCCTGGCACCTCGCGTCGTCCCGCAAATCTTCTAGCCACGTCCTGGCGGTTGCTAGGCGTGCCACCGACCTAGACCCGATCAGGAAGGTGTTAGAGTGCTTCGATTGTTCCTGCATGGTAGACACGTAAACATTAAATACGAGCCCTATCGGCTCTTAGGTTTCCCTGTGGATCGGCTCAAGGAGCCGATCGCCCCATGTTTCACGTTGGATTTACAATGGCATGGGGATCCCGCTTGATCAGGACAAAGCTAAAACGATCCACGACAGTTTAGGGTTTTCACCGCATAACCGGAACGTCCTACGTGTGATCGGGCCTAGCAGCTACGGAAGATGATGCAAACCACCCCTACGAGAGGCCTAAAAACCAACATAACGTCGATTCTGGAACATCCCTCGCAGGGACGGTGAACAACATCTAGCGCACTACCGGATCCTCCGACCCCAGCGTAAGGCCTAACTATGCAGATATTAAACTAATCCTTGCGGAGCAAGGAGCAACTATAATGTATCGGATCTACTAAGTAACGAACAAGCAAGATGCTGCCCTTACGTCTGGATAGACGTAAGGGCAGGTGTAGAGGCATCGCCACGCGGATATGCACGTGAAGGCATCAATGCAAGCCCCTAAACACCTAAGGATAAATAGTACTACTCGCCATCAACAAGGCTTCAACACGAGCAGTACAAGGTTGACGAATCGTATCTTTGCCTAGATCGCTAGATGCGATCTAGGCAGCATGGTGCTTACCCGGGAGAAACCCTCGAAGAAAGGGGTGGCGATGCGCCTGATTTGTGTTGGTTGAACGATGATTGTCCTCCTTTTCCGATAACCCTAGATACATATTTATAGTCCAAGGGACTTTCTAATTGAGGCGTGCACCTAACCGTGCACGGGCCAGACTCTATCTTTTTAATCTAAACTAGTACAAATGCCCGTGCGTTGCTACGGGACCTAAAATTTCATTTCTCAATGCACATATATAATTCACAACTCACTTTGAAAATTCAAAACAAATCAGGGATATTATAATGCACTACACCATGATAGTACTAAACGCGATAACAACTGAGTGGTTTCAAGTTATAGGTCTTATGTACTCTAAGTTCCACAAAGAGTAAAGTCTAAAATAAACCTTGTATTTATAGAGGGTGTTGAAATTAAATCATATACTCCTAATCCCGGAAATCAGCACCCTAAACTCATTGTTCCCGGTCTGTGTTTGCCTTTATGCAGTTTCCAAACAGGGATGCTGTGACGAGGCCAGGAAGTCTCATCTCTCTCTCCCATTGACATCAAAGCCCCATATGGCATATGCATCATCTTCATCAGCAAATACCTCTGTTTTCTCAATCTCTCCTCTTTGGCGTTCCCTCCATGGTGGTGCCCCTCAAAATCGTGCGCGATGTGGAGCCCAACCACAATGCCTTCCTCGCCGGCGCCCTCACATACCTCTCCGACATCATCCCTGTCTTCTAACTCCTCTCCCTAAAAGCCGTTCGCTCCACCACGTGCCTTCCCGGCGTGGAGACGACAACAAGACCTATAGCTTGCAGGCACATCCTGCAGCACGGCGCGCGAGCACAGCGCGCAACCGGGATCTCGACAACGCGGCCTAAAGCATGGCGTGCTACCGGGAGCTCGACGGTGCGGCCTGCAGCACGTCGCACGACCGGGTGCTCGACAGCATGACCTGCAGCGACGGCGCGGCCTGCAGCACGTCTCGTGACCAGCAGCGACGGCACACGAACGGGAGCTCTACAACACGACTTGCAGCACCGCGCATCACATGGACCTCGACGGTGCGACCTGCAGCCCAGCGCACGACCTTGAGCTTGGCGATGTGTCCTGCAGCCCGGCGCAGGACCTGCAGCTGGACGGCGCGGCTGCAGCTTGGCGCACGACCCACAGCCAGTCGACGGCGCATGGCCTGCACCTCGCTCCGTTTTTCTCCACCTCGCTGACAGGTTCGCCGCCGTCAGTGGCTTTGAACTGCAGAGGGTCTGGTTCACCTTTGGCCATGGAGACGGCGAGCACGATGACGGTCACTACAGATGTTCGGCTATGGCGTGCAAGGACGACCAAAGGGAAAGGGCGGGATGTTTTAGAGTGAGCGATCCTAGTGTTGACTTCTGGCACATCATCGAAACCCTATGGAAACAAGCTTGACCCATGTAAAGACCGGGAATAGGAAGTCTAGGGTGCGGATTTCAGGGATTAGAAGTATAGGGTTTGATTCCAACACCTTCTACAAATACAAGGTTTATTTTAGACTTTACTCTTCCACAGATCATTCATATTTCCACTTCCTGTAAAAGTGAAACAGCAATTATAAGTTCCTAGAAATCAAAATAGAAACCACTTTCGATGACTTTAAGTGATAGTATGTTATAAAAATAGAGGGCTCAGAATCTGCACCTAATATTAAAAACCATATGCATTACACAGGATAATTGACAAACTTCAGTGAACTACGTCAGTGCAAGTCATTCATATTTCCACTTCCTGGTAATCTCACTGCTTGCCACCAAATCACGGCACACTATCTTCCCCCTCCTCTCGCCGCACGTAGGCACACACACACAACCCCAACTGATAGCTCACGCTCTTCACCCCCCCATGACCACCCATGGTGCACATAAGAGCCTCCATTGCCGCAGAATATGTTGAGCGGTGCCCTAGATTTCCGGTCGCGTCACCGCCAAGTATGTGACATATCCAATTAAGTAGAGCATGTTTTTTATTTATTCCAATCATCATAAAATTAAGCTTGTACACTAACATTACTTTCATGTAGGCACGAAACTATGCATGCCTCAATTGCTCTGCATAATTAATTATGCCCCAATTAATGCAGAGAGATGCAAAATGAAGCTAAACATTGGCTGAACAATTCAAAAGGTATGTCTAGTACACTAACATTCCAGTAGAAGAAAGAGACTCCATGCTCTCGCTGTGGTGCCCGCAAATAGTAGTAAGGATGTGACCCAATGTGTTGCAAATGTTCCTTTACGGTTGCTAAGAAAGGCGCATATTAAGTCAGTGAGATGGAATGCATTTAGCCATAATACTTTGATGGAATTGCACAAAAACACGCAAATCAAAAACCTGTTAGTTCATGCTATTCTGTTCCACCTGTCTTGTCTCTTCCATCTATTACTTTCTTTATCAGCTTCTTAAATGCCTGAAAGAATCAGTGACTCAATAATTCACATTTGATAATCATTTACATATCATAGGTTACAACAATAAGTTCGAGAACATTGATGGATTGCAAGATATGAAAGAAATAGAACAAAACGTTTGAAAAGCATCAGTCATTATGCATATACAGTAGCATAGAGATGGCTTACGCCATAAGAAGCAGAAGTGCGCATTGCTTTTGTTGAAACAGAACAAGCATACAAATATATTCTTCCCTATTATATTGTATTATTGTTTCTCTTCAAGTAGATTTCTCTTAACGTCCAGTAGCTTTACAGTAAACTTCGAATTTGAGTTTATGCCAACAGTATGTAAAACTTTGATGCCATCTACTACTCTTAAGCAGTTATTCAGCTCCTGCAAATGATAAAACAAAGATACTGAAATGCCAGATCCAGACTGAAGTTATTGTAAGCTAAAGAGAATAATCACTTGCAAGCATGTTTATCTTCTCAGATAAAAAAACATGGAGGAGGTGAGAACTTACTTTGTAGCTACTGCAGAACTCATAGGTCTATCCAAGATTTGTATGTTGCATAGACACTCTTTCAACTGTATCAAGGAGACGGACTTGCTCATGTGTGTCCTGCCTATCAAGAGCTTGCCCTGTTGGATATTCACATAACAAAGAGATAGAATTAAATAAACAAAGATGCAGCCTATTCTAAGGAAAAGAGAGGAGACGGCCCCATAGTGTTACTTGCAGTGGTACAAGAATTCAGTTGTAGTACTGCGGGATAACACGATGGCAAAATAAATGTTTTTCGAAAATATCATTATACATGAGGTAGTTGATAAGAGAACAATTGACCAAGAAATTAATGCATTCGCAAAAGTAATCAAACTTTCCAACAGCGTATGCAGGTGCATAAATTGTAGAGAAAAGGATGGAATGGTGCGGACCAAAAATATCTAATTCCGAAAAAATTAAAGATCTAAAAAAATTGACTGACCATGGTCCAGTAGCTCCATGCTTCAACGTAGATATCGGGCATTATTTCTGGATCTATCATGGGCTAAAATCATTAACCAAGGATTAGCAGACCTAGGTACCATAATCACCTCACATATCGTAAGTACGTATACACAGTAAAACTAAAAGGTAGCCGAGCTTTGCAATCCAGAACTACATCCCCTGCACCCATCCTGACTAATAAAACAGGTACATATCACAAGTTGGAAAAACTTGAAATATGCCACATTACCTGACAGTAAATATATGCTTCGTCACTCCTTCGGATGATATTTCGCGCAATCATGCTTCTCCGGAAACTCTACAATAGTTTCCCATATAGTGCAGAGTGTAAATAACAGTGACACAGAGTTTGCAGATTTTGGCAACTCGAGAGCCTGCTGACAAAGACAGTGGGCATGATGACACTTTCAAGTACCTATACTGATATACAGATAAAACTATCATCCAATTTCTGGAATAGATTAACCTGCAAAGAAGTCTACTTGCGCCGCAAGATAAACCATTGGATGGACATCACTGTAGATATCCATATCGTCATAAACAAACCTGCATCTGCATGAACAAGCCAAATAAAATTCAGAACACTGTCCAAAGTTCCTCCAAGTTCTCACATCCACACAAAGAACGGATGCATTTATCTATCAACCAAGTAAACTGTAATGTATCAGTTTGCAGGTCTGAATAGTGAGATATTACGATGTACAATTGGAAGAACACTACAGAATGCAGGCAGACGTACGTGCTAGTAGCATAGCATGGAGATGATTCAAATGCTCACCTACAATTTCCTCTCACGATTGATCACCAGCAAATAATGTTGCTCAAGTGATAATGTGTAGCAGTTTAACTTTTCCTTTTCTGATCTTTCTGCCAAAATCGCAGCAACAGAGCATCAGAAGAAGATCAAACCTGAGATTAATAAAACAAATATGCAAAGAAAATTTTGAACAAGCTGAACTGAAACAACAGAATCCATCATGTGCTAGGCTGCTAGCAGCATTGTGTATCATACGGCAGCCAAAATAGTGAAAGTAGAAAACATGAATAATAAATTACCTCCTCCCCAGGTCGTTAATCAGCGCAGCAATAGTCTACTCATGAATCAAGCTGTGTAAAAATACGTGTCCTGATCACGTCCATGCTATTGCTTCTTGTCCATGCTAGCTCACGTCTGCTAATAACTCGTCCCTGCTATTATGCGGATGTGTTGGCTGTTGCCGAAGACTATGCAAAGTGGGAGACGAAAGAGACAAATCGGATCAGAAAAAGATACCTGAGCAAGCAAATCAGCTCCTCCTCAATCTTCATCTGGAGCTAGCGGCATCCATCGACCAGGGGAGGTCGACGGATCGATGAATCTGTCCTGAAAAGTCATCCCACCCGTCACCATCACAGCAGGGCGACGCGATCCCATCCTAAAGGTAGGAATTCACCGCCGGCGTCCATGAAACACCGCTGGCGGGCTGCCGCCAGATTCCGCCTCCATCTCGCGGCTTGCGGTCTCCTCCCCACGGGCCGGCCACAAAGGGGAGCTGAGCGATATCCTCGTCAAGGGATCGAGGGCCTCACACGGTGCAGGCATCCAGAGACAAGAGGAGGAGGTTGCAGCTCCGCCCGTCCTTCTCTGGCTTTGTCTCGAGCGAGGCGTCGTACGATAGCTTGGGGTGCGCTGCGGGATCCTCGCCTGGGCAGGTGAGGGGGAGTTGGCGACGAATCTAGGGATTGACGGAAGGACGACGAGAAGCGGCGGCGGAAAACCCTATCGCAGATGCTCGTCTCTGTTAGTTGGGCTTTGGCCCAGTTAGTTCCGGGCGGGATGACGAAACGGACGAAAAGTACGACCAAAAGTTTGACGTATTGGGCAGAATAAGGAATATGTTTAGTCTTTTTAAGTAGTAGAGATACAACACGATCTACTAAATTACAGATACATGGGCAACTTAGCCCAAACTCTCAGCGCAAGGCTGCTTCGAAGATGCTCCACGTGTACGTCCTTCAAGACCCATCCTCACTTACGGCCCAACTCCTGATTTGGCCAAAATCGGGTGGTAACAGTAGTAGTGAATTAGGGATGTCCTCATCATACTTCCCCTTAAAAGGAAGGAACTACGGGAATCATCCCTTGTGCCTCCGCGTGCTCCACTCTCGGTTACCTCTATCCTTGATTACATTATTATATCTTGCCTAGCTATATCTTTTTTAGTTGTATACCTTGTCATCTAGGGAAATTCACGTAGTTGCATATCTAGAGAATTTACCTTTGTGTCAAGCCTTAATTGAAAAAGAACTAAAAATTGGGTAGCACCTATTCACCCCCCCCCCTCTAGGTGCGGCATACAATTTTCTTCATTGGTATCAGAGCCTCGGCTCTTACTTCGGGGTTAACCACCTAAGAGTATGTCGGATGATGAGATTACGGAAGGGGCCGCAAAGCCGGCTTCCATGGACGATCTCAAGTCCTTGGAAACATCCTTGAGATCCTATTAATGATTTTTTTAGTTGAATCATGGGCAAGTAAAAAATCAATGGAGCATTTTTACACTTTTTTAAGATCAAGAAAATGAAATAGCTCTTTGGATATAACTGAAACACTAGACCCTAAATCTAGAATAGCATGTGCCTCTTTGTCTATAGAAATTTAAATCTTGGGGATCCAAGCATCCCCAAGCTTAGGTGGTATCATAGCTTCATTGTTATATCTTTGTATCTTCTCTTTAATAACATAATTATCAATATAAGAACCAAAACCAACTTGATTGACATTGATAGTAGGATCTTTTGAGAATTTTTCAAGAATAACAATCAATTCATGCAAGCTACACTTATCAAGATCTAATAATGGTTCTCTTACTTCACTAAGCATTTTTTACTTCTTATATTTGTTTATCATTTGCAATCATAAGCTTTTCTTCTTTTTTCCATAGCATAAAAGTCTCCCAAGATGTATCTATTACTTCTTGCACATATCTGATGGTTTCCTCATGGTTTCTTTTGTTGTAGGAGATTCTTAAAATACAAAACTTCTTGAGTTAAAAGATCTAACTTTTCATTTAAAGCATCTTGTCTTTCAAGTTTTGCTATGAATTTTTTATTCAATTCTTTTTGTGTGGAGATAAAAGTTCTAATGGTATTTTCTAATTCGTTGGAATTATTATTACCACTATTAATTTTATTTGGCACATAAGGTGGTCGGCCATAGGTATTATTATAATTGTTCACATACCCATTATTACCAAAGTTTCTTACATAGTTGACATGTACATTCTCATGGGTGTTTCCAATTAATTCTTGTAGAGGAATATTATCATTATTTTGCTTTGCTATGTAAGCTAATATGGTATCAATTTTATTAGATAGAGGATTTTCTTCTTCAATATAGTGTACTTTCTTGGTGGGATTAGGTCCTCTTTTAGTGTTCCATTCACTATGATTATGCAACATGCCATCTAATATGGCTTTAGCTTTAGGCATAGTTTTTACTAATGAAAGCACCCCCCATAGAGAGTCTATCATGCTTCTTAATATTATATTCAACCCATTATAAAAAGAGTGTAGGATGGTCCATTCACTTACTCCATGTGATGGGCATTTTCTAAGCATTTTTTTAATTCTCTCCCAAGATATTGCTACATGTTCGTTATCGTATTGTCTGAATGATAGGATGCTATTTCTTTTTTGTAAGATCTTAACATGTGGGTATGATGCATGTAAAATGCATACATGAACTTTGTCCTTTATCATATTGAATTCCCACATATTTGCAACATATATGATGATAATACCATGTTTTACATTGATTTATGGGGATTTACCAATGGTCACCTTTATTTGGTTTATAACTCTACACAACATGAATTCTCTATTTCACGTATTTTTCACTTTCAGAGACCTATACGGAGTCAAATTGACCTAGGATTTTTGGAGCATCATTTTTTCATCAGGAGAAGCACCCTGGAACCTGGAAGCACACCTGGATGGGCCTGAGGCCCAAAAGACACTAGTTGGCGCGCCTACATGCCTAGCACGCCACCCGAGGTCTTTCGACCATCGATCATCCAATTCACTTGATTCTTTCGCCCATCGACGTATTTTGACCTAAAAATCACTATATATATGGCTCCGAAGAGTTCTCGGGAGGAGAGAGCCGCAGAAGATAGAAACACAAAATAGAGGCTGCAACAACGAAGATTGGAGGGGGAAACTTCGCTGGGATCACCAACGGAGGGATCTCCACCTTCTCCAACGTCTTCATCATCATCACCATGATCAAGGGAGAGTAGTCCACCTCTGGACTACAGGTTTGTGGTAATAGCTTGATCTATTTCTCTCATGTTCTTCACAGTTCTTAGTGCCATATGAGCTGCCCTACATGATTATGGCCATATTAGTAATACCTATGTGATGGATCCTTATTCTATGATATTGTGCTATGAGATTTGATCATATTATGTGCAAGATGTATTGATAGATGCATATTATGTAGCCCGTTCTTAAGTATTTGTTCTGATCCAAAATTTCTGCAAGAGCGTGTGTGGGGTGATGTGTGTATTAGATGGAGTAGCATGGTTTTAGTGATTGAATAGTGACAACAAAAATCATGATCTATTATGGTTTTGCCTTTTCTTTTGCTACCTTACTAGGGATAAAGTGAATGCATGTATTATGTTTTTCACGTGATAAAAGTGATGATCTTGTTTGTTCAAGGTACCATATTTGATATTCAAACATCATGTCAAAGTACTTATGACTATGCTTTGTTAATTCTTAATACAAGATTGCATGGATTTTTTTCCTTTCTTGTGGAGTATAAGAGAGATGTGTGGATCATCTCTATGTTATGACGTGATGCCCATATGAATGTGTATCTTTCACATGTTATTATTTTGCATCTTCATATCTCATTGATGTCCACTACAGCTTAAAAGAGAGAATAGTCAAGTGAACCCATGAACCCCGGTCCACTTTTTATCATAATAAACATCTTTATATTGCTTTTATATTGTTTTCTATTTGTTGCACTATTTTAATTAAAAAATATTTACTTTTCTTATTTGCAACCAAAACACCAAAAACAATCAACCAGTCTGGACCTCATAGCTCCTCTATGCCAAGTGAAACAATCACAATTGTACCCCAAGTCATGAAGTCCACAATCATCCAGAGCATTATGAAACGCATGTAAATATTTTGCTGGCCTCTTTCTGCGTCAACACCCGGATTTTTAAGTCCAGATGCGTATTACGCCATACATCGCAATCCCAGGAAGATTGTTGTTGCGAGACATAACAGTTGATATCATAAGTCATCATTCATTACAAACCATCATCGTCTTACAAAAGTAGATCACATGATACATTATTACAATAATAGTTGATCTATTGATCAACGAACATCACAAATATCGGAAGCGTAATAGTAGTGGCTATCTAATCCACAGGCCAACGCTTGACGTTAGAAGAACTCCTAGTTGTTGTAGACGTCCTGCTGGCCGTCATCTTTATACTGTTGCTCCTCTTCATAGTCTGGCCATTTGAATAGCTAGGGACAAAGCCGTGAGTACTTTTAAAGTACTCGCAAACTAATACTATTGTAATTACTCATCAATTTTATTAAGGGGATGCTAAGCTCTGGGTTTATTTGCATAAAGCCAATTTTAGTTCGTAAGCATTTCATAAAAGACTCTTCATTTGCTAACTAACTCAAGTGGGAACATTAGTGTCATTCCCACAACTCAGTTGTGATTCAATTCAAGTCACCATTTCAATTCATCATTCCTTTTTAATAAAACATCTGATGACGGAACAATATGGCCTTTCCAATCGTCCGTAACTGTGGACACGACTATTCGAATAGGTTTACACTCTGCAGAGGTTGCACGCTTGTGCCACAACATTTGATTACATCCGTCAGGATAACCCTGAATAGTCGTCACTCAGTACGCGGATCATCAACCATAACCTTTCACTTACATACCCTAGTATAGGCACCTCTCCCCATGAGCTTGGCCTCCCAGTGAAGACAAACCGTCAGCCTGGGAACTGCACAGGGCTTGGGCCGGACATTCACCTCACTTCACGTCATTTCACATCATTTCACTTTCAACGGAGGCAGCCTCGGCATAACCCCTATGACGCTTGTTTAGAGGGAACCCATACTAAGATACATAAACTTCCAGTTAAGCCCTTAATCAGGTATTGTGGGGGTACTAAATAATTGGAATGGTATCACATCCGAACCCAACCATCAGTTTTATCAAATTCATCATGTCATTCAAGTCACATTCACCTTCAAAATCTTTCAAAGTCATTTCATTTCACATTGTTCCCATCTAGAGTAGTCAATTTTATTTGCTTAGCACTAGCAACTAGTCATGAGGGGTGCTAACTAGCTTTGATTGCTCTAGGCTAAATTTGATGCTCTTGTGCTACTCTAGACCAAGTGAATCATGGATCAAAAAGTAACTTTGATAAATCAGAATCAATAAAGCTTGTAGAGTAAAAACTTGGGATATGATCATTAAGCATAAAGTAAAATATGGTGATGCATTGCTCTGGTAGAGCTTTGCATTTTGCAAGAATATTCGCTTGCCTTGGTTGGTGTACTGATCAAAATGTTCTTCTTCTCCTTGGAAGTAGACCTCCTCCTCCTCTTGATACTCCTCGGTACTAGCGTCTAAAAACGGATACGGAATACACAATCACCACACAAATCTTAGAAGCTAGACTAAGCACACACATGAGTCACACAAGCTAGGCTAGTATCACAACATTATTTATTATGTTGGTTGACTTTGTTTTCTTCTTAAGAAAAATAATTTCCTCTCATTACAATTATTAATTAGGGTTTCTATTTAATTCTTTGGAGAAATAATTTCCTCTCATTGAATATTGTTAATATTTAATTTCCTCAAATAATAGTATATGAGCTCATGTTGACCAAGGTCAACACTTCATAATCATCATTTGGGAAAATGATTTAAATGAGGTGATACACCTCATGCAATTTAATACTAACATAGTAGTGATTTAATGTCATCAAATAATTCAATATGAGATTTAATAGACCATGGTCTCTACCTCAGGTTGAGTTACTTGAGACAAGATTTAAATAGGAGAATAGCTCTCGTATTATTTAATAAATAATTTTGAACAATCTAAATGGACTAGAAATAGCCATAGAGCCATTTTTTAATCTAGACCATGATCATACACACAACTATGTCATATTTTTACATATTTAGATAGACAATATGAAATGTGATTTTTGAGAGTTGGAATCAACTCAAAAACATTTTTGGTTTATTTTTAATAAATGTTTGAAGTTGCAAAAGGCCCTGCCTTGTTATTTTTTTCACATTATTTCTATAAATCATCTAGGGTTGAGACCAGTGTAGTTATTTAGGTAATTTTCTAGGCTTTTCAAATATATAAAGTTTATGAAATTTGGCCCAGTAGATTTGATTCTATTTAAATTTGAAAATGGATGTAGTAAGTAATTTAACAAATTCGAAATATTCAAATTTGAATCAATGGGCCTAGGCGGGAAACATAACTGGGCTGCACAGCGAAATTTAAACGGGCCGGCCCAGCTCAGCGTCTCGCGAGTGGGCCTTTGTGGGGGCCACTGTCGTGCCACTTAAGCAAGCGGTACGCGCTGGCGTGGGACGCACGATCGAGAAGGATCGACGGCTGGCGTGCGTCATCGTCGGCGACGAGCGCAGCTCACTGGCGCGGCGAGGGCAGGGGGTCGGAGGCTCACCGGCGGCGCGGCGATCGTCGATGATGTGCTGCGGTGGCGTTGTGGATGACGGCGGATCTCCTCGAACAGACGGCAGCTTCGGGGTTGGCTCCTAGCTCCTCCTTCTTCCTCGGCGGCGCTACGGACTACGATGGTGAAATTGGGCGGCGCTAGTGGGCAATGTCTAGCAGAGAGGTGTCGAGGAGAGGTTGTGGTGAGAGGGGAGGCTGGTGGTGTGAAGAAAATGAGGAGCGGCTCCTTTTATAGCTGCGGAGGGAGGTCGAGGCTCGGCGGTGAGGTCAGCTGTGGCGACGGTGCTACAGGGGCGCGGAGTGGCTGGCGATGACGCAGCGGGGTTGGCTAGGTCCTGGCGGTGACGCAGGGCTTGACGGCGGTGAAAACGAGGCGGAGACGAGGACGGGCGCGTGACGATGGCGCACGGTACTGCGGCGATGGCGTCGACGGTGCCGTCGTGCACATCGTTCCCGCGGGCCAGTGGGTGTGTCTACGGCGTTGCTGATGTCGTGGCGGTGATGGTGGCGCGAGAGAGAGGGCACGGTGACACGGGGAGTGGGGGCGACGTGGTGGCCGAGCGCTCTAGCGCGTGCACGCACGTCGTCTGTGTGCGTGTCGGGCGTTCGTGCTGTCGCGTGTGGTGCACCACTTTGTCGAGCAGCGTGTCTAGCACTTCCAGGAGGGTGAGGTGAGTGGGTTTGACATGGTTGGACACGTTGGAAACGACCAGAGAGGGGAGTGGCATGGAGAGGGGTTGGCATGCCACGACATGGCAAGGTTTTGTAAAACTGGTGACGAATTGGTGTACCACTTCTTGTCTCTGGTGTTTGGCAAGGTGCAGAGGGTCCAGGGGAGTACAAGAGATGACCTAGGGTCGATGGGGGAAGCATATGTCCACTGGATTTTGCAATGCACATAGTTGGCAGGTTTATGCACACAACCTGTTCGACCAAATGGCCGCAAGAACAATATTTTGAAAGTTTTCAGTGAATTTTGGTGGGTTGTAATCATATAATATTTTAAGTATAATGGTGGTGGTGGTGGTCAAATTTGAGTTGGTTTGCAAAAATTCAAATGAGGTATGATCTTGTTTTTGTTTCATTGTTGCTACTTTGTTTGATCACCATTTGAAATCTAGCAAGAATTTGCAGGGGTGTTTTTGAGCAAAGTTTTTCACCTTGATGTTGTCTTGGATGAGGTGCAAAGAGTTGACTTTGTTTAGTTTGAAAATTTCCCAATACAGGAGCTCAAAGTGGGTGTCATGTTAAAATTGGTAGATTTGGCCATTATCTTATGTGAGCACAATTTGATTTCAAATTTGATTTGATTTGAGTTTCTTTGATTCACAAAGTGTTATTAAGTGTTTAATAACATTTTACAAACAATGGCACAAGCCAAAGTGGCCTAGATCAAAGATTTGCAATTTGTCCATAAGCACATGCATGTGTTGAAATTGTTATTTTTCTATTTTTTTCTTTCTCCATTATTGATCATGGGATCATGTGTTAGAGTTTTAGCATCATTGTTCAACACACAAACAAGTATCATGGCAACCAACCAATACAATAATTAAAGATGAGTTCTATGCATAGCACATGTATTATTAAAAAGTTTTTGTTGGTTCTCATTTTTGCATCTTGGAAACTCCTTGTCTTTATTTATATGAAATTTGGGATGTTACAAAACCTTCCCCCTTACAAAAGATCTCGTCTTGAGATCTTAAAGAAAACTAGGTACTAAAGAGATCTGGGTATTCGGTCCTCATGTAGTCTTCTCGTTCCCAAGTGGCTTCGTCTTCGGTATGGTTGCTCCATTGAATCTTTAGGAACTTGATACTCCTGGTGCGGATGGTTCGGTAAGCTTCTTCCAGGATGCGAATAGGTACTTCGCGATACGTCAAGTCCTTGTTGATATCCACCGCTCTGTGATCGATGTTCTTGAAGACTTCGGTCTTCTCGGCACTTCAAGCACTTCCGGAGTAATGAGATGTGAAACACGTCGTGTACAGCCGACATTTCTTCCGGTAATTCCAGTTGATAAGATACTTCTCCACGGCGACTCGGGACTTTGAAGGGTCCGACATATCGGGGTGCAAGCTTTCCTCTAAGCTGGAATCTCTGCATTCCTTTGAGGGGTGACACTTTGAGATAAACAAAATCTCCGATCTCGAAGGTCATCTCTCGGCGTCTCTTGTCGGCGTAACTCTTCTGTCTTGATTGTGCAGTTTTGAGGTACTCGCGGATCTTGTGTACCTTCTCTTCAGCTTCTCGGAGAACATCTCGTCCAAAGACTTGGCTTTCTCCGACTTCCGACCAATTCAGAGGGGTACGACACTTCCTTCCGTACAGGGCTTCAAAGGGGTTCATTTGTAAGCTGGCTTGATAGCTGTTGTTGTACGAGAATTCTGCGTAAGGCAGGCAGTCTTCCCACTTAGATCCATATTCCAGTACACAGGCTCTCAACATGTCTTCGAGTATCTGGTTGACCCGTTCAGTCTGTCCATCCGTCTGCGGGTGATATGCGGTGCTGAAATTCAGCCGGGTTCCTAGTCCTTCATGTACTTTCTGCCAGAATCTTGAGGTGAATTGGGATCCTCTATCTGACACGATTGACTTTGGGGTTCCGTGCGACTATTCTTGAGATGTATAACTCAGCTAGCTTGGGGCCTTGATAGGTGGTCTTGACGGGGATAAAATAGGCTACCTTGGTCAATCTATCGATCACTACCCAAATAGAATCATTTCCTTTGCTTGATTTGGGTAGTCCAGTGATAAAGTCCATTCCTACCGAATTCCACTTCCATTCCGGAATCTGTAAGGGTTGCAATAATCCTGCGGGTCGTTGATGTTCTGCCTTGACTCTCTGACAGATATCACATTTGGCGATGTAGCTTCCGATTCTCCATGCCACCAAAATTGCTCCTTCAAATCTTGGTACATTTTGGTTCCTCCGGGGTGGATGGAGTAAAGGGTGTCGTGGGCCTCTTTCAGGATGACTTGCTTCAATTCTGAATCTGCTGGCACACATAGGCGTCCGTTGTACCAAAGCACTCCTTCTTCATCTTCGGTGAATCCCGGTGCCTTTCCTGCAGCAATTTGGCTCTTGATTCCGTCAATGCTAGCATTTCCTTTCTGGGCTTCTTTGATCTGGCTAATCAAAGTAGGTTGCAGCTCTATGCTTGCTAGGTATCCTTCACTAACTAGCTCCAGTCTAAACTACTCAAACTCTTCATACAGACTAGGTTGTTCTGCTACTATCATGGAGTTCAGCTGACACGGCTGTCTACTCAAAGCATCCGCTACCACATTTGCCTTGCCAGGGTGATAGTGAATTTCAAGGTCGTAATCCTTAATCAGTTCTATCCATCTTCTCTGCCTCATGTTTAGTTCCTTCTGAGTGAAAATGTACTTCAGGCTCTTGTGATCTGAATAGATCTCGCATCGATTACCCATGAGGTAATGACGCCATACTTTCAAGGCTAAAACTACGGCTGCAAGCTCGAGGTCATGGGTTGGATAATTCTGCTCATGCTGCTTCAGTTGCCGGGACAGATAAGATATCACCTTGCCTTCTTGCATCAACACACATCCAAGACCAATCTTGGATGCGTCACAATGGACGTCAAATGGCTTGGTGATGTCCGACATGATTAGGATTGGGGCTGTGGTTAGTATTGCCTTAAGCTCCTGAAAGCTCTCTTCACATTTGTTAGTCCAGTCAAACTTCTTGTCCTTCTTCAACAGTTGTGTCATCGGTCTGGCGATGCTTGAAAATCCTTTAACAAATCTGCGGTAATATCCCGCTAATCCCAGAAATACGCGGACCTCGGTCTGAGTGGTTGGGGCTTTCCATTCTTCTACTGTTTTGATCTTGGCGAGATCTACGGCAATTCCTCCTGCAGACAAGATATGTCCCAGGAATCCTACTTCCTTCAACCAAAACTCGCACTTGCTGAACTTGGCATACAACTTGTGTTGTCTAAGGGTTTCTAGCACTAAAAGTTGCCATGGCCGACGAAGTTGAAGTCGCGCCGTGGCTGGTGTACCATGGCCGACGATTTTGGTCCCTCCGTGGTGCATGTCAAAACTTTTTTTCTCGTTTTTGAGGCCACCTAGCCGACGAAAGCGGCCAAAACGTCGCGTATGGTGGCCCGGGACGTGGTGCATCTCGAAATCTCGGGTTCGCCGGCCGAGTCAACGCAAATCCGCACCGCCGAGGGATGTAGGGCCCAGATGGCAGCCTCTCTGGCATTGTTTTTTTCTAGATCGCGCCATCTCGTTCAACGTTCTCCGATCGAGCCGTTTACGATGCAGGATCATGGGTCCCGCATGTCATCCTCTATGAACCAAAATTCTTTCTATTCTTGGATTTTTTTGACCCCGATTTCTGGCTACTTCCTTTTTCTTTTGATCCCTTGCCGCCTTGGAAACGTTGAGACCGCTGCTGCTAAATGGGACCCGCATGTCATCCTCTATGTGCAATCAACTTTCTTTTCTTGGAGTTTTTTGGCACCTCAAATTTGGTCACTTGCCTTTTTCTTTCGATCCCCTGCCGCCTCTCAAACGGTGATACCGCTGCTAACTGGGACCCGCATGTCATCCTCTATGTACTATAAAACTTTCTTTTCTTGAATTATTTTTGGCACCTCATATTTGGTCACTTACCTTTTTCTTTCGATCCCCTGCCGCCTCTCAAACGGTGATACCGCTGCTGCTAAATGGGACCCGCATGTCATCCTCTATGTACTATAAAACTTTCTTTTCTTGGATTTTTTTGGCACCTCATATTTGGTCACTTGACTTTTCTTTCGATCACCTGCTGCCTCTCAAACGGTGATACCGCTGCTGCTAAATGGGACCCGCATGTCATCCTCTATGTACTATAAAACTTTCTTTTCTTGGATTTTTTGGCACCTCATATTTGGTCACTTGACTTTTTCTTTCGATCCCCTGCTGCCTCTCAAACGGTGATACCGCCGCTGCTAAATGGGACCCGCATGTCATCCACTATGTACTATAAAACTTTCTTTTCTTGGATTTTTTGGCACCTCATATTTGGTAACTTGACTTTTTCTTTCGATCCCCTGCTGCCTCTCAAGCAGTGATACCGCTGCTGCTAAATGGGACCCGCATGTCATCCTCTATGTACTATAAAACTTTCATTTTTGGATTATTTTTGGCACCTCATATTTGGTCACTTGACTTTTTCTTTCGATCCCTGCCGCCTCTCAAACGGTGAGACCGCTGCACTAAATGGGACCCGCATGTCATCCTCTATGAGCAATCAACTTTCTTTTCTTGGAGTTTTTTTTGGCACCTCATATTTGGTCACTTGCCTTTTTCTTTCGATCTCATGCCACGTTTGAAACGTTGAGGTACCTGCTGGCTCATGGGACCCGCATGTCATCCTCGTGTGCTAAAAGTTTTCTTTGTTGGTTTTTTCACCCTCCGATTTTTGGCTTGCCTTTTTCTTTTGATCCTTTGCCCAAACGTTGAGTAAGCTGTTGGTTCAAGGGACCCGCATGTCATCCTCTATGTCCATCAACTTTCTTTTCTTGGATTTTTTTCACCCCTAATTACTAGCTACTTTCTTTTTCTTTTGATCTCAAGCCGCATTACAAACATTGAGACCGCTGCTGCAAAATGGGACCCACATGTCATCCTCTATGTACAATAAATCTTGGATTATTTTTGGCTCCGATATTTGGTCACTTGCCTTTTCTTTCGATCTCATGCCGCCTTTGAAACGTTGAGTAAGCTGCTGGCTCATGGGTCCCGCATGTCATCCTCTACGAACAATAAAAGTTTCCTTTATTGGAGTTATTTTTTACCCCTAATTTCTGGCTATTTGCCTTTTTCTTTTGATCCCTGCCCCCGTTGAAACGATGAGGACGCTGTTGGCAGGTCGGTCCCACATGTCATCCTCTATGAACAATAAAAGTTTCCTTTGGTGGATTTATTTTTGACCCCTAATTAATTTCTGGCTATTTCCTTTATTTTTCTTTTGATCCCTGCTGCCTTGGAATTGTTGAGAATGCTGCTGCCTCATTTTTCTTTTGGTCCTGTGCCGCCTTGGAAACGTTGAGACCGCTGCTACAAAATGGGACCCGCATGTCATCCTCTATGTACAATAAAGTTTCTTTTCTTGGATTATTTTTGGCTCCTGATATTATGTCACTTGCCTTTTTCTTTCGATCTCATGCCGACTTTGAAACGTTGAGGATGTGCTGCCTCATGGGTCCCGCATGTCATCCTCTCAGAACGATAATGTTTTCTTTTCTTGTATTTTTTTACCAACTGATTTTTGGCTTTTTTTATTTTCGATCCCCTGCCGCCTTTGAAACGTTGACTCGCTGGCTCATGGGTCCCCGATGTCAGCCTCCCCGTACAAGAAACATGTGATATTTTGTTTTGCAGACAATAAACGTTGTATTTCGCTCTGAGCTATTGCAAACGGATAAATTAAATCTTTATATCTACATAAACAAACTTATATGTTGAATCTCCTTGTTTTTTGTTTTTGCGAAGCATAGGACTTTCCTTTTTTTTTGAGAAAAATCCGACCTTTCCTGTTTTGGAGTGGGCTGAAATTGTACGAGTCAAAAGGCCCAGCAGGATAGTTCGAAGGCCCAGATGTCCAGATGCAGCCCAATTGAAATCTTTCTTTTCTTTTTCTTGGCTACTTCATTTTTTGTCAGCGCTGCTACAAAATGGGACCCGCATGTCATCCTCTATGTACAATAAAGTTTCTTTTCTTGGATTATTTTTGGCTCGATATTATGTCACTTGACTTTTTCTTTCAATCTCATGCCGACTTTGAAACATTGAGGAAGCTGCTGCTCATGGGTCCCGCATGTCATCCTCTATGAACAATAAAAGTTTTCTTTGTTGGATTTATTTTTTTCCCCTAATTTCTGGCTATTTGTCTTTTTCTTTTGATCCCCTGCCCCTTTGAAACGATGACGACGCAGCTGGCAAGTCAGTCCCACATGTCATCCTCTATGAACAATAAAAGTTTCCTTTGATGGATTTATTTTTGACCCTAATTAATTTCTGGCTATTTCCTTTTTTATTTTGATCCCCTGCCGCCTTGAAATAGTTGAGGATGCTGCCTCATGGGTCCCGCATGTCATCCTCTCAGAAAGGTAAATGTTTCTTTTCTTGAATTTGTTTACCAACTGATTTTTGGCTTATTTTTTCTTTCGATCTCCTGCCACCTTTAAAACGTTGACGACGCTGCTGGCTCATGGGTCCCCAATGTCAGCCTCCCCATACTGCAAATCCTCTTTCTGCAAAGGTTGTATTTCTAGATAGATAAGGTGGATTCGAATCTGCCATGGTTCAGGCAGCTCAGGTAAGCCTTCTTGCACTAATTAATGGAAGTAGTGTATCGCAAGGTCAAGACATGTGGCTCGGTGTAATGAATCTATATGAATCATGTTGTGGGTTCAATCTGATAGTTCTCTAACAGGTCAGCCAAAATAGAAATTAAGTTTTTTTCTAAAAGGGAAATGCAAATTAAGATGAACACAAACATTAGTTATCATAATAGCTGATCATACATACATACTTGCTAAGAGCAAAAGCTTGCCAGAGTTTTACCACCCATACAATTAATTAGCAGTTCAGATAAGATAACCTTATATAAGTATAACTACAAATGCATTTGCTAAGGGCTCATGGGACAACAGAACTAGACAACCACGAACTTTATGACCAGCATGTCACAGCGGCATCGAAAGATCTTGACCTTCAACTTTGATCCAATGCGAAGTTTGGCACCGTCAATGAACTTTTTCCACCTGGAAGTAACAGCCAAGCGGCCATCTGTGGGACTGACAGAGTACCGTCCCTCCACGGTGAGACCTTCACTCTCCATGACGAGGGATATCTTGCCCCTTCGGCCAGCATTGAGATCCTTGGAGATACTTTTAGGCAATTTCTGATTCAAAGCAAGAGATACCACCAAAAATTAGTCAATGGCACCAATGCACTGAACCATGTGAGACTTTGAGCAGAGAAGACATCAAGATAAGAGCAGTTATGCTGTCATATACTCACGAACATAGCCTTCAGATGCGTCCTGGTCACCACACGGGTGGCCACAACAATGAGCTGAGACCTCGGTGATCTGGCTGGGGCAGGTGCATGAGCCTGGGCTGGTACACGAGCTGGTGCTGATGCAGGAGACTGCTGGGCAGGTGCAACGGTGCCTCTAGAGGAACCGGTGCTGATGCAGGAGACTGTTGGGCAGGTGCAGTAAATGGTGCAGCTAGAGGAACCAGTGCTGATGCAGGAGCCTGCTGGGCATGTGTAGTATATGGGGCCTCTACAGGAACCAATGCTGATGTAGGGGACTGCTGGGTAGATGCAGTAAACGGAGCTGGTACAGGAACCGGTGCTGATGCAGGAGAGTGGGAAGCCGGTGCCGGTGCTGGTGTGGTTGCCCTTTGTGACATCCGCTCCTGTTCCATCAGGGGATCTGCAGCTTTGATCATGTTAAACCCAGCAAGCTAGAACAGAGGGAATGGTTTAGAACAACTGCTCAGAATGCAGTTATCAAAAGATATGAGTAGAAAAAAGTTACATATTATATATTTGGAAGTGTCTCCAACTCTGTAAGCAGTTACGTATATCTGCCCGTTTGAGTTTCTGATCCTCAGCTCGTCGCCCTTCTTCAGACCGTAGTCAAAAGCAAACTTTCTCCAATCATGTCCATACAAATATGTGATGGCCTGCGTCTTGTAGACATACACCTCATAGACCGTGTAGGTGTTCATCAATTTGCCATTGCCATGCATAGTGAAAGATCCTTCATGCGGACACATCTGGTTAATCATTGGACGAAGTTCACAAGGTACAGTCTGCATGTGAAAATTGATACAAATGTAAGAAGCAGGAAGACTAAAAACAAGACTTTACTATATGCCAATTCATGCTAAACCACTGAGAATACATACCTGTAACTCTGTGAAGGAGCTACTAGAAAGGTAGATAGAGCCATAGGAGGTGTTATATGTGGGGTATGTACATGGGCCCGCCATATTCCCGCAAGCTCGGCATCGGGATGGTGAAGGAAACATGGGAGGTACTACTGGTGCGTAGCGCTGAACGTAAGTGGAAGAATTAGGTTGTGTAAAGTGCATAGTTCAGAGCAATGCAAATGTTGACAAGCAAGTGCATAACACTATGTTACAAACTGAACAGTGAAAAATTAGTGTATGATGAATATAAGCATGCTAATTTGGTGTTTCCGAATTCCAAAAAGCATTAGACAGAGCCAGTGATAATATCAGACATAAATCATGGCATGTATATGTGGCTTAAGAAAATATACCCGAACCCTTGGATGGTTACGGCCCGGCTGATCCTTGGACTTGAGCTTATATAAGCATCCAGAAGGTGGGGCTGACAGTAACTTGGTGGCAGCCTCTGCAGATGCCTCATCAGCAGCAGTTGCAATCCTTTTGACCAATGAAGGCTTAGCAGTTTCAGTCTGCATATAAAAATTGAAGAGCAACAGACATCAGCAGTGATATATAAAATGAATCTATGAGACACTGATGCATATAGTGCTGGATGTAAGTGGAAGAATAGGTGTGTGTGTTTCTGAACTATTGGTAAGCATTAGACAAAGCCGGCAATAAACAGACAAAAATCAAATCATGTATGAGGATTAAGAAAATATACCTGCTTACTGAAAAGGGTACCACCCAGCTGGCCCGTGGCCTTGTGCTTGAGGAGGTTTTCAGAAGATGGTGGCAGCACCATCGTCTTCACAGCAGCCTCATCAGGATCATTTTTTATCCATTTGAGTAGAGGAACAGAAGTTTCATCCTGCATATGAATAGCAACAGAACTCATCATTGATATTTAATAAATCTATGAGATAGACTGATGCAAATAGTGCGGGGTGTAAGTGGAAGAATAGGGTTGTGCATAGAGAACAGTTGACAACAATGCAAATGATTACAAAAGAAGCCAATGGAAATCAACAGTTTATATACTGGATGAGACAGACTGAAAAGTGAAAAATTAGTGTATGATGATTGTAAGCAAACGCAGTGTTTCTGAACTTTTGGTAAGCATTAGACAAAGCCAACAGTAATTAAACAGATAATAATGAAATCATGTATGTGGATTAAGAAAATATACCAGATTCATTAAAAGGTCACCACCCAGCTGGCCCATGGCCTCGTGCTTGTAGAGGTTTTCGGAAGATGGTGCCGGCACCATCGTCCTCACAGCAGCCTCATTTTGCATCCACTTGAGTAAAGGCGCAGCAGTTTCAGCCTGCATAAGAATGGGAACAGATCTCAGCAGTGATATTGAATGACTCTGAGACAGACTGATGCATATAGTGCTAGATGTAAGTGGAAGGGTATGGCCGTGTATGGACAACAGTTCACAACAATGCAAGGGTGTGTTCGGTTCTGAAACAGCGTGGAATGGAATGGAATGGTTCCATTTCAGAGGAATGGAATGGTTACATTTTTGTTCGGTTGGGAAAAATGGAGAGCAGAAGAGATCGAGGTTAAACTAACCAATTGTCTCAAAATTGTAATTAACAATTGCAAATGACATTTTAATCTCAAAGTCGTAATTAACAGCGCCTAATGGTGCTCTTTTAATCTAAAAATCGAAATTAACATCATTTTATGTTGGGTTAGGGGAACTGGAGTAGATGAACATTACTGTATGATGATTGTAAGCAAACGAATTTGGTGTTTCTAAACTTTTGGCTTCGAGATCTTATGGGTTTCAACTCTAGCCTACCCCAACTTGTTTGGGACTGAAAGGCTTGGTTGTTGTTGTTGTTGTTGTAAACTTTTGGCAAGCATAGAAAAAACCGACAATAAACAGAGAAAAATCAAGGCATGTTTTGTGGATTAAGAAAATATACCATATTCATTAAAAGATCACCACCCAGCTGGTGCGTGGCCTTGTGCTTGTAGAGGCATTTAGAAGATGGGGCGGCATCAACATACTGGCAGCCTGATCAGCCGCAGTTTTGATCTTCCTTTTGAGTAAAGGCCCTAAAGTTTCAGTCTGCATATGAATAGCAAAACAAAAGGCAGACCTCAGCAGTGATATTGAATTACTGTATGAGATAGACTGATGCATATAGTGGATGCTCTTAGCCTTTTGCAGCGTGAACACTAGCTATGGACAGACAAAAAAACTAGTTAACTCAGCTTTGTCTAGATATGAATGTACTACCACCATCCAAAAGCTTAAGCCTTATTTATTTTTGAGAAATCAAAACAAGCAAAGTTTGACCAAAATTTTAGAACATTCTATCAACAAATATAATACTGTGTAGATACCGTAGGAAAATATATTTTATTATCTATTTAATGATATTAATTTTGTATTTTGCATGTTACTGATTTTTGGTAAAAGCTTAGTCAAACATGGTATAGTTTGACTTTCTAAAAATAATATAAGCCCAAAGCTTTGGGATGGAGGCAGTAGTATCTAGAGCTAAAACACATCTAGATACATCCGTATCTACAGATAGTTGAGTCAATTAATTTGGATCTGAGGGAGTATCAGATTCAGACTACATCATGGTAAGTTGGTTAAAAAATTACCCCTGGGCGGTCCCTGCCCAGCTCGGCAGTGGCATTTCGCTTCTTGTGCTGCAGATCGGGCCATGCTCCTGCAGCAGGTGGGGCGCTATTCTCGTTCCCCATAGCCTCAGCACGGAACCTGGAGGTACCAACCTGATACAGAGAATATAGAGCATGGTGTCACAGAGGCTTTACGCACAAACAGCTGAAGACATGTGCTACTTTAAGCATATTCCAGAACAGGAACAGATTGAGGATGCAGAGACCAGAGAGACACTTAAAAAGTAAAGAGTGGATAAGCAAACGGAGTACCTGCTTCGCGGGGCTGGGGACGCAGCTCAGGCTCAGCCAACTGCCCACATGCGTGGTGGCCTTACGCTCCATTGCCCCCACCGCCGAGGTCTTACCTTTCCTGTACAAGCTGACAAAAGATCACTACAAGAGATGGGGGGTTTGTTGACGAAAACCCTGGTGACAAAAATGCATACCGTCAAGGATGTGTCCTTATAGGTGACGAATTCATCTTTCGTCAAGCATTTAAGGTAATGCTTGACGGTATGATTTTTCGTCAACAAAAAATCGTCACCCATTACCCAAGCGGGAAGGGCTTCCATCGTGTCTGTTAATAGGTGACGAAATCAAAGATCGTGGTGACGAAATAATACTAAGTTACTTTATTAAATGTTATTAGTTTTATATATCATGCGTGACCCACTTGTCAGGAACATATTTAATTAAGTAAAAATTGTGGTTTGGAAGAATCGAACCAGGGCTTTGGCGTGACCGACGCGGAGTCTTACCGCTAAGGTAGATATGGAATTTTGATCTGGATCCGTAACTTGTCTATTCTACATATTTATTTCAATGGTGTGATCTAGATGTTACGACATAATAATTCCCTTATTAATATTTATGTCGGCCGAGGGTGCCTCGTTTAAGTCGCGCCGCTAGCAGACACGGCCTATATAGGTGATCTTGCTAACAGTCGAATCGACTAGGGTTCTCGTCGAGGTGAGAAGAATTCCGTGAAGGCTCCATTGTGGTGGCGGCGAGACGCATCATCGGTGAGTTCTCCTGATTGTTCGTTAGGTCTAGATTTTTTAATCAGTTGTCAAGATCTGTTCTGAAGAACGTTGGCATGTTCTTAACTGAATTGTAGGCAATGGATCGAAGTTGGATAACTGATGGCACCAAGAAGTTCACAACAAAGTACATGGCAGGTGTTAGGGATTTCATCAAGTTTGCGCAAGAACACTTGGACAATACAGATGAACCAATCTTGTGCCCTTGCAAGGACTGCCTAAATCTGATACGTCAGGATATAAAAACAGTCGAGGATCACTGCAATTGTTCAGGTATGTCCATGACGTATACAAGATGGACTAGACATGGGGAAGATTTTAGTGATGACGAAGGGCGGTATAGAGACGACGATGGTGCGTATGATAGTGACAACGATGAAGAGGAAGACAATGGTGATTTTTATGTTGATGATTCGTCTAGTATGATCGATGAACTGCAGAAGTCTGGAAATAAAGGTCCTGACCTGCCAAATATGTATGCTAATCTAATTGAGTCAGCGAAAAAAGAACTTCATAAGGGATGCACCACTTTCACTAGGTTGTCGTTCATTATTAAGCTCCTTCATGTCAAATCATACAGCCGGATAACAAACAGAGGATTTGATCTCTTACTTCAGCTTTTACGTACAGCTTTGCCAGATGTGGACTTTCCCAAATCATATGCTGATGCTAAGAGTGTTCTTTCTGATGTTGGGCTTAGTTATGAGACAATTCATGCATGCAAGTTTGATTGTTCTTTATTTTGGGGAGATCACAAGGACGATACGCACTGCCATGTTTGTGGAGTATCAAGATATAGAGACCCTACTGGAAAAAAGAAAATCCCTCACAAGGTGTTAAGGTACTTTCCTATAATTAAAAGGTTGCAGAGACTATTTGTCAAAAAGGAAATGTCGACACATACTAGATGGCACAAAGAGAAGAGGGTTGTTGAGCCCAATGTACTGAGGCACCCTGCTGATGGTGAGGCATGGAAGCACTTTGATGGCAAGTTTGATTGGTTTGCTAAAGATCCTCGTAACATAAGACTAGGTTTTGCCACAGACGGCTTCAGTCCCTTTGGAAGTATGAGTAATCCTTACAGTATGTGGCCTGTTTTTGTGATTCCTTACAACTTCCCACCATGGATGTGCATGGATCAATCGAATTACATGATGGCATTGCTAATTCCCGGAAAGTATTCCCCAGGGAAAGATTTTCATGTATTTATGCAGCCTCTGATAAAAGATATGATGCAGCTATGGAGTGGTGTGCAGACATTTGATGCATGCACACAAGAATATTTCCCATTGCATGCTGCGTTTCTTTGGTCTATTCATGATTATCCTGGATATGCCACTATGTCAGGCCGAAGCACAAGAGGATTTCATGCGTGTGTGCATTGCGATGAGAATCCTTGCGCTGAATCTTTGAAAAACAAAATTGGATATATTGGGCATCGGCGATTTCTTGATAAAAGTCACCCATACAGGAGAAGCAGACTTTTCAATGGTAAAGCTGAGATTAGAGATCCACCAAGGAAGTACACACCCAAAGAGGTAGCTGCGAAGGTAGAAAGTGTTAAGGATTTTGAACATGGGAAAAATCCAATAAGTAGAAAGCGGAAGCGTGCAACTGTACCCGGTGAACCAACATGGCACCTGAAAGTCAGCTTACATCATCTACCGTACTGGCCAGAACTTAAGATAGCTCACAACTTAGATGTGATGCATATTGAGAAGAACATATGTGACAATATTGTTGGTACACTACTTGAACTTGAGGGCAGGAATAAGGACACTGTTAGTGCTAGAATTGATTTGAAGAAATTCAAAATGTGGGAGAAGTATTGGTTGAAGAAAATTGTGAAGGATGATGGTGATGCAGCAGTAACTTATGCGAAGCCCCCTGCACCGTGGACGCTTTCGAAGGAACAGAAGAGACATTTGTGTAGGTATTTGGCAAACACTAGGTTCCCAGATGGTTATTGCGCAAACTGGGGAAGATGTGTGAATATTGATGGTTGTAAGGTTACCGGTATGAAGACGCATGATTGCCACATACTTCTGCAGCGAGTGTTGCCGGCTGGGCTCAAGGGAATTGCATCCAAGGAAATGTATGTGGCTATTGCAGAGCTAGGAAGATTTTTTAGGGAGCTGTGTGCCAAAACCCTGAAAGTTGATGTGCTGAATCGATTGAAGGTTGAAATTGTTGTGATCCTATGCAAACTTGAGAAGCTCTTCCCCCCAGCTTTTTTTGATGTAATGGTGCACTTAGCTATTCATCTTCCTGAGGAGGCTCTTTTGAGGGGTCCTGTTCATTATGGTTGGATGTATCCAGTTGAGAGAAGATTAGGTTATCTAAAGTCTACGGTCCGTAACAAAGCAAGGCCAGAAGGTTCTATCGCAGAGGGGTACATTGTTGATGAGTGTTTGATTTTTTGCTCTAGATTTTTCAAGGATGGCACAGAAACAAGATTTAACAGAGATGATAGGAACCAAGACATACGGCGAAAACCTGATCGTGACGAGATGGAAGTATTTTCAGTTGGAGCTAAAGGTCTTGGGAAATCCATTTTGAAACATTTTGACAAGGAATTTGACAAAATGGTTTGGTATGTGCTGAACAACTGTGACGATGTAGAACGTTATATCAAGTAAGTAGTTAGCTTCACTTTAATAACTACTTCTCAATGTTGCAGACATAATTGTCCTGTATTTCATATGTGTTTTTTCTATGTTTCAGTGAATTCCGACAAGAATTGGGAGGTAGGGGTGTGCGTGACACCGAGGAGACGGTTCAGAGAGAGTTTGCAGGTTGGTTTGCAAACCATGTGAGACAGTTGGACAATGCATCAGAAGATTTGAAGTCTCTGGCTGCTGGGCCAGACCGGCGTGTAGTAGTATACGCTGGTTGCAACGTAAAGGGTGCGAGGTTTCGCACGCTTACTCGGGATAAAGACCTGAAGACTCAAAATTCGGGCGTAGCGACTAAGGGATCTTTTGGTGATGCAGATGAGACCGAGTACTATGGTGTTCTGCAAGAAGTTCTTGAACTGCAGTACGGGAGTAACAAGCACGGTGACAGGTCCGTGTACTTGTTTCGTTGCGACTGGTTCGACCTTGCGAGCAGGGGTTCCAAGATAAAAGATGATGGTTATTTTAAAAGCGTTAACACTTCTGTCCTATGGTTCAAGAATTCACCATTCATATTGGCCAGTCAAGCTGAAACATGCTTCTATTTGGAGGATACAAAGTTTGGTGATCCGTGGAAAGTGGTGCAGAAGTTCAGCCATAGACACGTGTACGACGTTCCAGAATTAGAAGATGGTAACGATGATGCATTTGTACGGAATGAAGACGCATACCAGGAGGATGAAGGTTCAGTCGACCATACATTTCATGATGTTGTCGACCTAGACGAGGAAGCAGAGGTGGAAGCAGAGGAGGATGATCATCGTGCTGATGAAGTTGTACGTATTCATGATGCTCGTACAATTCGTGAACTAGAGAATGGGGAAGATAGTCCCAATGTTGACATGGATATGAGCGAAGATGAACTACAGAATGAGGAAGAGAGTCTCATAATGGAAGAGAACATACATGATGACGAGGGAAAAAATTCAGAAGAAGATAGTGATGTTGATTGATAGAAACATGTAATGCATACATACAACTATATGTTTTGTTCCAAACATTTGAAATGTTCTTATTTATATGTTCGGTACCATAACTTGGACAATGGTTTTAATTAATCGACACTTGACACGATTACAACCAGCAGCACGATATGACTAACTATTGTTTTAACACAAGCAAAATCGACAATCGCATAAAGAGTTTTACAACTTAATTTAAACCTAAAGGGGCTGCATAGTTGGACTCACGGGCACCATGAATCACTGACTAGTTACTCCAGATCGATTTCAGGCACATGGGTAGCAAACAAGTAAACCCCTGCATTTCCCAGGTAAAGCAAGAACAACATCTTGTCACCCATCTCAAGGTGCTTTTCCTTGTCCATGAACTCCTTCCACCCACTGACGCAGAGACGACCATCGTCAGAAGAAATTGCGTAGGACGCACGCACCAAAGTACTGGGATGGCACACAATACTGATTGCACCATATTGTTCCATATCTTTAGGAACCAAACGGCTAGGGATTTTCTGTTCCAACAGTAGAGACATAGTTTAGTTAAACAGTTGTACGTAATGTAGGTCGCAAAGTTAATGAAATGATATGATCTACTGCTTACCACGTGTTTGTTGTAATTTTCGCTGTTTGTCCAATTCAGAGTATGCAGCATTGGGACAACTAGTGCTCCTTGATCATAATCTCCAGCATTGTGGTACTCAACAAGGTAGTCCAAGTTGTCCACCTGAAGAATGACGGTATGCATCATCCTCCAATTTATCATTGTTCCATCAGTAGTACTGAGCGAGTCAACAATGTCACGCTTCGTACGGGACAACTGGTAGTAAGCTGCATAATTAAAATAACTGACTTAATATGGAATAATTAATATGATCAATCATTCTGTCCAAAGGTGGAAAATTACCTGGATGGATTAGTGGTTCAGTTCCAGTTATTACAAGAGTATCCTGACCAGATGAGTTAATTCTGAAAATTAACTCCATGCCAACCTTAAAATTGTACACTCTAGCAAATTCGTTCCAAAATCTTCCGTTGATATAGGTTCTGCCAGCTCTGTTGGTAACATTAACAACAAATGCATGGCCATCTTTGGTTCTAAGTGCAACTTCAAAAGTTGTCCTGTCGGAGGTCTCGACACCATACTTCTGAAGGAAATACGGTCTATAGTAGCAAGGGATGACCTAAATTCAGTAGAGTTAATACAAAAGTAAGTTAACTATTCTCAGATCTCATTAATATATAGGGGAGGTACATTGTTGCGCAACTAATACATCGTATGTATCTAGGACTTCTATCAGCACATATCTGAACTTCTATCAGAACATATCTGAACTTCTATCGGTATAGGACTGATTTTCTATGACTGAACTTCTACCGATACCTCTATCTCTAACAGCTACAACTATCGTAAAACTCATATGAACGTAAAATTTATCACAACTATCCTAAAACTGAACCATAAATAAGCGGTTAATACATATGGTGAAGAACAATTATTACACACATCTGAATAATAGTACTAAACTAGCAATAACTAATAGGATCACGTGTTAAACTTTGATGTGGCGGTGAATTAATAAAACATCTGAATGAATTTTAAACTTATAAGCGCATGTACCGTCTTCTCCTCAAAACCCTCTTGTAGTGTTTGCACGAAAAAACCTAACGTGACTCCCCCTCCGCCGCACATCCCCTTCTTGTCAAAGCAAACTGGACACTGGAAAAAATATGAAGAAAGATTACAAATCGGAAACAACGATCGATCGCGAGACGTACATTTTATTTACTTACTCCACTAGTAGGCGCCATCCTTGGTCTCGACGCGGAGCGAGAGTCTTACAAGTGTCGCCGGCGAGAGACGTGGCGAGCTGTGGCGGCGAGAGACGTGGCGAGATCTGGCGGCGGCTGAAGGAGGTCGTGATATGATGGCCAGTTATATCGTGGAGTAAATTTCGGTAGGTCAAGAGGAGGGCAAATGGGCGGTGCTGGGTTTTGACGTGACAACACGATCGAATGCGCAGGCCCCACTGGTCAGTTGGACTCCACGTCAGAAGTCAAGACCCGC
Source organism: Lolium multiflorum (assembly GCA_030979885.1). Classification (NCBI taxonomy): domain Eukaryota; kingdom Viridiplantae; phylum Streptophyta; class Magnoliopsida; order Poales; family Poaceae; genus Lolium; species Lolium multiflorum. Next base: position 303,517,274 of record CM061749.1, read on the forward strand.
GTCAATATTCTCGTCGTCTACGCGTCTCAATATTCGCACGGAGTAATTAATGGGGATGATTTTTATCCCCTTCCCCCTCCCCTACCGTCTCAATATTCGCACCGCTTCCTGGTTTCCCACTTCTCGTCGTCTCCGCTCCCTCATTGTCCTCGTCTCCCGCCGCCGCGTCGCCATGGACATGGATGAGCAGGAAGTGTACTACTGGTCCAGCACGCGCGTAGTCCACATCCACGACGGCCAGGAACTGGAAGTCGTCTACACCAACGACCCCTGGCAAGTGCGCCGCGTCCTCGACATGTACACGGAGTGGCTCAAGGAAGAGGAGCACAAGTTCGTGGGCCTCGACTTCGAGTACACCAACCATCGAGCCGAGGACGAGAAGAAGATCGCCGTGGTTCAACTCTGCATGCGTCGACATGTGCTGGTGTTCCACTACGCAGCGTTAGAACTAATCCCCTTTTTGAATCTTTGGATTGGGGTTTTTTAGTTTCCGCCGTTGTGTCTCTCTTCGACTCTCGTTACACATTGTTCCCGAAAATCAGTACATTCCCGATCTACAACTGCTAGACATTGTTCCCGAATATCAGTACATTCCCGATCTAAATCTGCTAGACATTGTTCCCGATTTATTAATTTGTTTCATCTTCGTCTCCTATATATGTAGGTTCTTGCATATTTGCTACTTAGTTTACTTGATTCGTCGTACGATTGACTAGTTCATATGCTCGATCTGTGACTCTTTTTTAGTTTTCTTGATTCCTCATTTGATTTACTAGTTCATATGGTCGATCTGTCACTTCCTTTTTACATTACTTGATCCCCAATTTGTTTCCTAGTTCATATGCTCGATCTGTGACTAGTACATTACTTTGTTTACTGCAGTGCTGCCCGGTGGGACGCTCCGGCTATCTGCGATTTCTTTCGAGAAGGAATCACGTTTGCGAGTGTTGACATCCGTGGTGACACGAAAGTTCTGTGGAGGTCATGGCACATGGAGATTCCTCCTGAGTACTACGTCGATCTCCAGGACGAGTACTTCAAGTACACTGGTCATCCGAGGGCTGGCATGGCTACCATGGCAGCCAGACTCATTGATTCATCTTACGGTGATATGAAGAAGAAGTTCCACCACCATCGGCACAGACTGTGGGGGGACTTCCCACTTCCAAATATGAACATCGACTATGCAGCCATTGATGCTTGGGTCTCTTACGAGCTCTACCGCAAGATCGTGGTCGACAGAGTCCTTGATGCTGCATGACCACCTCATATTTTGGTTTTGTGTCCCTCCTGCGTGAGGTGCTTTTGGCTGCTACTCAGTTATTTTCAAACTGTAGATGCTTTTTGCTAGTTGGTTTTTACTATATATAAGTTAATATTTTGCCATGAAATCGTACTGTGAGGTTTCAATTTTGCTGATTACCAACACAGATTGTATTTATGAAAACAAAACTAGAAACTAACAACAGCAACTACAAGTCGAAAAAAGGAGACATAAAAGTACTAAACTTGTGGGACAAAGGGATATGTAATCTACACAAGTCTTCACGCAAAAAAGATAAACCATCAACGATTTGTTGTACCCATTTGTTCAATTTCCGTCAAGATAGTCTGCATTACTTTTTAGTTGAGATATGTACCCCCACAACGGTCTTCTCCTCCATAATTTATTGTGTAAACCCCCACAACGGTCATCTCCTCCTTATTTTATTGTGTAAACACCTACAACGGTCATCTCTCCCTTATAAACACCCACACGGCCATCTCTTCTGTCAATAGGTTCTGCCTCTCTCTTCTTGGTTCTGCCTCTCTCTTCTTTGTTCACATACAGTTGATCCATTGCCATGGCTTCCACGTCTCGGACGCGGAAGGGGAAGGGGAAGGGGAAGTGGATCATCATCATTGCCACCACCACCGTCAACACTGCCATTGATCATAGAGGAGTTCTTCATCGTCGTCTGTGAAGACCCTTTGGTCAAGAAGGTATGTACGCGTTCCCACATATATGATGCATGTGATTAATTATGGGCATGTTTTAAAAAACCTTTAATTTGAAACGATCGGCGCTCGATCTCTTTGCAGAAACTACCAAACAAATTTGCGGACTATCTTCACGGCCAGGAGCCAGCTAAGGTGTATCTGCGAGCAGCTGACTGCGGTCCTCGTCTCTGGACCGTGGAGGTCCTATTTGACGGACAAGGCCGGATGTACCTCGACAAGGGCTGGGAGAAATTCGCCATCGCGCATGGTGTGGATTTCGGCTGGTTCTTACACTTCAAATATGAAGGCGATGATGTGCTCACAGTGAAGGTGTTCGACGGAACAATGTGCAGGAGGTACTACTACTCAGACGGCGAAGATACTGACGATGAAAGCGACGACGATGTGAAGCCATGCATCCATCCCCTTTAGATAAGGGGATTATGACCAAGAATTTATATGTAGCTTCATATGCATCGATTTAGAGATCTAGCTATTTTCTATATATTATGCATGTAAAAAATAATATCACATTTCCACTATTATTCGAGCACCACATCCTCCAAATTGTCATGTGAGGTTTCAATTTTGCTGATTACCAACACAGATTGTATTTATGAAAACAAAACTAGAAACTAACAACAGCAACTACAAGTCGAAAAAAGGAGACATAAAAGTAGTAAACTTGTGGGACAAAGGGATATGTAATCTACACAACTCTGCTGTAGCCAAACATCTACACAAATGCAGCGTGCATCAACATGAAAAAAGAGATAAGATGTGCAGCAGTAATGCTTCTGCAACAGCAAACAACATATAAACATGACATAGTCTTAAACAACTGGGTATGATTGCCCATGTTCCAAATAACAAAAGTAGAACATAGTCTTTGAAACATGACATAGTTTAACCATGAACCTCCAGGGGAACAACTAAACAGAAACTAAATTTAGTGGACAACATGAGGGCCAACAGCTGGACCGACGAGCGGGATGAGGCCAGTCTTGACGTAGTCCCTGAGGAACTTGCCAAAGGCAGCGTGCTTCGCCTTGCTAGCAGCCTTGTGCTTGTGCGCGCTACCTTTTCCAACTCCCGTCGCGTGCTGGATCAGACTCTCAATATCCTTCGGGAAAACCCTGCCGCAGAATGGGCAATTAGGCTTACCGTCCCGGCGGAAAGGGATCTGGCCAGTCTTCAGCTTCTTCAGAACGAAGCGGCTCTTCCGGTCCCGGTCCTCCTTGTCGCTGCCAATGTCGTCAGAGTCTTCCTGCGAATTTGAAAGTAAAGAAGAAGTGAGAGAAGGAAATTAACTGAAATACAATTCAAGCATTAAATATTTTTTATGAACATTAATATCAATAAGCAGGAATTCAAGAATGGTGGTCATAAATTACATGCACCTGATCATTCATTTGTTCCCTAAATAAAAATGATGTACACACTATTACATGCATCTGATCACTCTGCTATGATCCATATTCGGATGAATTTAAGTTTGAAATGCAGTGAGCATTACACTAAGCAGGTATGATTCATCACACACAAGGAATCATGACCTAATTAAGATAACTGTCATCTACTAATTTGAAACATGCATGAATATTCATGGTACCATAAATCATTTGGTTCATACTTTGGTACAGTTGAATCAACATGTGCATCAAATATTACAAATCTAGTAACTACAAACCATAAATCGGATGAGTAAGAACCCCCAGAATCATCAATTTGTACAACAAGTTGCAGACAGGGCAAATCAATCTACCGTACGAGCAAACCCTAAGGTGAACAGTAAGATCAAGAAAAACAGGGGATCGATCGGAAAAGTAGAGTACCTCGCTGCAGTTGTCCGAGGCCTCCTCTTCGAACTCGTCGCACTCTCTGGGGCCATATAGCTCGCGGTACTGCCTGGAGTGGCGGTAGAACGGGTCATTCGGATCAAAGCCCTGGTCATCTGCTTGTGCCGCGGGAGCGAGGACGTCTCCGTTGGCCTCATCAGCGACGGCGACCACGGCCGGTTGGGCGGAGCCCTCCACGGTCACGGCGCGGCGAAGAGCGGCTCTGCTAGTTCCGGAGGAAGATCCCGCCTCCGCGGCGTCGACGACTACCGGAGCATCGCCGTCGCTTCTGTCAACGTTGACGACCGCACTCGCCTCCGGCTCGTCTCCGCGAACACGCTTCATCTTCGGGATCTTCGGTGGAAGGGGAGGTCGGTGGTGCGCTGGTGGAGGTGCAATCAGGGTTTTTTGCCAGATTGGGGAATAGAAGTTGCGGGTGGGAGAGACGATGGGGCCGATGGATATACAGTAGATGCTGCCGTTTGGGTTCCTCTGTGTGACGCGTGCGTGTGAAAACGTGGATTCCTGCATGTAGTCCACTTTCCCATTACTTTGACATGGGTCCCACGCATGACGGATGGGCAGGCACAGAATTTTCAAGATGGGTATTAAAAACTATAAAATATTTTAAATACGAATTAGTGATCACACATAGAAAGAAATAAATAAAAATGAATCGAGTATGTAAATTCTTTCGAATTTCTAAGAATTTCATAACATGATTAGGGCTGGAATTTTGAGTGTTTGGTCAAACCTAAGATGTACATGCTTGACAAGTGATGCCTCTTCTTGAGTTTAGGGGATGAATTTTTGAAAATTTTCAAACCAAACTGCCAAGATAGCATGCAAGCGTCATTACCCACATGTTGATGCACCCTTGTGCCAAATTTCAGTCCATTTGAAGTTAGGTACCTCAAAAAATGGTGTCCCCATGGTGTAGATGTGTCGAAAGAGGGGTTTTCTCGGACGAAAAGAGGGGGAATGGCCAAAAACTGACCAAACCACCATGGATTGGGGCATGATTTGGCACCCTTGTGCACATTGTGATATGACACCTTGGTTGCTATGGGTTTTGATTTTTTGGAGTTGGTGGCATGGTGTCCCCATGGTGGAGATGTGTCGAAAGAGGGGTTTTCGGACGAAAAGAGGGGGGAATGGCCAAAAACTGACCAAACCACCATGGATTGGGGCAAGATTTGGCACCCTTGTTCACATTGTGATATGAAACCTTGGTTTCTATGGGTTTTGATTTTTTGGAGTTGGTGTCATGGTGTCCCCATGGTGTAGATGTGTCGAAAGAGGGGTTTTCGGACGAAAAGAGGGGGAATGGCCAAAAACTGACCAAACCACCATGGATTGGGGCATGATTTGGCACCCTTGTGCACATTGTGATATGAAACCTTGGTTGCTATGGGTTTTGATTTTTTGGAGTTGGTGGCATGGTGTCCCCATGGTGTAGATGTGTCGAAAGAGGGGTTTTCGGACGAAAAGAGGGGGGATGGCCAAAAACTGACCAAACCACCATGGATTGGGGCAAGATTTGGCACCCTTGTGCACATTGTGATATGAAACCTTTGTTGCTATGGGTTTTGGTTTTTTGGAGTTGGTGGCATGGTGTCCCCATGGTGGAGATGTGTCGAAAGAGGGGTTTTCGGACGAAAAGAGGGGGAATGGCCAAAAACTGACCAAACCACCATGGATTGGGGCAAGATTTGGCACCCTTGTGCACATTGTGATATGAAACCTTTGTTGCTATGGGTTTTGGTTTTTTGGAGTTGGTGGCATGGTGTCCCCATGGTGGAGATGTGTCGAAAGAGGGGTTTCGGACGAAAAGAGGGGGGAATGGCCAAAAACTGACCAAACCACCATGGATTGGGGCAAGATTTGGCACCCTTGTTCACATTGTGATATGAAACCTTGGTTTCTATTGGTTTTGATTTTTTGGACTTGGTGTCATGGTGTCCCCATGGTGTAGATGTGTCGAAAGAGGAGTTTTCGGACGAAAAGAGGGGGGAATGGCCAAAAACTGACCAAACCACCATGGATTGGGGCATGATTTGGCACCCTTGTGCACATTGTGATATGAAACCTTGGTTGCTATGGGTTTTGATTTTTTGGAGTTGGTGGCATGGTGTCCCCATGGTGGAGATGTGTCGAAAGAGGGGTTTTCGGACGAAAAGAGGGGGAATGGCCAAAAACTGACCAAACCACCATGGATTGGGGCAAGATTTGGCACCCTTGTGCACATTGTGATATGAAACCTTTGTTGCTATGGGTTTTGGTTTTTTGGAGTTGGTGGCATGGTGTCCCCATGGTGGAGATGTGTCGAAAGAGGGGTTTCGGACGAAAAGAGGGGGAATGGCCAAAAACTGACCAAACCACCATGGATTGGGGCAAGATTTGGCACCCTTGTTCACATTGTGATATGAAACCTTGGTTTCTATTGGTTTTGATTTTTTGGACTTGGTGTCATGGTGTCCCCATGGTGTAGATGTGTCGAAAGAGGAGTTTTCGGACGAAAAGAGGGGGAATGGCCAAAAACTGACCAAACCACCATGGATTGGGGCATGATTTGGCACCCTTGTGCACATTGTGATATGAAACCTTGGTTGCTATGGGTTTTGATTTTTTGGAGTTGGTGGCATGGTGTCCCCATGGTGGAGATGTGTCGAAAGAGGGGTTTTCGGACGAAAAGAGGGGGAATGGCCAAAAACTGACCAAACCACCATGGATTGGGGCAAGATTTGGCACCCTTGTTCACATTGTGATATGAAACCTTGGTTTCTATGGGTTTTGATTTTTTGGAGTTGGTGTCATGGTGTCCCCATGGTGTAGATGTGTCGAAAGAGGGGTTTTCGGACGAAAAGAGGGGGAATGGCCAAAAACTGACCAAACCACCATGGATTGGGGCATGATTTGGCACCCTTGTGCACATTGTGATATGAAACCTTGGTTGCTATGGGTTTTGATTTTTTGGAGTTGGTGGCATGGTGTCCCCATGGTGTAGATGTGTCGAAAGAGGGGTTTTCGGACGAAAAGAGGGGGGAATGGCCAAAAACTGACCAAACCACCATGGATTGGAGCATGATTTGGCACCCTTGTGCACATTGTGATATGAAACCTTGGTTGCTATGGGTTTTGATTTTTTGGAGTTGGTGGCATGGTGTCCCCATGGTGTAGATGTGTCGAAAGAGGGGTTTTCGGACGAAAAGAGGGGGGAATGGCCCATTCATGTTCCATTCATGTGTCCAAAGAGGGGTTTTCGAACGAAATGAGGGTCCCAAATTTAGATTTTTTTCATGCATCCCATTCATGTTCTGGTATTTTTTAAATATACATGTACAGTTCCATTTTCAGAGTAATATTTTTTCTTCCACGGCAAAACCTTGTTCCCTCCAAATTTTAGTACGACGGCTGCCAAAACACACAAATTTTTCGTTCCCTCCACTCCTCCCGCGCACCCCACCTATCAAATATTTCGCCCTCCCTTATATACGTCGTGCCTCTCCCCCATGATTTACGAGCATCTTAACTCCCCACCCCCCCGACCTCATCCTCTCGTGCTCACCCCGATCCGGTGTCTTCGCCGGACGTTCTTCCATCTCGCAACTATCTCCCCGGCCGGTGGTCGCCATGGCCGGCAGTCGTCGAAACGTCGGGGGGAAGGAAAATCGCGCACACACGCCGAAGAAGGCGCCCAGCTCGAAGAAACGCCAAGGTAAATCTGTCGGTGATCGGCTTGTTGTTGTGTTTTTCGGATGGTTAGATCGAGAGATCGGTTTTACATGTCTACCACGCCCGTTTGACCTATATCTAGATCTTGCATATTTGATAGATCCAATCCCGACATCATACGTATAGGGTTTATCGTTTTTATTCCAGAGACAATCATGCCGTGCTATACAATCTTTGCCATCCCGCTGCTGTACAATCTTTTGCATAGACAATTGTTTGCCGAAACACTTAACTGAACTAATTCTAGCCGTTGCCGAAAACAGCCTGACGAGCTACAGTGAACAACGACATTGCTTCAGACTTTTATTCCTCAGTTTCAGAGGGAAGCACAGTTTGATCTAGAACAATTGTTTGCTGTTTTCTATGGAACTAGTTAGTTTGCACGTGCAATGCACGTCTTAACAATGTAATGAAGTTTTTTTAATCATGTACTTTGTTTCATCAGTCTATTTATTTCCACAATTTTTGTTTATCTATGTCTTTCAAAAGTCAAAAATCAAATTTCAGCACATATCTGAACTTCTATCAGCAGAAATCTGAACTTCTATCAGCACATATCTGAACTTCTATCAGCACATATCTGAACTTCTATCGGTATAGGACTGAACTACCCATACCTCATTACGTGCATACCAAGCCCGCCAAGCTATCAACAGACATGCATAATTCAGTGTGCGAGGGGAGTCTCTTGTGTCAATTATTTGTTACGAGTAGATATCTAAAAGCACATGATGTCCCTTAGCCTGGCATATGTCCCCTCTTATGTTTTGTTCGCCGACATCATACGTAGACTCTTATGTTTTCAATCATTTGCTGCTGTACAATATTTTGCAAAGACAATTATTTGCTGTTTTCTATGGAATTGGCCCCCTCTTATGTTTTGTTCATGCTCCGCTCTTCCGATTATTTCAGCGGAGACACAAAAACCCGTCAAGCCGGCATATGAGCTTGCCAAGGAGAAACAAATGCAAGAAAATGTAGTACGCATGGAAAAAAATTTCGCTGACAGATATGGACCTGGCCACAAATTTCAGAAAGATTTCACTGGTTTTGCACGTACATTAGTGTATGGTGGGGTACAAATAGGAACTAGTAACAATCTAAAGGACACAGACTGCGAAGAGATGGAGGTCGAAGAGGACCCTTCGTATGAACCGAATCCAGAAGAGATAGCTACTGCTGATGATGATCTTCATTCAGATGAGGATCAGCGCACTGTCGGCAAAACTTCAGCTCAGGTCTGTGGAACTATGTCTGAACTATGATAGGAAATACGTACATGCTAAATGTTTCCTACTAATGTAGCCTCTACTGTGCTTGCAGATAGTTGCTTCTTCTGCAATAGTTGCACAGAAGAAGCGATCCAGACCTGAAGTTGCACCATCCAACATTGCAACAAGATCAATGGCAACAACTGAACCTCAAGCTGGGTCATCTGATGAGCCGACGGCCACTGCTGGTCTGAACACTGAAGGAGCACCCTCACCTAACCAGATCATGACATCTGGAGGCAGCACCTCATCTCCTGAGGACAATCAAATTGTAAACTTTGAGCGGCAAGGTATGAAAATTTGTAAAAACTAAACACTGTACCGCATATTTTCATATAAAAGAGAATCATTTCATATCTCTTATTTCAGAGACATTGACAACATCTGACGGTAGTAAGAGAAAGAGAGGTGGACGCAGACGTACCATGGGCCATGGACTACATGAGTACACAAGAAGACATGGTGGCAATAAGATGCCAATTGAATTCACTCCTGGTGTCAGGAGACCCAAGGATTATGTCCAGTCAGCAAAGCTGAGCAATGAGGTTGGTATTCACATCCGTGAAAAAATGCCGCTTGCAACACACTGGACACAGTACAGGAAAGATGCAACTCTCAAACATGTCATTCCTCATGCTATAAGTACAGTAGCGGTGAGTCCTGTACAATCTTGGTTTAACCTAATTAGTATGCTACATGATCAACTATCTAAGAATCTACTGATTAATGCTTCACTATTTTGCAGGGAAAGTTTAATATGGACAAAAATGATGAGGTGGCTCAAGATGTGTGCACTGATATGCTGCAAGTTAGTATTCGGCAGTTCCGATATAGGCTTAAAAAGGAGTATTGGCCCAAAATTAAAAATCTCACACTGGAGCAAGCATATCTCGAGAAGCCAGGTCACGTAGAAGAGAAAAGCTGGAAAGAACTGGTGAAAAGATGGTTTGATGAGAAGTACCAGGTACATAAACGTTATTCCTTTCAATAACAGCTACTGAATTCTTACATTTCTCTGATCTGGATAAATAAAATGCATGTACTGAACATAGGGACTGTGTGTAATAAATGGAAAGAACAGAGAAGCTGTGAAACAGTTCCATACCACTGGATCTCGAAGCTATGTTGCTCACTGGGAACATCTAGTAAGTGTTCTGAATTTCCCAATACAGTTCATACTTCTGTCATACACAGTGTACAATGGTAATGTGCATTCTACATTTTTTCAAGCAGAAGGCTAAGCAGCAGGAACAAGAAACCTCTCCAATTGAATTTTTTAGAATCACACACACTACCAAGGATAACATTATGAGTCCTGAAGCAAAAAGTGCATATGTAAGAAATATTTCTTATTAGCACAATATAATATAATCCAGTTTTGTATGTTGTCCATGCAATGATTGTAATCTTTATGCAGGATCAAATGGTGGCAAAAAAAGCGGCGCCACGCAATGAAGATGAACCTGATTTGACTGATTTGCAAATTGTTCAGCTAGTTCTGAGCGAGAAAAGCCCATCCACCACCTGCAACAGCACATTCCTACCAAGATTGGGCGTCGCAACAAGTTCCAGGAAGTCTTCTGTCTCAGCTACACGCATCCGAGAGCTACAACAAAGACTGGCAGATCAAGAGCAGAACTCCATACAGGCAGCTGAAACGTACCACAGTGAGATGCAGGCAAGACTGCAAGAACAAGATGAAAAATTTGAAGACATCAGGAAGAAGCAGGAGGAAGAACTTGAAGCTGTGAAGAAAGCCCAAGAAGAAAAGACTCTGGCTTATGAAAAGAGGCTGACAGAAATGGATGCCGTGCTTAATTTGCTCTTGAGGACATCCCAGCCACCATCCATGTCTCAATCCCAGGGCAACTAATCTATTGCACCACCGTCCTACAACATTATTAATCATAGGTCTTTTAATTTCTTTGTGTTCCAATTGTAATTTTCTTATGAATCTTTCGGTCTGTGAGAGACATATATACTTCTTGTGCCACCATTTAAGTATGATATTTATTGTCTACTTTTTGATATTTCGCCAGTTTTTTTGTTCCCCAAATTTCGCAAATAATTCAAATGCTCTCAAATTTTGTCAAATTCAAAAGGTGACGGAAAATGTCACAACGTCACTATTAAATGAAACCACGTGGCACCAATTTGTGGTCCCACTTGTCAGAATTTGTGGGTCCCACCAGTCAGCATTATTGGGACCCATATGTCGGCAACAACCTGGTCCCACTTGTCTGAATTTTGTGGATCCCACCGGTCAGAATATTGTGGGTCCAGCTTGTCATAATATTTTGTCGGTCCCACCAGTCAGCACCATGCCGGTCCCACATGACAGATATCCATGTCAGCGCCGTCGGACCCATGTTGTCAGAAGCCAAATGGGACCCACATGTAAGGCCACGTATGCTTTTTTTGGACCAATCAGAAACTTCCCAAGATTTAGATATTGACGAAAGTTGCAATTTTTCGTGACAAACCTGTCTGTCAACAATGAACCTTTGATGTTGACGAATTTGCAGGTCGTCACCATCAAACATTTGACGTTGACGAAAAAATGCATACCGTCACCCCCGATATTTTATGACGGAGCTTCCTTGACGAACCCCATGACGATCAAATTTTGTCACCGCGAAGTAATCCTTGACGAAAATTGGCCTTAACATGACGAAAGTGATTTGTCAAAAAAATTGTTTTCCTTTGTAGTGGATACAGTGAGGATCAGCAGAAACTACAAAGGTTGCAAATGTCGACAAATAAAGGAAGAACACCCCAATCCAAGCAAAGGTAGCCCCCGCCCCCACCCCCATCAATCACTCCCAGCTCGAGGGTGACCAGAAAGACACCCCTTCGCCCAGAATAGGAAAGAGATGCGCAAGATATCGAGGAGAGGAAAAAAGAACCGATCTCGAGAAAGGAGAGAACATTACTAGTCCTACCTAATCCGCTTGGGCTAGATGCAGCTTGCCCCTCCAAGCTGGATGCCTGGACGGTGGAGGCGAAAGGAGGGGATCGAGCTAGCGGCTTGCATCCGTCGGCAATCGGCACTCGATCGGGAGAGAAGGGGTGCTACATAAAGGGGAGGGGTAACATATTTTATTACACAGTGAACTTACTGATGTGACTAGTCATTACATGTCTCACTGAAACTAGGGCCCATAGTGTGGCACCCCAAATTTACTTGAAGCTGCCCGGCGGGACGCATTGGCGCGTCAAGAAACCCCCGAATTGTAGCGGGGAAATGAAACATTTCACAAAAATTTGAAATTCAAGCACACCGCCACGCGCCAAGCACGCGGCTGTTCCTTCCTCTTCCTCGGTTCCTCCTCCCCTATCCGAAAAAACCCCAAATCCCAAGCTCAAACAAAAAAAAACAAAAAACAAATCCCCTGGCCGCCATGCATGTCCTCGTTAACCCGCTGGAGATCGTTCCCGGACGATGCGGACCACCCGCCCTGAGATCCAGAATTCCGTCCACCTCGAGGCACTGCGTGCTGTCTCGCAGCAGCGGCTTGAGGGCGCTGAAGAGGAAGTTCCGCCGGAAAGTGCTCATGGCAACCGTGCAAGCTCACCGGCGTGCTGTATCCCGAGAGGAACTGGTCAAAGCTTTGCTATTCGCCACACAAAAAAATTGCGGGCCAAGATCTGGTCAAAGCTTCGTCGATGGCTTGCCGCGAGAGGCTTGGAGTCCAGAGTCAATAAACTAGCTGCTCGAGGACTTGGGCGGTTTACACGGATTCATATTAACTGACTCAAGTTTGTTAGTCTAGTTAACAAATGCATCTAGATACATCCATATCTAGACAGAATTGAGTCAATTAATATGAATCAGAGGGGAGTACCTGAAAGTGTTTCATGCTACCAACTAATGCGCTGGCAGGAATGTAGAAGTAATTGTGCTACTACTCATACGATGAACTGATTGTGTGGGTGTCGAATTTTGCAACGCGATCATCCACTGAATGCTTAATCTAGCGCCAAAGGCGTACAAATCATAACATACTACAGCACCAGAACATAAGAGTACGAATCATAAAGTAGCTCAACATTTTGCATCAGGGCTGGGTGGTCCTGAGACTACCGGGACGCCCCTGATGATCTCCGGGTGTGCATCCTCTTCAACGCAAAGCTGTGTACTCGGTCCACGGCCTCCTTCTGTAGGCTGGATAATCTCAGGTGCAGGACCTTCGTCTATGAGAGGCTCGTCATCAGTACCATCCACAGGTGCATCAGGGCTGGGTGGTCTTGAGACTACCCGGACGCCCGTGATGATCTCCGGGCGTGCATCCACTTCAACGCAAAGCTGTGTACTCGGTCCACGGCCTCCTTCTGTAGGCTGGATAATCTCAGGTGCAGGACCTTCGTCTATGAAAGGCTCGTCATCAGTACCATCCACAGGTGCATCAAACTGAGATTCATCTTCAAATCTCCCATCAAACTGAGAGACCTCTTTAACTCTATGCTTCTGCAATTAGTACATCAACCGATTAGACAAACATCTAAGGGATGCAACCTGAACAAATGCCGTTTTACATATTTACCTTCTCATCTGGCACAGCACATGTCCCAGAGCTGAAACCCGTTTCCTGAAGCAAGCGCTTTTTCTCTCCTTCCCGTCCATCCATCTGCAACAAGTTAAATTTGAGTACAGAACCTTGCACAGCAATGCAAACTATTGATTGAAACAGCGGCAGCATCAATATAAATAATTAACTACATATGCCAGCACACATACAGTGTGAGCAAGATCTGCTTCTCCTGCTAAAGGATCATTATATGGTTCACCATGCTAAACCCGCCTAACATATGTGCGGTCCATCCCAAAAATGTGTAAATGATCTGCCACTACAGGGTGAGGCCTCTTCTCACCATTCATACATGTGCAGCGCGGGCAATACACGTCCAGGTTGTGACCATCATGAGCTCTAATAAACCCCATAAAGGGTTGAACACCATTTATATATGAAGGGGAACATAAGTGTCCATGCAGTATCCAAGTTCTGTCCATCTGTTTAATTATGAGATACAGTGGTTGGTGATTAATTTAAGGCGAAGTAGGAAATGTATATCCATCGAGTACAAAACTATACTACATGATTATGCATTTCAGCAATCATGTCGAGTACAAAACAAAAAATGCCCATCGACATTTTAGCAAACAGATCGTGTACAAAACTCTGCCATGGCATTTCAGCAAATTAACGGATCGAGTGCAGAACTGACTCTATATGCCCACGCAAATGAACAAATTGATCGATGACAAATCGAGCGGAAAACTATAAAGTGCCAATTAGTTCGAGCATACTGACGAATTTTTTAGCAGCATCAAGAAAATATAAATCGTTAGGCTGTCTTGCCCGATACATGATTGAGCTAGAGATAGCAGCCCTACCGTGGATCAACTTGACCGCCGGTGCGTCTCGAGAAGAACGACGGGGAGGGGAAGCTTCTTCTTCGCACGGACGGGACGGGGAGGGGAAGCTCTTCGCACGGACGGGGATAAGTTGTGTACGGGTGGGTGGGGGGTCCTGCGGCCGGGCCGCCGGGGTGATAATTAAGGTCGGTAGGTGGCGTTTAATGGAGTTGCTTGTGTAATTTGCCGTGCACAAGGTTGAGGAATAGGCGGTTCCCTTTGCCGCGCGCACAATTCAAACTATCCCGCCCATGTAGTTTAAATTCGCCATATTTTCGTTAAATCGACATAAAGTCATGTGAGTGGGGGAAAATTAGCAAAGTTGCTTGAAAAATAGTAAAACTCTGGAATTATCCTTTAAATATGCTCTACTTCGTGTGAAAATCGGGGTGTGGAAGCATGTTGAGCTGTTTTATTTGTACTTTCTTCATTAAAACTCCCATTTTATGCACTTTGGATGGAAAGAAATCATTTGTACATAAATTTTGACAACGCCATTTGCAAACACTAATTGTTTACATGCCAAGATGCACCCATCCACCAAATATATATGTGGCAAAAGTTTATCACAATCTAGCAGATATGCATAATTAGTGAGGGACCCCTTTTGATTTTGTGCAATTTCCACTAATTAGGTAGAGATCGAGAAGGGTTAATTAATTAGGCCATGTTAGGGGTTATGTGTTTTAGATTAGGTTGTGTGGATTCAAATACAACTTCTTTATTTGTGTGCTATGATTAATCAAAACTAGATCGATCGACTGCGCACACATTATTAGAGGCGCATGCCTTTGCGCACAAAGTGCATGTGTGTGTTGTTGGCCACCAACGAGAGAGAGAGAGAGAGAGAGAGACAGAGAGAGAAAGAGAGAGAGGTAGAGAGAGCTACATACGAGAGAGCGATTGAAATCCCCAAATTAAACACATATATATGCATGGCACATTTAATTTAATTAGAGGACCGCGAGGCACCCCTGGCCTGCTTGATGCACAATTAAGTGTCATTGGCCTATATATAAGGTTTAATTAGGGTTTAGGGTTTAGGGTTAGGAGGTTAGGGTTTAGGGTCTAGGGTTTAGGGTTTAATGTTTATGGTGTTTAGGGTTTAGGGATTAGGGATTAGGGTTTATTTAGGGTTTAAGGTTTAGGGATCATCGATCGAGTGCGCACACACACATTATTAGAGGCACACGCGCCTTTGCGCATAAAGTGCATGCGTATATGTGTGTGTTTTTTGGCCACCAACGACATATAGATGATCGAGAGAGAGAGATTGAAATCCCCCAAGAATATGTTCAAATATATATTAAAATATATGCACGAATGCATGCATGGTAGGCCATGCATGCACACTAATTATATATATATTATGAGGAAACTTAATCAAATGTGTTTTCATTCGAGAGAACTTGTCAAAATTCAAGTTAATTAATTTATCATCGATAATTATATAATTAATTAATGAATCTCAGGGAGATGTTATACAACATATGATCGATATAGGCCATGTATATATTAATTGGTTTTAATCTACCGTTTAATTTGCTAGCTAGCTGCATGCTATATATAGAGCATGTTTTTATTAGATCGGGTTATAGCTAGTATAGTTTAGGGTTATGTGTTTTAATTAACTAGGGTTTGATTAGCTAGGGGTTAGTTATATATATATGGTTTAGGGTTAATGCATGGCACATTTAATTTAACTAGAGGACCGCGAGGCACCCCTGGCCTGCTTGATGCACAATTAAGTGTCGTTGGCCTATATATATAGGGTTTAATTAGGGTTTAGGGTTAGCTAGCTGGGTTTAGGGTTTAGTGTTTTGGGTGTTTAGCTAGGGTCTAGGGTTTAGGGTTTAGTGTTTACGGTGTTTAGAGGGTCTAGGGTTTAGTGTTTAGGGTGTTTAGGGTCTAGGGTTTAGGGTCTAGTGTTTAGGGTCTAGTGTTTAGGGTCTATGGTTTAGGGTTTAATTAGTGTTTAGGGTGTTTAGGGTTTAGGGTTTAGTGTTTACGGTGTTTAGGGTCTAGGGTTTAGGGTTTAGTGTTTAGGGTCTAGGGTTTATGGTTTAATTAGTGTTTAGGGTGTTTAGGGTTTAGGGTTTAATGTTTACGGTGTTTAGGGTCTAGGGTTTAGGGTTTAGTGCTTAGGGTGTTTAGGGTCTAGGGTTTAGTGTGTTTAGGGTGTTTAGGGTTTAGGGGATTAGGGATTAGGGTTTTAGGGTTGTTTAAGGTTTAGGGATCATCGATCGAGTGCGCACACACATTATTAGAGGCACCCCGCGCCTTTGCGCATAAAGTGCATGCGTATATATATGTGTATTTTTTTGCCACCAACAACGATATATAGATGATCGAGAGAGAGAGATTGAAATCCCCAAGAATATGCATGTTCAAATATATATATATATCAAAATATATGCACGAATGCATGGTAGGCCATGCATGCACACTAATTATATATATATATGAGCTAGGCAACTTGATCAAATGTGTTTTCATACGAGAGAACTTGTCAAAATTCAAGTTAATTAATTTATCATCGATAATTATATATATAATTAATTAATGAATCACAGGGAGATCGATAATTAATTTAGGGTTTTAGGGTTGTACGTTTAAGGTTTAGGGATCATCGATCGAGTGCGCACACACATTATTAGAGGCACCCGCGTCTTTACGCATAAAGTGCATGCGTATATATGTGTGTGTTTTTTGCCACCAACGTTATATATAGATGATCGCGAGAGAGAGAGAGAGATTGAAATCCCCAAGAATATGTTCAAATATACATTAAAATATATGCACGAATGCATGGTAGGCCATGCATGCACACTAAAATTATATATATATTATGAGGCAACTTAATCAAATGTGTTTTCATTCGAGAGAACTTGTCAAAATTAAAGTTAATTAATTTATCAAGATAATTATATAATTAATTAATGAATCTGAGGGATATGTTATACAACATGATCGATATAATAGGCCATGTATATTTTAATTGGTGTTAATCTACGGTTTGCTAGCTAGCTGTTATATATATAGAGCATGCTTTTATTAGATCGGGTTATATCTAGTATAGTTTAGGGTTATGTGTTTTAATTAAGTAGGGTTGATTAGCTAGGGTTAGTTACATATATATGGTTTAGGGTTAATGCATGTCACATTTAATTTAATTAGAGGACCGCGAGGCACCCCTGGCCTGCTCGATGCACAATTAAGTGTCGTTGGCCTATACATAGGGTTTAATTAGGGTTTAGGGTTAGCTAGGGTTTAGGGTTAGGGTTAGGGTTAGGGTTAGGGTCTAGGGTCTAGGGTTTAGTGTTTAGGTGTTTAGGGTTTAGGGATTAGGGATTAGGGATTTAAGGTTTTAGGGGTTGTTTAAGGTTTAGGGATCATCGATCGAGTGCGCACACACATTATTAGAGGCACCCGCGCCTTTACGCATAAATTGCATGCGTATATATATGTGTGTGTGTTTTTTGGCCACCAACGATATATTGATGATCGAGAGAGAGATTGAAATCCCTAAGAATATGTTCAAATATACATTAAAATATATGCACGAATGCATGGTAGGCCATGCATGTACACTAATTAATTATATATATATTATGAGGCAACTTAATCAAATGTGTTTTCATTCGAGAGAACTTGTCAAAATTCAAGTTAATTAATTTATCACGATAATTATATAATTAATTAATGAATCTGAGGGATATGTTATACAACATGATCGATATATATAGGCCATGTATATTTTAATTGGTGTTAATCTACGGTTTGCTAGCTAGCTGCTATATATAGAGCATGTTTTTATTAGATCGGGTTATATCTAGTATAGTTTAGGGTTATGTGTTTTAATTAAGTAGGGTTAATTAGCTAGGGTTAGTTACATATATATGGTTTAGGGTTAATGCATGGCACAATTAATTTAATTAGAGGACCACGAGGCACCCCTGGGCTGCTCGATGCACAATTAAGTGACGTTGGCCTATACATAGGGTTTAATTAGGGTTTAGGGTTAGCTAGGGTAGAGGGTTAGGGTTAGGGTTTAGGGTTTAGGGTTTAGTGTTTAGGGTGTTTAGGGTTTAGGGATTAGGGATTTAGGGGTTTTAGGGTTGTTTAAGGTTTAGGGATCATCGATCGAGTGCGCACACACATTATTAGAGGCACCCGCGCCTTTACGCATCAAGTGCATGCGTATATATGTGTGTTTTTGGGCCACCAACGATATATAGATGATCGAGAGAGAGAGAGAGATTGAAATCCCCAAGAATATGTTCAAATATACATTAAAATATATGCACGAATGCATTGTAGGCCATGCATGCACACTAATTATATATATATTATGAGGCAACTTAATCAAATGTGTTTTCATTCGAGAGAACTTGTCAAAGTTCAAGTTAATTAATTTATCACGATAATTATATAATTAATTAATGAATCTCAGGGATATGTTATACAACATGATCGATATAGGCCATGTATATTTTAATTGGTGTTAATCTACGGTTTGCTAGCTAGCTGCTATATATAGAGCATGTTTTTATTAGATCGGGTTATAGCTAGCTAGTATAGTTTAGGGTTATGTGTTTTAATTAAGTAGGGTTGATTAGCTAGGGTTAGTTACATATATATGGTTTAGGGTTAATGCATGGCACATTTAATTTTATTAGAGGATCACGAGGCACCCATGACCCGCTCGATCGATGCACAATTAAGTGTCGTTGGCCTATACATAGGGTTTAATTGGGGTTTAGGATTAGCTAGGGTTTAGGGTTAGGGTTAGGGTACGTTTAGGGTCTAGGGTTTAGAGTTTAGTGTTTAGGGTGTTTAGGGTTTAGGGATTAGGGATTTAAGGTTTTAGGGTTGTTTAAGGTTTAGGGATCATCGATCGAGTGCGCACACACATTATTAGAGGCACCTAAGAATATGTTCAAATATACATTAAAATATATGCACGAATGCATGGTAGGCCATGCATGTACACTAATTAATTATATATATATTATGAGGCAACTTAATCAAATGTGTTTTCATTCGAGAGAACTTGTCAAAATTCAAGTTAATTAATTTATCACGATAATTATATAATTAATTAATGAATCTGAGGGATATGTTATACAACATGATCGATATATATAGGCCATGTATATTTTAATTGGTGTTAATCTACGGTTTGCTAGCTAGCTGCTATATATAGAGCATGTTTTTATTAGATCGGGTTATATCTAGTATAGTTTAGGGTTATGTGTTTTAATTAAGTAGGGTTAATTAGCTAGGGTTAGTTACATATATATGGTTTAGGGTTAATGCATGGCACAATTAATTTAATTAGAGGACCGCGAGGCACCCCTGGGCTGCTCGATGCACAATTAAGTGACGTTGGCCTATACATAGGGTTTAATTAGGGTTTAGGGTTAGCTAGGGTAGAGGGTTAGGGTTAGGGTTTAGGGTTTAGTGTTTAGGGTGTTTAGGGTTTAGGGATTAGGGATTTAGGGGTTTTAGGGTTGTTTAAGGTTTAGGGATCATCGATCGAGTGCGCACACACATTATTAGAGGCACCCGCGCCTTTACGCATCAAGTGCATGCGTATATATGTGTGTTTTTTGGGCCACCAACGATATATAGATGATCGAGAGAGAGAGAGAGATTGAAATCCCCAAGAATATGTTCAAATATACATTAAAATATATGCACGAATGCATTGTAGGCCATGCATGCACACTAATTATATATATATTATGAGGCAACTTAATCAAATGTGTTTTCATTCGAGAGAACTTGTCAAAATTCAAGTTAATTAATTTATCACGATAATTATATAATTAATTAATGAATCTGAGGGATATGTTATACAACATGATCGATATATATAGGCCATGTATATTTTAATTGGTGTTAATCTACGGTTTGCTAGCTAGCTGCTATATATAGAGCATGTTTTTATTAGATCGGGTTATATCTAGTATAGTTTAGGGTTATGTGTTTTAATTAAGTAGGGTTAATTAGCTAGGGTTAGTTACATATATATGGTTTAGGGTTAATGCATGGCACAATTAATTTAATTAGAGGACCGCGAGGCACCCCTGGGCTGCTCGATGCACAATTAAGTGACGTTGGCCTATACATAGGGTTTAATTAGGGTTTAGGGTTAGCTAGGGTAGAGGGTTAGGGTTAGGGTTTAGGGTTTAGGGTGTAGTGTTTAGGGTGTTTAGGGTTTAGGGATTAGGGATTTAGGGGTTTTAGGGTTGTTTAAGGTTTAGGGATCATCGAGTGCGCACACACATTATTAGAGGCACCCGCGCCTTTACGCATCAAGTGCATGCGTATATATGTGTGTTTTTGGGCCACCAACGATATATAGATGATCGAGAGAGAGAGAGTGATTGAAATCCCCAAGAATATGTTCAAATATACATTAAAATATATGCACGAATGCATTGTAGGCCATGCATGCACACTAATTATATATATATTATGAGGCAACTTAATCAAATGTGTTTTCATTCGAGAGAACTTGTCAAAGTTCAAGTTAATTAATTTATCACGATAATTATATAATTAATTAATGAATCTCAGGGATATGTTATACAACATGATCGATATAGGCCATGTATATTTTAATTGGTGTTAATCTACGGTTTGCTAGCTAGCTGCTATATATAGAGCTAGCTAGTATAGTTTAGGGTTATGTGTTTTAATTAAGTAGGGTTGATTAGCTAGGGTTAGTTACATATATATGGTTTAGGGTTAATGCATGTCACATTTAATTTTATTATTACCCGCTCGATCGATGCACAATTAAGTGTCGTTGGCCTATACATAGGGTTTAATTGGGGTTTAGGATTAGCTAGGGTTTAGGGTTAGGGTTAGGGTTAGGGTTAGGGTACGTTTAGGGTCTAGGGTTTAGGGTTTAGTGTTTAGGGTGTTTAGGGTTTAGGGTTAGGGATTTAAGGTTTTAGGGTTGTTTAAGGTTTAGGGATCATCGATCGAGTGCGCACACACATTATTAGAGGCACCCGCGCCTTTACGCATAAATTGCATGCATATATATATGTGTGTGTTTTTTGGCCACCAACGATATATAGATGATCGATAGAGAGAGATTGAAATCCCCAAGAATATGTTCAAATATACATTAAAATATATGCACGAATGCATGGTAGGCCATGCATGCACACTAATTATATATATATATATTATGAGGCAACTTAATCAAATGTGTTTTCATTCGAGAGAACTTGTCAAAATTAAAGTTAATTAATTTATCACGATAATTATATAATTAATTAATGAATCTCAGGGATATGTTATACAACATGATCGATATAGGCCATGTATATATTAATTGGTGTTAATCTACGGTTTGCTAGCTAGCTGCTATATATAGAGCATGTTTTTATTAGATCGGGTTATAGCTAGTATAGTTTAGGGTTATGTGTTTTCATTAAGTAGGGTTGATTAGCTATGGTTAGTTACATATATATGGTTTAGGGTTAATGCATGGCACATTTAATTTAATTAGAGGACCGCGAGGCACCCCTGGCCTGCTTGATGCACAATTAAGTGTCGTTGGCCTATATATAGGGTTTAATTAGGGTTTAGGGTCTAGGGTTTAGTGTTTAGGGTGTTTAGGGTTTAGGGATTAGGGATTAGGGTTTAGGGATTAGGGATTAGGGTTTCAGGGTTTTATAAGGTTTAGGGATCATCGATCGAGTGCGCACACACATTATTAGAGGCACCCGCGCCTTTGCGCATAAAGTGCATGCGTATAGTTTAGGGTTATTTGTTTTAATTAAGTAGGGTTTGATCAGCTAGGGTTAGTTACATATATATGGTTTAGGGTTAATGCATGGCACATTACATATAGTTTAAATCTCAAGAATGTTTATACATGATAGGCCATATGTGCAAAGGAATTTTTTCCCCGTGAACTTGTCAAAATTCAAGTTTATCAGTGCCAATGGAAACTAGTCCAAAAAATTACATAGAGGACCAAAAGTACTAGACAATAACTAATAGAACCTGCAACTTTACAAAAAGGACCCCAAAACATATAGAAGAAAATCAATCGAGTCCTTCTCGACCGCACATCAGATCTCTGCTCCGCATCCTTTCCAGCAACTCCGTCGCCGGGGACGCACCACTTGGGACGGTGTCGCCGGTAGTCGCCAGGACGAAGGAGAAGAAGGGCCTCAGCAACGACATATTGGCTCTGAGAAGGGCCGCTGAAAGTCCAAGATGTGCACGGGCAAGACGGATGACGCCGTCGTATGCCCCGAGCTTGTGAACTTTAGCAGCTTGACTTCCCCATTGGCCAGATCTGAAGCACTGACCAAAGCAAGCCTCACCGTTAGCGCCATCACATTGATGGCACCAGATCGGGGTTTGGCCGGCAAGATCCGCCAGATTCACCATAGGCCAGATCTGAAGCCGATGACGAGATCCCCGACTCCATTGCGCCATTCTGCTCATGGGAAACACTGGATCTAAGCTTACAACAACACTAACTCCCTCGGATCCAAATTAGCTGACTCAACTTTGCTTATCTAAATATGGATGTATCCACACATGTTTTTACTCTAGATACATACACGTCTAAGGAAAGTTGAATCAATTAATTTAGTTCGGAGGGTGTACAATATACAGAGAGAAGTCGGCCTCGTCTCCGGCCGGCGAGGCCGCCGGAGAGAAGGGGGAGAGGAGCCGGGGGAGTGGGAGAGACTCGAGAGAGAAAGAGAAGAGGAAGAAATGAGAGCTCCCTGGGGAAGAACATTATTTTTGTCGTTCTGCTCGTAGCTTGAAACTGAAAATTTCGGCCACGCGCCAAATCATCCCGCCGCATCCATTCGAAAATCCCGTGACCAGTTTTACCCTTTTAACCCTGGTCCGGAAGCTACAACCCACCGACCATGGAGGGCTCATTCGGTAACAATGAAATATCTTGCCTAGATCCCGAACCCTCCCCACAGGCCCACACCCACCCACCAACCATTCGCCCCATTAGCTCAAAAATACTCTCACACGCCAAAGCTCTGACTCTCTACAGTACTAGATCTGCTTCGCCGCCGGCATACTCCTCCACAGCGTAGCCTTGATCGTGTTGGCTGTCCACCCACCTGATCCGCTCCCCCGCCGCCCTCGTCACCGACGGATCTGCTTCACCGCCGACCTCGCCACCGACGGATCTGCTTCACCGCCGACCTCGCCACCGACGGATCTGCTTCACCGCCGACCTCGCCACCGACTACCTCGCCGCAGCGGCTGTATCAACTTCACCGAATACCTTGCCAGCCAACCAGATCTGCTTCACTAACGCCCGCTTCTACTGAAACAGGGTCGATTCATCGTCTCCCGCGTTCGCCGCCGCTGGAATGCAAGTTGCCGCCCCCGTCCACCCCGCCGCAGCTTGGTTAGTACGCTGGCCCGTTAGATCGCGGTGTTTCTTTAGCCATGTTTTGTGTAGTTATTTGCAGATCTCATATGCCGTTAACTTTCTTGATGTGTTGCTTCGCATGAAGTTTGTTTAAATATTGTACAGTACAAAAGCATTATCCGGTCGCTACCATCCTGTTCATTCTACTGACACCTGTGTGCATCCACATATTTATAGCCTTGTACCCATTCATTTGCTGCCAACTGTTTTTGTACTGCATGCTATTGTCGCACTGCTTTTATAGTCGTGCTATGGGCATTTCCAATCTGCTTGTTCTTATACCACGTCATTAGCTCACCGCTAGCTGTTTTCTCGTGTCTGCTATTCTCACACTGCTTTTATAATCATGCTATGTGCATTTCCAATCTGCTTGCTCTTATACCTCGTCTTTAGCTTATATAGTTATTGCTGCGTGCATGTCTGGTCTTTGTATTATCGTAGACTGACTTGTCAATGTTATTTTTCCTAGGGATTGATCATGCGAACCACTTATTAGAACATCCAACATTAACAGCGGGGACGCTAGGTAAGGTTGGAATCTGAGTTCGTGGTTGGTAATTTTGGCAGTTTACTTCCGTTATTATCTATAACCTATATGCATTGTTCCTTATGCAAGAGATTAACACTTGGAACCCTGCCATAGCAATGCCATTCATGCTTTACTATGTTTCTGCCTATTTGATATGCTTGTCTTGGAGAAACTTCGAGGGTGATTTGAACCTGACATTTGGTCATTCTTAATGCCAGTTTACTTTATGTGTAAAACCTTGGCATTACCCTACTCTAAATCTGAATGTCTGAAATTCGTATCTCATGCAAAGCAACATCTAGTTGGTTTTAATCTGATATCTGGTAAATATTGGCTTATTCATTTGGCAGCTCAAGTTTTTTGTTATTTGAAACCAGCTGACTTGGTCTTAAATGTGATATCTAAACACAGATTAAGGACAATGGAGCAGGAGGATTAGCATTTCACTTGATGGCTGAACCTAAAATGATAGGCATGTTGACCACGACTAGTGCACGCAAGAGAAGGACCTGCAGTGAGCCAGTATGTGCTTAGTACATGCATCTTATCTTATCTTGTGCTTATTTCTGCTACATGCTGTTATCTGATCTCTACATTGCGTAATACATGTTTGAATAGTTAATTGTTGTAACTATGTTTACAATGTTACCAGAATGCAGTTTTAATGAAGCAGTCATCATTAGAAGATAGTCGCCAAAAAAGGATCTGTAGCGACCCTGTGCAACATTATGATGTAAGTTTGTGCTTAGTACAAGTTCCATACATGTCTTATTTATGCAACTTGTTATTATCTTATATCTACATTGCATAATAAATGTTTGCATAGTTCATCGTTTAACTCTTTTTGCATTATTATCAGAATGCAGTTGTGATGAAGCAATCTTCATTACCAGTGAGGCCCACAAAAAGTTCTGATCTTTCTTCTGATGCATCTTCTCATAGCCGTCAACCTAGACCATTTCTTTCATCAGACAGTAAATATCTCAAGGCTGTACTTTATAAAAGACATGGTATTGCTGCTTTAAGATCTGTAGCTGATATGTTGACAAAGAGTACACAAGATTCAATCAAGGCGATTGCCAAATGTCAACGTGTTATTGATGATGCTAATAGAAGTCCTCAATGATTCTATGTAATTTTTTTATTTGGGCACATTAATTGCCTTGTAATTTTCCTATTTGTTTTATTTGTGTATGTACTTGTGTGTATCATTGAAATCAGATTTTAGGCTCATGAAATTTAATGCAAGTTGACTAGTCAAACAAGTAGGGCCCTACAACAGATTGGGCCGGCCCACTTACAGTAGTGTGGGACCCACTTTCATTTTGGGCCGGCCCACTTCTTTAGTAGGCCGGCCCGGTTACACGATAATGGGCTCCACATGCTTATTGGGCCGGCCCACTTGCTCTATGGTGGTCCCACATGGTAAATGGGCGGCCCTTTAATAGGAAGGTGGGACCCACCTGTGTTTTTGGCCCGGCCCACTATCTTGTTGGCCGCCCACTTTCTATATGGTGGACCCCACACACCAAATGGGTGGCCCTTTAATAGGAAGGTGGGACCCACTGTGTTTTTGGCCGGCCCACTATCTTGTTGGGTCGGCCCACTCTATATGGTGGACCCCACATACCAAATGGGCGGCCCATTAACAGGAATGTGGGACCCACACGTGTTTTTGGCCGACCCACTATCTTGGTGGGCCAGCCCACTGCTATGTGGTGGGCCCCACATACTAAATGGGCCGGCCCTTTAACGGGAAAGTGGGACCCACCTGTGTTTTTGGCCCGGCCCACTATTTTGTTGGGCCGGCCCACTTGCTATATGGTGGACCCCACAAACTAAATGGGCCGACCCTTTAAGCGGAAAGTGGGACCCACGTGTTTTTGGCCGGCCCACTAGCTTGTTGGGCGCCCACTATACGGTGGACACACTAAATGGGCGGCCTTTGGGAAAGTGGGGACCACCTGTGTTTTTGGCCGGCCCACTTGCTTTAGGCCCCGATTCTTGTAAGGTGGACCCCACATGTTAAATGGGGGCCCATTTAAGTTTTGACCAGTCAACCTTAGAGGTTAGGCCCGGCCCACGTAACTAATGGACCAGCCCAGCTATATAGTTGACCGGTCAAACTATGTCATCTGGCCCGGCCCGCTTATGACGTGGCAGGCCTCGTGTGGGCCTACCATCTACCACGGGGTTTCAGCCGGTTAACGCCGTTAGCGCGGTTAACGGCGTGCCACGTGTCGGTTGCATGACGTCAGCAGTCAACGGGCTCCGAAAACACTTCTGCAACGGTCCGATTTTCCGTGGCGGAAGGGCGCCCAAGCGACGGACCGAAAAAATCGTCGTTGGACTTTGCCTGACGCAGTTTCGACAACGGAACCCATATCGTCGGGTTAGGCCCATAGGCGACGAAAAATGCCCCTTAGTTGACGATTTTGGGACGTTGTCTATCAGAACTTTTCTTGTAGTGTAGGATAACCTCAAAATATTGCTCATGTTCTTCTTCGGATTTGGGGTAGATAAGGATGTCGTCGATGAAGACAACGACAAACTTATCCAAAAAGTTCATGAAGATCTTATTCATGAGGTTCATGAAATAAGCAGGGGCATTGGTTAATCCAAATGACATGACGTTGTACTCATACAACCCATATCTGGTGGTAAAGGCAGTCTTAGGGATATCCATTGCATGGATCTTCAGCTGATGATAACCAGTCCTAAGATCAATCTTAGAGAACACGGTGGCACCGGTCAACTGGTCAAACAGGTCTTCTATCTTTGGCAAGGGGTATTTGTTCTTGATGGTGACATCGTTAAGCTTACGGTAATCCGTACATAAACGAGTGGCACCGTCCTTCTTATCCACAAACAAAACTGGTGATCTCCAGGGTGATGCACTTGGTTGGATTAAACCTTTGGCTAGCATATCATCCAGTTGCTTCTTCAGTTCCACTAACTCTGTCGGGTTCATACTATAGGCTCTCTGGGCTATAGGTCCTGTTCGAGGATTAACTCAATGATAAACTCGATATCCCGATCTGGGGGCATACCGGGTAGATCATCAGGAAACACATCAGGGTATCGACAGACGACCCTGATCTGATCCAAAGTTGGCTTGGCTAAACTCTGGTTGCAGGTAAACTTTCTGGGCAGTCTTTCAGATATGTGCTCCACTAATATTCCGGTGCTACTAGTCATGGTGATGGCCTTCTTGGCACAATCAATCAATCCATGGTGTTTGGACATCCAGTCCATACCCAGTACTACTTCCAAACCTTTGGCTCCCAGAACAATCAAATTTGCATAAAAATCTATTTCATGAATTCTGATAGGCACATCTTTGCAAATTTTTCTAGCTTTGGTTGTTGATCCAGGTATTTGAACTATCATGACATGTTTCAAACTGATGGGTTGAATTTTACTTGTGCATGCAAAATCTTCAGTGACAAACGAATGCGATGCTCGAATCAAACAACACTCTTGGCAGGTGAGTTAAGAAAACATACCCAGTACTGTCGGGCTGAGCTTCTTCCACACTCATGTGAAAGAGGCGGCCGTTGCGGTTTTTGGGGTTGTTGGGGGTGAACTTCCTGCCGGTGGAGACACGACGATGTTGCTGAGCTGGTGCAGCGGTGTTGGGGGTGGTCTTGGCTAACCTCTTGGGGCACTCATTGGAGTAGTGACCCACTATGCCGCATTCATAACAAGTTATTGTTGACTTGTCCTTGGGGGCGACGGGAACAGTGTTGCTCCCAGTCCTTGGAGCAGTATTGGGGTTGTTGTTGGGGGCTCTCTTCGGTGTTGTTGAAGTTGCTGTGGTTGACATTGGGGTTGTTGTTGTTTTGGTGGCCTCCTAGCCTTGGGTTTCCTCCACTCCGGTTCTGAAAACCGGGCGTGACATCTGCATCTGCGGCTTGTTGTTTCTTGGGGCGAAACCACCGCTTGAGCTGGGGCGATACCTTGAGGTATTGCTGGGCCCACTGATACGTCTCCAACGTATCTACAATTTCTTATGTTCCATGCTACTTTTATGACAATACTCACATGTTTTATACATACTTTACATCATTATTATGCATTTTCGGCACTAACCTATTAACAAGATGCCGAAGCGCCAGTTGCTTTTTTTGGTTTCAGAAATCCTACAAAGGAAATATTCTAATTGGACGAAATCAACACCAGGGTCTTATTTTCCACGAAGCTTCTAGAAGACCGGAGGGGATACGAAGTGGGCGACGGCGCCCACACCCAGGCCGCGCGGCCAAGGTGGGCCGCGCCGCCCTATGGTGTGGGGCCCTCGGAGCCCTGCTGCCCTTCCGCCTACTTATACTCTTCGTCGCGAAAACCCTATTACCGAGAGCCACGATACAAATACTGGAGACGCCGCCGCCATCCCATCTCGGGGGATTTAGGAGATATCCCTGCTGGAGAGGGAATCATCACCGGAGGGCTCTACATCACCATGCCTCCGGATTGATGCGTGAGTAGTTCATCCTTGGACTATGGGTCCATAGGTAGCTAGATGGTTGTCTTCTCCTCTTGTGCTATCATGTTTAGATCTTGTGAGCTGCCTAACATGATCAAGATCATCTATTTGTAATGCTACATGTTGTGTTTGGCGGGATCCGATGAATATAGAATACTATGTCAAGTTGATTATTGATCTATCATATATGTGTTGTTTATGTTCTTGCATGCTCTCCGTTGCTAGTAGAGGCTCTGGCCAAGTTGATACTTGTAACTCCAATAGGGAGTATTTATGCTCGATAGTGGGTTCATGCCTCCATTGAATCTGGGACAGTGACAAAAAGTTCTAAGGTTGTGGATGTGCTGTTGCTACTAGGGATAAAACATCAATGCTTTGTCTAAGGATATTTGTGTTGATTACATTACGCACCATACTTAATGCAATTGTCTGTTGTTTGCAACTTAATACTAGAAGGGGTGCGGATGCTAACCCGAAGGTGGACTATTTAGGCATAGATGCATGCTGGATGGCGGTCTATGTTCTTTGTCGTAATGCCCTGATTAAATCTCATAGTGATCATCATGATATGTATTGAATCTTTATTTGTCAATTGCCCACCTGTAATTTGTTCACCCAGCATGCTATTTATCTTATTGGAGAGACACCACTATTCTTGGACATCTGAAATACATCTACTGCAATCTCTGTTCTTTGTTGTTCTTCGCAAACAAACATCATTCTCCACACCATATGTTTAATCCTTTGTTTTCAGCAAGCCGGTGAGATTGACAACCTCACTGTTACGTTGGGGCAAAGTATTTTGATTGTGTTGTGCAGGTTCCACGTTGGCGCGGAATCCCTGGTGTTGCGCCGCACTACACTCCTCCACCAACAACCTTCACGTGGCCCTTGACTCCTACTGGTTCGATAACCTTGGTTTCTTTCTGAGGGAAAACTTGCTGCTGTGCGCATCACACCTTCCTCTTGGGGTTCCCAACGGACGTGTGCTTCACGCGCCATCAAGACCGTTTTCGCGTGCGGGGAGATCAAGACACGCGCAGGGAGTCTTCCACATACAATCACTTTACTTTGTTTATTGTCTTGCTTTACTTTACTTTATTTACTGTCTTGTTTGCTTTATATCAAAAACACAAAAAAATTAGTTGTTTTACTTTCTGTATTGTTTACTTGCTCTATATCAAAACACAAAAAAATTAGTTACTTGTCTTTACTTTATTCTGTTTGCTTAGTTTACTTTTATTACTGCTAAAATGAGTAATCCTGAAGTTGAAGTTCGTTCTTTTAAGCAACAAGGTGGAGAAAGTTTTAAAGATGCTTGGTACAGAATTAGTAATGCTCATCATAGGTGCATTAAGAAACACTCCACTATTATCCTTCTTAGGAACTTTTATGTTGGCCTATCTAGCTGGAATAGGTATGTTCTTGATACTCTTTCGGGAGGTAATTTCCTAGGTACTCCTGCTTTAGAAGCTAGTTGCATCATTGAGAGTCTAGTTGGAATACCACCTGTTAATGAAGTTAAAATTGAAATCTCTCTTGAGGATGTCATGAAAAAGTTGGAAGCCATAGAGAAAAATTCCAAGTGTTGAGACTAAATTGGGAATATTACTTGATAATACTGATAAACTTGATAAATCCCTAGGAGGAATTAATGAAAGAATTGCTATCCTAGAAACTTGTGTTATCCATGATAATCAAACCAATAGGATTAGTGAACTTGAAAAAGCTATGGGAACCTTGAGTTCAACTTTTTCTTCTCTTAAGTTTAAGGAGAAAGCTTATGTGGGTAAAGAGCAAAAATTCATGTATGTCTCTAAGGTGCCTAAACCAAAGAATTATTATAGGCCTAAAATTGATAAAACCCCTAGCACCACCATGGGAAATTTAGATAATGGAGCATCTAAGGTACCCTCTGCAACAAGTTGTGTTTGTAAGAAAAATTATGATGTTGATGCTTCTTCTCTAGATAATACTTGATTTGCACTTTCTGCGCCTAGCTGAAAGGCGTTAAAGAAAAGCACTTCTTGGGAGATAACCCATGTTTTTATTTTACTACTGCATTGTTGAGTCTTGGAAGTTGTTACTACTGTAGCAACCTCTCCTTATCATGTTTTTGTGCCAAGTAAAGTCTCTATGGTAAAGTTGATGCTAGATTTGGATTACTGCGCAGAAACATTGTGTCTGTCACGAATTTGCGTAGATCTCTTTGTAGAAGAATCAAAAAAATCCATTTACGTGCGTGATCCTCATATATGTACGCAACTTTCATTAGTTTTGAGTTTTTCCGTTTGAGCAAGTTAAGTGCCTCTGGAATATTCGTCTTTACGGACTGTATTGTTTTGACAGATTCTGCCTTTTATTTCGCATTGCCTCTTTTGCTATGTTGAATGGATTTCTTTGTTCTATTAACTTTCATTAGCTTTGTGCAATGTCCAGAAGTGTTAAGAATGATTATGTCACCTCATGTGAATTTTTGATTATGCACTAACCCTCTAATGAGTTTGCTTTAAGTTTGGTGTGGAGGAAGTTTTCAAGGGTCAAGAGAAGAGGATGATACAATATGATCAAGAAGAGTGAAAAGTCTAAGCTTGGGGATGCCTGGTTCATCCCTGCATATTTTAAGAAGACTCAAGCATCTAAGCTTGGGGATGCCCAAGGCATCCCCTTCTTCATCGACAACTTATCAGGTCACTTCTAGTGAAACTATATTTTTATTCCATCACATCTTATGTTCTTTACTTGGAGCGTCTGTTTGCTTTTGTTTTTGTTTTGGTTTGAATAAAGTTGGATCCCACCATCCTTGTATTGGAGATATTACGCTCCGCTTTTTCATATGGAACACTTGTGTTCTTAGTTATGCTTTAATGTTCATGGCGAAGGCTGAAAATTGCTTCGTTGATTGCTATTTGGTTGGAATCAGAAAATGCTTCATATGGTTTTGAATAACTTGATACTTGGCAATTGTTTTGAGCTCTCATAGATCATGTTTAAGCTCTTGCATCATGTAGTTAAATCTATTAGTGGAGAACTACCGTAGAGCTTGTTGAAATTTGGTTTGCATGATTGGTCTCTCTAAGGTCTA
This sequence comes from Lolium multiflorum, assembly GCA_030979885.1. Taxonomy (NCBI): domain Eukaryota; kingdom Viridiplantae; phylum Streptophyta; class Magnoliopsida; order Poales; family Poaceae; genus Lolium; species Lolium multiflorum. The sequence goes on from CM061749.1 coordinate 303,549,056, forward strand.
GATATTTTTTCTGGTAAAAGTGTTTGAACAACAAGGAAGACAGTGTAGAGTCTTATAATGCTTGCAATATATTCTTGTGTAAGTTTTTTTGTACCTGTTCATACTTGTGTTTGCTTCAAACAACCTTGCTAGCCAAAGCCTTGTACTGAGAGGAAATGCTTCTCGTGCATCCAAACACCTTGAGCCAAAACCCATGCCATTTGTGTCCACTATATCTACCTACTATGTGGTATTTTTCTGCCATTCCAAAGTAAATTACTTGAGTGCTACCTTTAAAATTTCATTCCTTTGTCTTTGCAATATATAGCTCATGGGAAAATAGCTTAAAAACTATTGTGGTGATGAATATGTAGCTATGTGTTTTAGTTCTTATAAGTTGCTTGTTGAGCGGTAACCATGTTTCTGGGGACGCCATCAACTTTTTACACCTTTGTTGAATATCATGTGAGTTGCTATGCATGTTCGTCTTGTCTGAAGTAAGGGTGATTTATCATGATCAAATGGTTTGAGTATGCATATGTTAGAGAAGAACATTGGGCCGCTAACTAAAGCCATGCATCATGGTGGAAGTTTCAGTTTGGACATTCATCCTCAATCTCTTATGAGAATATTATCTGTTGTTGAATGCTTATGCATTAAAGAGGAGTCCATTATCTGTTTTCTATGTTGTCCCGGTATGGATGTCCTAAGTTGAGATCTATTAAAAACGAGAAATCAAATGCGATTTATCTCCTTGGACCTTTGTACAGGCGGCATAGAGGTACCCCTTTGTGACACTTGGTTGAAACATATGTTATGCAATGATAATCCATGTAAATCCAAGCTAATTAGGACAAGGTGCGGGCACTATTGGTATTCTATGCATGAGGCTTGCAACTTGTAGGAAGTATTATGCATAACACATATGAATTATTACTACCGTTGACAAAATTGTTTCTATGTTTTCAAAATAAAAGCTCTAGCACAAAAATAGTAATCCATGCTTCCCTCTGCGAAGGGCCATTCTTTTACTTTATGTTGAGTCAGTTTACCTACTTCTTTCTATCTTAGAAGCAAACACTTGTGTTAACTGTGTGCGTTGATTCTTACATGTTTACTTATTGCACTTGTTATATTACTCTATGTTGACAAATATCCATGAGATATACATGTTACAAGTTGGAAGCAATTGCTGAAACTTAATCATCCTTTGTGTTGCTTCAATTCCTTCTACTTTGAATCTATTGCTTTATGAGTTAGCTCTTATGCAAGTCTTTTTGATACTTGTCTTGAAAGTACTATTCATGAAAAGTTTTGCTATATGATTCAGTTGTTTAGTCATTATCTTTTGTTAGCAATCTATTGCTTTGAATCACACCATTCATCTCATATGCTTTACAATAATGTTGATCAAGATTATGTTGGTAGCATGTCACTTCAGAAATTATTGTTGTTATCGTTTACCTACTCGAGGCGAGTAGGAACTAAGCTTGGGGATGCTTGATACGTCTCCAACGTATCTATAATTTCTTATGTTCCATGCTACTTTTATGACAATACTCACATGTTTTATACATACTTTACATCATTATTATGCATTTTCCGGCACTAACCTATTAACAAGATGCTGAAGCGCCATTCTTTTTTCTGCTTTTGGTTTCAGAAATCCTAAAAATATTCTCGAATTGGACGAAATCACGCCCAGGGTCTTATTTTTCCACGAAGCTTCCGGAAGACCGGAGGGATACGAAGTGGGGCGACAGGCGCCCCACCACGGGCGCGCGGCCAGGGTGGGCCCCGCGCCGCCCTATGGTGTGGGGCCTCGTGCCGCCCTTCTTCCCTTCCGCCTACTTATACTCTTCGTCGCGAAAACCCTATTACCGAGAGCACGATACGGAAATACTTCCAGAGACGCCACCGCCAATCCCATCTCGGGGGATTCAGGAGATCGCCTCCGGCACCCTGCCGGAAAGGGGAATCATCACCGGAGGGCTCTACATCACCATGCCCGCCTCCGGATTGATGCGTGAGTAGTTCATCCTTGGACTATGGGTCCATAGCAATAGCTAGATGGTTGTCTTCTCCTCTTGTGCTATCATGTTTAGATCTTGTGAGCTGCCTAACATGATCAAGATCATCTATTTGTAATGCTACATGTTGTGTTTGGTGGGATCCGATGAATATAGAATACTATGTCAAGTTGATTATTGATCTATCATATATGTGTTGTTTATGTTCTTGCATGCTCTCCGTTGCTAGTAGAGGCTCTGGCCAAGTTGATACTTGTAACTCCAAGAGGGAGTATTTATGCTCGATAGTGGGTTCATGCCTCCATTGAATCTGGGACAGTGACAAAAGTTCTAAGGTTGTGGATGTGCTGTTGCTACTAGGGATAAAACATCAATGCTTTCTCTAAGGATATTTGTGTTGATTACATTACGCACCATACTTAATGCAATTGTCTGTTGTTTGCAACTTAATACTAGAAGGGGTGCGGATGCTAACCTGAAGGTGGACTATTTAGGCATAGATGCATGCTGGATGGCGGTCTATGTTCTTTGTCGTAATGCCCTGATTAAATCTCATAGTGATCATCATGATATGTATTGAATCTTTATTTGTCAATTGCCCACCTGTAATTTGTTCACCCAACATGCTATTTATCTTATTGGAGAGACACCACTAGTGAACTGTGGACCCCGGTCCATTCTTTTACATCTGAAATACAATCTACTGCAATCTCTGTTCTTTGTTGTTCTTCGCAAACAAACATCATTCTCCACACCATACGTTTAATCCTTTGTTTTCAGCAAGCCGGTGAGATTGACAACCTCACTGTTACGTTGGGGCAAAGTATTTTGATTGTGTTGTGTAGGTTCCACGTTGGCGCCGGAATCCCGGTGTTGCGCCGCACTACACTCCTCCACCAACAACCTTCACGTGGCCCTTGACTCCTACTGGTTCGATAACCTTGGTTTCTTTCTGAGGGAAAACTTACTGCTGTGCGCATCACACCTTCCTCTTGGGGTTCCCAACGGACGTGTGCTTCACGCGCCATCACCCACTTTGGTGCATCATGCGGCGTTTGTGGTTCTCGTTGGCTTGGTGGAGTTTTCCCTGCATCTGAATGGCGGCGGAATCCACCAGGGCTTCAAGGTCGGCAAAGGGAATGTTAACCAGTACTGTCTGCATCTCGTCGTGCAGACCGTTCAGAATCTCTCCTTCGCTTCTCGGTGGTGTCATCGGGGGCGTACCTTGATAGGGTGAGGAACCTGTCGCTGTACTCTACCACCGACATCCGACCTTGTTTGAGTTCCCGGAACTCATCCCTCATTTTCTTGATCAAACCCGGGGGCACGTGATACTTGCTGAACTTGAGCTTGAAATCAGCCCAAGTCATCATCTGTCCGGCATTTAATGCACGGGCGCTTGTCCACCAGGCTCTGGCTGGTCCTGCTAAGTAGTGTGTGGCAAACATCACCTTCTCGTTGGCTTCAACTCCAGCCACTTCTAGATTGTTCTCCATAGTCTGGAGCCAATCATCCGCATCGAGTGGTTCTTCAGTCTTGCTGAAAATAGGTGGGTTGGTGTTTTGGAAGTTCTTGAGTTTGGATCCGGGGTGATCATGGTTTCCATGGCCCTGATTGGCGATCTGTTGCGGTGCAGCAATGTTGGCTTGCCTCTCGCCCTTTCATCTTCTCTATCGCCATCAAAGTCTGTGCTTGATTGCATCATGGCATCTTGGTTGCGCACGAGTTGGAGGGGGCATCTGAACATCGAGACAGATCATGAGATAATAAGGAATTTCTATGGCTTGTTTTGGGTAAGTTCAAAAATTTAAAACTTGAATTCTTTTGATGTTGAACACAAACACACATTCATTCATTCATTCATCATATATTACAAGCTAACACATGAATGGTTTTAAGAACCATTTTACTCGCGCTACGATACAAGTGACGGGATACAAACTCACACCTACACATGTGATCAAGTGCAACTACTCATCATCATCATCCACATCGATCGGGATGAATCCATCTTCTCCGGCTCGAGGAACTCGTAATCCTCAATATCAATGTACTCGTCCTCCTCGAAGTCATCGTCATCACTCATGAAGGCTTCTCCTCCCTGAATGTCTTCTCCTTCTTCCTCCATCTCTCTCAGCTGGTCCTCTTGGGCCTTGACAGTTGCCTCCAAGGAGACTACCTGACATAGGCATCCCCAATGGGCCTGCCGAAGATGGTACCCGGGGTTTACTGGAGGCCCATGACCCGAAGAATAAGGAGATTCGGAAGCCCAAGATATTATTAAGGAAAGCTAGAGTTGTATTAGGAAAGGATACTTGTAATCTTGCGGGACGGGTTAGAAACCCTCCCGGACTCTGTAAACTTATGTATTACGAAACCCTCGGCTCCACCTCCTATATAAGGGGGAGTCGAGGGACAAAGAAAGGATCGAATCTATTGTCAACATAACCCTAGTTTTGATAATCGGCGAGTACTTTTCGGCTGAAACCTTCGAGATCTACTTGCCCTCTACTTCGAGCAAAACCCTAGTCTACAATCTGTAGGCATTGACAAATTAATCCTTTGTCAATTGGCGCCGTCTGTGGGAACTAGAGGTTGCAAGGAGCTGATCTCGATGGCACGTCCAGAATCGTCGACTTCGTCGGTGGCTAGCAATGCGATGGATCGAGGTAAACGGGAAAAAACTGATCTAGTCGATTTTATTCCTCACCCGCCCTCCCGTTTGGATGCATGTGCTTATCTGGAGGAGCCCATCGTTATGACGTTCGGAGAATTCCGATTTGGCGTCAACAAGGAAGGATCCTATCGTCTCGAAGTTCCGATCTCGTCGGAATTTTCAGCGGTCGATTCTGACTTTTCGTCAAGTGATGAGGAGTTTCTCTCGCCACGCTTCATCGACACTAAGGCAAGCAGAAAGCTCGCCAAAATATTCAGCGACACATCCTTCGAGTCGTCTGCGGACTCCTTTATAAGCAGCGATTCCGACAGCGTCGACAGCTTCAACTTCATCGACAAATCTGCTGCCATCGGAAAGGTCTTCACCAATCTCTATGATGGTGTCACCAATCCCGACAAAAATCAATATTCAAAATATCATCAAATCTGTGCAATTGAAGAAGCAAGTCGAGCAGAACCAGAGACGTCAGAGGCTTTCGACAATTTGGGAAATCCATACGTGATCCTCTGATCTCAGAAGAGGCCTAGGCACTAAATATGTCGGGACCTCACCTCGCGAAAGAGTTCAACTCCCGCAAGCAGCGTGGGATAGAGCCGCAAGAGCCATGGATGGTACATAACCAATGAACACAACTGCTACTGTACAAGAATTACAAGCCTATCAATATAGACTTGCTCGTGTGAGTAGGGAGCTGGAAAAAGAGACAGCATCCCTGAATAGAAGAAAAGAGGCAGCCTCCGCGTCAAGCAGGCGTCGAGCAGAGCTCAGTCGACAATCAGGAACTTCGGCAGACAGTCACAGAGACGCTCGGAGGAGAGCAAGATCTCGGTTGCAAAACATACCCGAAGAAGAAAGAGGAAACATAATTCAAAATCTCGACATGTCCTTCATGTCGATTGATACAAGGGGAAATATCATCCCGAAAACGCCTTGTAGCAGGTTGGGCCTCCAAGAGCAGAGTTTGTAGAACAGCAGCAAGTTTTCCCTTAAGTGGATCACCCAAGGTTTATCGAACTCGGGGAGGAAGAGGTCAAAGATATCCCTCTCAAGCAACCCTGCAATCACGATACAAGAAGTCTCTTGTGTCCCCAACACACCTAATACACTTGTCAGATGTATAGGTGCACTAGTTCGGCGAAGAGATAGTGAAATACAAGTAGTATGGATGTATATGAGTGGTAATAGCAATCTGAATAAAATATGGCAGCGAGTAAACATGCAACAGAACAGTAAATAAGCGGTGTTTGCAGTATTGGAAACAAGGCCTAGGGATCATACTTTCACTAGTGGACACTCTCAACATTGATCGCATAATAAATAATAACTTCTCTCATTTGTGCTACATACACTCTTGTTTGATAATGAACACCATTCGTTGCGTAGGATTACACGAACCCTCAATGCCGGAGTTAACAAGCTCCACAACATTCGATATTCATGTTTAAGTAACCTAAGAGCATAATAGATCTTTGCAAAATAGACCGAGTACTAACATAGCATACACTGTCACCTTTACACTATGAAGGGGGAATAAATCACATCAATACTATCATAGCGATAATCAACTCCATAACCTATAAGAGATTATGATCATAATCTACGACAAGAACTACACGATGCACAGACTGTCACCATTACACCATGTAGGAGGAATAGACTACTTTAATAACATCACATGAGTAGCACATAACTAGTAGCGATACAAAGCACATTGCAATCATAAAGGGATATAAATAAGCACTTCACTATGCCATTCATAACAATGAATAAGTATTCTGTGAAATATAGCCTAAGAGACCCACACGGTGCACACACTGTCACCTTTACACACGTGGGACAAGGAGTCTCCGGAGATCACATAAGTAAAATCCACTTGACTAGCATAATGACATCTAGATTACAAGCATCATCATATGAATCTCAATCATGTAAGGCAGCTCATGAGATTATTGTATTGAAGTACATAGGAGAGAGATGAACCACATAGCTACCGGTACAGCCCCGAGCCTCGATGGAGAACTAGTCCCTCCTCATGGGAGACAGCAGTGATGAAGATGGTGGTGGTGTCGATGGAGGAGCCTTCCGGGGCACTTCCCGTCCCGGCGGCGTGCCGGAACAGAGACTCCTGTCCCCCGGATCTTGGCTTTGCGATGGCGGCGGCTCTGGAACTTTTCTCGTACCGTGGCTTATTCGTATCGGGGTTTTAGGTCAGGGAGCTTATATAGGCGAAAGGGGAGCCTCGGAGGGGCCTTGTGTTGGAGATATGCCCAAGAGGCAATAATAAATGGTTATTATATATCTTTGTGTTTATGATAATTTTTATATACCATGCTATAATTGTATTAACCGAAACATTGATACATGTGTGATATGTAAACAACAAAGAGTCCCTAGTAAGCCTCTTAACTAGATTGTTGATTAATAGATGATTAGTTTCATAATCATGAACATTGGATGTTATTAATAACAAGGTTATATCATTATATGAATGATGTAATGGACACACCCAATTAAGCGTAGCATAAGATCACGTCATTAAGTTATTTGCTATAAGATTTCGATACATAGTTACCTAGTCCTTATGACCATGAGATCATGTAAATCACTTATACTGGAAAGGTACTTTGATTACATCAAACGCCACTGCGTAAATGGGTGGTTATAAAGGTGGGATTAAGTATCCGGAAAGTATGAGTTGAGGCATATGGATCAACAGTGGGATTTGTCCATCCCGATGACGGATAGATATACTCTGGGCCCTCTCGGTGGAATGTCGTCTAATGTCTTGCAAGCATATGAATAAGTTCATAAGAGACCACATACCACGGTACGAGTAAAGAGTACTTGTCAGGAGACGAGGTTGAACAAGGTATAGAGTGATACCGATGATCAAACCTCGGACAAGTAAAATATCGCGTGACAAAGGGAATTGGTATCGTATGTGAATGGTTCATTCGATCACTAAGTCATCGTTGAATATGTGGGAGCCATTATGGATCTCCAGATCCCGCTATTGGTTATTGGTCGAAGAGAGTTCTCAACCATGTCTACATAGTTCACGAACCGTAGGGTGACACACTTAAGGTTTGATATCGTTTAAGTAGATATGGAATAAGGAATGGAGTTCGAAGTTTTGTTCGGAGTCTCGGATGGGATCCAGGACATCACGAGGAGGTCCGGAATGGTCCGGAGAATAAGATTCATATATAGGAAGTCATATTCCAAATTTGGAAATGATCCGGTGCATTTATGGCAGGTTCTAGAAGGTTCTAGAAAAGTCCGGAAGAAATCACCATGGAAAGTGGAGTCCCGGAGGGACTCCACCTAGCATGGCCTGCCAAACCCTAAGGGGGAGGAGTCCCAGGTGGGCTCCTCATGGTTGGCCGGCCAACCCCCCAAGGAAGGGGTGGGAATCCCACCTTGTAGCGACCTCACCTTTTAAGGTGCCGATCTCTGTGCGTATCTGTGCTAGTCCCTGGATCAATCGCTAGCACACACAGTACAAGATGTAATACCAAGAAACAAAGATCTTTATTACATCGTATGATCCAGAATTTACATTAAGGATTACAAATTGCATAGCATAAGGCTAGCATATCATCAGAGTTTCACAACGAATAAACATAGACAGCATGGAGTCCTTCGTCTTCATGTGCCACAGGCGAGCATGTTGAGGATAGACTCGTAACCCTAACCATCGTAACTCACTCGTCTTTCAAAACATCTGCAACATGAAAGGTTGCAGCCACGAATGGTCAATACATTTGGAATTGTATTGGCAAGATGACACTATAGTGGACTCAAATGGCAACCTAACACTTATGTGTACATTTGGCTGGTAGAGCTCAGGTTCATTTTGCATAAAGCCAACTTTTCCCTATCTTTTATCAAAACATTTTCTTTCAATCTAATTAACAATAACATTGGTAAATACCCAATGTACCAATTAACAGTAACATTGGTAAAGCCCCAATGTACCTTCCTGCCCTTGTTCACCCACAAAATTTTATTAAATTGGGATGAGGAGATCTTCGAACAAGGACTTGTCAGTTCGCTCAAATTGTCCATAACCGGGGACACGGCTAAGTACTTAGATTTTACACTCTCGAGAGGTTGTACACCTTTACCCACATGGCCAGGTCAATCCTTCTACCTCGATGCACATTTTGCTCAGAGGACAGGTGCAGACCGTGGCCGAGACCTTCTGTGTGTAATCACCCGAACCATTCCCTAAGGGCCCCGTTCCACCTACAGTATCCCTCTACCACCACCTGGCCCCTAGGATCCGGGTTCATACAACATACTTTGTCAAGCCAGAGCCATAGTAGCATGTGGTTGTACGTGAAGCTAATGAGCAAGGTTTGTCTACAATCTCTTTAAGCCTGGGTGACTTTCCGCAAGTGTGCACTAGCACCAGGGTCTTGCCCCCTGATACAGCCACCCTCTCCATAACTCCACCATTCACCCAGGTAATTCATTAAACTTAGTTGTTTTTCCTTAACCTCTATCAAAACCTTTTCCATGGCATAGCAGGTAACAACTAAATTTAATGGCGGCTAAGGGAGTCTAGGAGTGGTGTAGCTAAACTACTAGGATTTAATAGCAAGCAAAGCATAAACCCTAGACATGTCTACTATAAAAACACTACAGTGCAAGAGTTAAAACTGGGACTTTTGGTGTGTGTCACTTGCCTTGGTGAGAGGAGGAGTTGGTACACTCTTCGCAGAAACACTCGTTGCAATCAGCACAACCACAATCTACAAACAAATATTTTCACTCCATAAACACATAGCAACACATAGACAAGCACAAATAAAAATATGGATGCAATATGTGGATTAAACATGAACAACACACTTAATATGTTCTCTGGTTTCAACTATATGCATGATGCCATGGCACAATTTTAATGTTGATTAAACTATTGAAAACATTTTCTATCACTAGAAAAGGTATATACCACTAAACAAATACTACAAATAAAATAAGTAGGGCCACGTCTTTCTTGTTATAATGTTACTGTACAGAGGGTTCCATTTTCTGCTAATCTCAAAAGAAATCACTTAAAAATAATTTGTAGAACTATTTGTATAGCCAAAATACCCTATTTGAGTTTCTGCAAAAACTGTGTAAAAATATGATACAAAAGTGCAATATTACAGTTCCACTGGATTCTATATTTTCTAGGAATTCCAACGATATCTAATTTGCATAATTCGGATGAACAGAACGCAAGATATGCACTTTTGAAGTTACATGTACAAACTAACCCAAAACGAATTTTACTGAAACTATCTATATGTTCAGACTATATGTCTAACTCGCGTAAAATCTGAAATAGCAGTGTAGTGTGTTTCGATTAAAGCAAACCTTTTGTGCGTGAATTAGCAGGCAAGGAGATTCCAACTAAATCCTACCGTGTCTATTACTGATTGAGACTACACGTTCCTATTCTAGTACTAAGGATACCATTACAGAGAAGAAACAACAAGAGAAGAACACGATACCAAAAACGACACAGGCAAACGACGATGATATCGGGAACGATGCTGAGGGTACAGGAATTGACGAAGATGTGGACGACGAGGCGCACTGGTTCGCCGGAGTCTCTCCCCGGAATCTCTCGCCAAAAATTCTTCCCGCGAACGGCGCTCACAGATGAAATTGCCGCCGTCGTTGTGGTGCATCAAAAATTGTGAAACAAAATCTCAGAGATGCGCAATGAAGAAATAGGAAGTTTGGAAGAAACTAGAGATCAAAAGATGGACCGTGCTCACCGCAATCGACGATTTACTGCGACGGTACCGCGGAATTGCGAGGCCAAATTCGAGCAGCCTGGAGGCTCTCGGTCTGTGCGGTTTGAGGGAAAATGAAGAGGAGGATGTGAAGCTTAAGTAGCAACAAACGATGCATCAAATGGTGGCTTAAAACGCCCGGAATCAATTTGGGAGTAAACACAAGAAACTGCCTCTGCGTTCGTGCGTGTGTCCGACCCTTCGCGCCTGGGCTTGAAGATGACCTGATGTGGCAGTGGGGCCCACTCGTTAGCAAAGGAAAGAAAAGAAAAACGCAGACGCTGCTGTTCGTCGATTGCCAATGCGGCCGTACCTCGCGTGAGTCTTGGCTAGGCTGTTTAGAGTTTGCCTGGCCAAGCCCCGTACGCTTCCTTTTTTTTTTACCAATTCTTTTTTTCTTTTTTCCTGTTTTAGTATTCGAAAATCGAATTTGATCAAAAGTGACTCAAATCGAGTCAGAAAAATTCATATAAAATATCAGCGGATTCCAGATTCAATAAAAAATATTTTGGAACCACTTTTAAAATATTTTGATAACTTCGAATTTGACACAGAGGTCTATATGGCTTTATTTGCATTTCTTCGGGGTTAAGGTTTCTTTCTAAATTTGAATTTCACTCAAATTTCCTAGGGAATGCAAAGATGCCATGATGCTTATGAATGCAATGCATGTTTTTGAAAACTCTATTTTTGGGAAATAGTTTAAGTAACACCAAAAGTTTTATTTCATTGTAAAATTTAAATCAAGACAAGCAACCTAGCTTAAATTTTATTTTTATTTTACATTCCAAAATTTAGAAAATTTTGGGATGTGACAGACTACCACCCTTAAGAAGGTTTCCACCTTAGGCAAGTATTGGGTTGGGGTCTTATTCGAAGACTTGTATCCTAACTCTTCCACCTATAAAAAGAGGGACAAGGGGAGGGGGCCGGCCACTTCAAGCCACAACCTTGGCCGCCCCCTTTGTGGCCGGCCAAGCCCCCCTCTCCCCAAACCCTAGCACCTCTCCTCCACATACAACTCCCGCATACGCTTAGGCGAAGCCCTGCCGGAGTTCTCCACCACCACCGCCACCACGCCGTCGTGTTGTCGGGATTCCGAGGAGGATCTACTACTTCCGCTGCCCGCTGGAACGGGGAGGAGGACGTCGTCTTCATCAACACCGTACGTGTGACCGAGTACGGAGGTGCTGCCCGATTGTGGCACCGTGATCAAGATCTTCTACGCGCTTTTGCAAGCGGCAAGTGATCGTCTACCGCAGCAATAAGAGCCTACTCTTATAGGCTTTGGAAATCTTCAAGGGTGAGTCTCGATCATCCCCTCGTTGCTTCCGTCTTCTAGATTGCATCTTGGCTTGGATTGCGTTCTCGCGGTAGGAAAATTTTTGTTTTCTATGCAACGAATCCCTACAGTGGTATCAGAGCCGTGTCTATGCATAGATGGTTGCACGAGTAGAACACAATGGTTTTGTGGGCGTTGATGCTTATGTTGTCTTTAGTTTGAGTACTTTGCATCTTTGTGGCATAGTGGGATGAAGCGGCTCGGGCTAACTTTACATGACCGCGTTCATGAGATTTGCTCCACGCTCGACATGCAACTTGTATTGCATAAGTGGCTTTGCGGGTGTCTGTCTCTCCTACTATAGTGAAGATTCAATTTACTCTTCTATTGACAACACTAGTATCACCGTTGTGGTTCATGTTCGTAGGTAGATTAGATCTTACTCGAAAACCCTAAACCACGTAAAATATGCAAACCAAATTAGAGACGTCTAACTTGTTTTTGCAGGGTTTGGTGATGTGATATGGCCATAATGTGATGATGAATATGTATGAGATGATCATTATTGTATTGTGGCAACCGGCAGGAGCCTTATGGTTGTCTTTAAATTTCATGTTGAGTAGTATTTCAAAGTAGTTGTAATAGTTGCTACATGAGGTGAACAACCATGAAGACGGCGCCATGGACCTTGACGCTACGCCGACGATGATGGAGATCATGCCCGTTGATGATGGAGATCATGTCCGTGCTTTGGAGATGAAGATCGAAGGCGCAAAGACTAAAGGGCCATATCATATCACATATGAATTGCATGTGATGTTAATCCTTTATGCATCTTATTTTGCTTAGAACGCGACGGTAGCATTATAAGATGATCCCTCACATTAATATCAAGATAATAAAGTGTTCTCCCCTCGTATGCACCGTTGATATAGTTCGTCGTTTCGAAGCATCTCGTGATGATCGGATGTGATAGACTCAACGTTCACATACAACGGGTGTAAGCCATGTTGCACACGCGGAATACTTGGGTTTGCTTGACGAGCCTAGCATGTACAGACATGGCCTCGGGACAACGGAAACCGAAAGGTTGAACACGAGTCATATGGATGATATGATCAACATGTTGATGTTCACCATTGAAGCTACATCATCTCACGTGATGATCGGTTTTGGTGTAGTGGATGTGGATCGTGTACCACTTAACAACTATGAGGGATGTTGTATTAAGTGGGAGTTCATTAGTAATTAGATTAAAACATGAACTAATTATCATAAACATAGTCTGAGTAGTATTTTGAATTAATTTGTAGTATTGGCATCCGTTTTTCTACCAAGCGCTAGTCTTGTTATTGAGATAGAAATACTGTTAAAATCTGAAAATAAACTTTACGGACTGGTACCGTATTGTTAAAGAATCAAGAAATGATTAAGTCCTATTGCAAACTTTTAGTAAACCTCACATTGTTGATTCAAAGAGCTATGGTTTCAATTAGTACCTAAAGTTATCTTGTCTCCGTGAAACTTGAAGTTCAAATCTGTTTGAAAAGTAAGGAGCTGAAAATTTAGTTTTCAGAAATAATCAAGGTATGAGATATATGTGATATCTAAGACCTTGTTGCAAGGTGATAGAATATAATTTGGTGAGACTACATAAACTCATAAGTTTTATGGGAATGTACGAAGGTTGAAGACGCAAGGCGTCCCAATCCTCCAACTATTGGGGCACTAACGATATTCGTATATCCATGAAGTGATCGTCCTTAGTATGCACCGTTGCTAAGACTCGTCGTTTCGAATACTGAGGTATAGATTCTACGTGTACATACAACGGGTGCAAGCCAGATTTGCACATGCGAATACTGAGGTTAAACTTTACGAGCCTAGCATGTACAGACATGGTCTCGGAAAGTCGTCATGAATTGATGGATAAAATTATGAGTGAAATTGTTCATCATATTACAAAGTTACTAATAGTGAAATCTGGAACACTTGTCATATGATGATCAACTTCAAAGTAAGAACCTCAAGGTTATTGGTATTTGACCAACAAACCTAGAAGTTATTGAAGGTGAAGTGTTTTCTGAATAATGAGGAAAGCTAAAAGAAAAACTACAAAAGATATTTTGGCAGAAAGAAAGAAAAGACTAGAAAGTCTAGCTCAGGTGTATATAAATGATATACATGTTATGGTTGTATTCCTAGTTTGGTCACATAATGAAATTCTTGGGTATTAGTACCATATTGGTTGGTATGAAGTGTCATACAAAACAACACAATACAAGAATACAATGGCCTAAGTGACTGACAAGGAATATGATAGAAATGCACGTCTAGAACAAAAATAAAGTGTTATTATGTTCGTCGTTGGCATTCTATCTAGCCCTTAGAATTTATAATAAAGAACTTAATAATTGTTATTTTGCTCTGGTCAAATGAAAACAATGAGTTGTTCAAATTATGACATTACTCCATGTACGATGGATAAGTTATTATAAATATTAATGGTGAAAACACACATACATAACACTGACGCTAAAATGCCATAAGGCAAATGATTTGAATTTCACTTATTTGTGGAACCGCCATTTAGGTCATGTTAGAGAGGAACGCATGAAGGAACTCCATGCAAATGGATTTTTGGAGTCATTTGATTTTTGAATCATTTGACGCTTGCAAATCTTTTCTAAAGAGAATGACTAAAATACCGTTCATAGGCCAAGAGTTGAACGGGCAACTAACTTAGTGGAAAAATACATGATGATGTATGTGGTTCACTGAGCATAGTTGTGTGCGGGAGATTCTTCTACTTCATGAAAACTTCCAACAATGAATTGAGTATATATGTAGATATATTCGATAAGGAAGAAGTTTGAAACATTTGAATGGATTCAAATAAATTTCAGCATGAAGTGGAAATCATCGTAATAGAAAAGTCAAATATCTATGATTGGATCATAGTGGAAATATTTGAATTACGAGTTTTAGCGAACATCTAAGAGAGTTATGAAGTTGTTCTACAACTCACGTTTCTTGGAGTATCATAGTGATGATGGAGTATCCGAGAGATGTATCCAAACCTTGTTGGATCAATGATGAGATAAAATATTGATGCCATTATATTTTTATGGATTATGCTTTAGAGACTACCGCTTTTACACTAAATAGAGCATCATCATGATCCGTTGAAATGACACCATACGAGTTATGGCATGGGTATGAACCCTAATAGTCTTTTCTTAAATTTTGGTATGCATAGCATAAGTAAGTGAGTTTACAACCAAAATCGGATGAATGTCTTTGTTGGTTATCCTAGAGAATTGATTGGGAATTCTTTCCACTATGAAGTAAAAGACAAAAGTGTTTGTTAATGTTACTTGCTTATTTCCAAGAAATTGTTTTCTAGCGAAGTATTTGAGTGGGAGGACAATAGAACTTGATAAGGTTTATGAACCTGAGCATAATGATCAGAGTAGCGCAACATCGGAATTGGTTCCGAAAGCGGCCACGACGATCATGGCTCCCATGACTACAAAGTGTTTTAAGCCATGGAGATCGAAGTACATATTGAACCTTGTAGGTATGGTTTACTTTGTGATCAAATAAATGATTTGTGAACAAAGGATTGATTTTGAACAATGATAAACCAACTACAAACAAAGAAGTTATGATGGGCCCTGACTCCGTTAAAATGGCTATGCGCCATAAAATCCAAGATAGGTGAATACTTTTTGAAAGTAAATGAATCTATGAATTTGATGGACTTGGATGAAATATCCTTAAATAAGCATGACTTGTCGAAAAGTTGTTTACGACAAAGTTCAAAGAGTTGACTACGATAAGATTAGATCTTCCGTAGCAATGCTTATGGTCTATGTGGATTATTCTAGTAATCGCTACATATTTCTTTATGAGATATGTTAGTAGGATGGCAAAATATATTACTTAATAGAAGTGTGTATTAAAGGTGTATACAAGATACAACCTAGAGTTTTGCTAGTCCGTAGAATACTAGATAGGAATACGAACTTCAATTGGATGAAGTGAGTATTGCGGAGTTGGAATCTTCACCGGATGAAATAGTCAAAGAGTTTTGATTTCATCAGAAACGATGAAGGTGCTTGCATTTGCAAGAAATTAAGTGGGAGCGCTGAGACATATTTGTAATACTTTATGTAGCTGACATATCGTTGATTATAAATAGTGTAATTATATAATTGATTAAAAAGGTTTCATTGAGAATTAACTTCAATGAAAGAATATGGACTGAAACATATTTAGTGTCAAGATCTATGAAGATAGATTGAAACACATAATAAGTTTAAGTCAAAGTACATAGAAAGGATATTGAAGTAGTTCAATATTAAGAAAATGTTCTTGTCATGTGAAGTTTTAACAAGACTTGAGTGTATCTGACACTCAATGAGTAAAAACACATGAGTGATTTTAAATCACAATTAATATGTACACAATCAGATGTCCTGAGCTCTAAAAGTTAGGAGCATATACCAGAATGATTCATGTGATGATCATTGACAAACAGTAAGAATATCCATGTGTGCTTTAGAAGGACCAAGGATATATATATAGTTTTATATGGGTAATGACAAACAAAATCGTTGTAAAGTGTTGCACCGATATTAGTTTGGTCATATATAAAAATAAATTTCAATCTCAATTAGGCTAAGTGTTATTAAAAAGGTAGCACAATGCTAGATTTAGAAGAGTTCTAAATATTGTGACGGATTCTACAAAAGAAGGCAGAGTATGTCATTGTTTTGACAATGATTGAGGATGTTGAGTCAAGAAGTTCTTTGAGAACTTGGTGTAGTTCCGATAGTGTCAGAACTTTGAAGCTATATTGTGTGTGACAATATTAGTGACATATTTCAGACCGCGGAATTAAGGTTCCACCAGAAGACCAAACATATTTAATGCCGACTCATTTGGAAAATGAGTGATGCGTGAAGACGCAAATGAATTGCAAAATACATACGTTTCTGAGTGTGTCAGAACCGTTGACTAAAACCTCTCCCGTGAGCAAAACATGATAAAGCACCAGAAGGCCAAGGTGTTATATCTTTACATATGTAAACTAGATTATTGACTCTAGTGCAAGTGGGAGACTGTTGGAGATATGCCCAAGAGGAAATAATAAATGGTTATTATATATCTTTGTGTTTATGATAATGTTTATATACCATGCTATAATTGTATTAACCGAAACATTGATACATGTGTGATATGTAAACAACAAAGAGTCCCTAGTAAGCCTCTTAACTAGCTTGTTGATTAATAGATGATTAGTTTCATAATCATGAACATTGGATGTTATTAATAACAAGGTTATATCATTATATGAATGATGTAATGGACACACCCAATTAAGCGTAGCATAAGATCACGTCATTAAGTTATTTGCTATAAGATTTCGATACATAGTTACCTAGTCCTTATGACCATGAGATCATGTAAATCACTTATACTGGAAAGGTACTTTGATTACATCAAACGCCACTGCGTAAATGGGTGGTTATAAAGGTGGGATTAAGTATCCGGAAAGTATGAGTTGAGGCATATGGATCAACAGTGGGATTTGTCCATCCCGATGACGGATAGATATACTCTGGGCCCTCTCGGTGGAATGTCGTCTAATGTCTTGCAAGCATATGAATAAGTTCATAAGAGACCACATACCACGGTACGAGTAAAGAGTACTTGTCAGGAGACGAGGTTGAACAAGGTATAGAGTGATACCGATGATCAAACCTCGGACAAGTAAAATATCGTGTGACAAAGGGAATTGGTATCGTATGTGAATGGTTCATTCGATCACTAAGTCATCGTTGAATATGTGGGAGCCATTATGGATCTCCAGATCCCGCTATTGGTTATTGGTCGGAGAGAGTTCTCAACCATGTCTACATAGTTCACGAACCGTAGGGTGACACACTTAAGGTTTGATGTCGTTTAAGTAGATATGGAATAAGGAATGGAGTTCGAAGTTTTGTTCGGAGTCTCGGATGGGATCCAGGACATCACGAGGAGGTCCGGAATGGTCCGGAGAATAAGATTCATATATAGGAAGTCATATTCCAAATTTGGAAATGATCCGGTGCATTTATGGCAGGTTCTAGAAGGTTCTAGAAAAGTCCGGAAGAAATCACCATGGAAAGTGGAGTCCCGGAGGGACTCCACCTAGCATGGCCTGCCAAACCCTAAGGGGGAGGAGTCCCAGGTGCTCCTCATGGTTGGCCGGCCAACCCCAAGGAAGGGGTGGGAATCCCACCTTGAGTGGGATTCCCCCCTTGGGAAGGTTTCCCACCTTAGGCAAGTATTGGGTTGGGGTCTTATTCGAAGACTTGTATCCTAACTCTTGGGGGTTCCACCTATAAAAAGAGGGACAAGGGGAGGGGGCCGGCCACTTCAAGCCACAACCTTGGCCGCCCCCTTTGTGGCCGGCCAAGCCCCCCTCTCCCCAAACCCTAGCACCTCTCCTCCACATACAACTCCCGCATACGCTTAGGCGAAGCCCTGCCGGAGTTCTTCACCACCACCGCCACCACGCCGTCGTGCTGCCGGGATTCCGAGGAGGATCTACTACTTCCGCTGCCCGCTGGAACGGGGAGGAGGACGTCGTCTTCATCAACACCGTACGTGTGACCGAGTACGGAGGTGCTGCCCGATTGTGGCACCGTGATCAAGATCTTCTACGCGCTTTTGCAAGCGGCAAGTGATCGTCTACCGCAGCAATAAGAGCCTACTCTTATAGGCTTTGGAAATCTTCAAGGGTGAGTCTCGATCATCCCCTCGTTGCTTCCGTCTTCTAGATTGCATCTTGGCTTGGATTGCGTTCTCGCGGTAGGAAAATTTTTGTTTTCTATGCAACGAATCCCTACACCTTGGTGGGGCTAGACAACAGGCCGGCGCCCCCCCCTCTGGCCGCGCCGCCACCATGTGTGGTGGGCCTGTGGCCCCTCCGCCGACTCTCGGGTGTTGAAGCTTCCGGTGAAAATAGGTACCGGGCGTTGATTTCGTCCGATTCCGAGAATATTTCCTTACTATGATTTCTGAAACCAAACAGCAGAAACAGGAACGCACTTCGGCATCTCGTCAATAGGTTAGTTCCGAAAATGCATCAAAACGATATAAAGTGTGAACAAAACATGTAGGTATTGTCATAAAACAAGCATGGAACATCGAAATTATAGATACGTTGGAGACGTATCAGCATCCCCAAGCTTAGTTCCTACTCGCCCTCGAGTAGGTAAACGATAACAAGAATAATTTCTGAAGTGACATGCTACCATCATAATCTTGATCAACATTATTGTAAAGCATATGAGATGAATGGAGTGATTCAAAGCAAAAGATTGCTAACGAAAGATGATGACTAAACAAATGAATCATATAGCAAAACTTTTCATGAATAGTACTTTCAAGACAAGAATCAATAAGACTTGCATAAGAGTTAACTCATAAAGCAATAAATTCAAAGTAAAGGCATCGAAGCAACACAAAGGAAGATATAAGTTTCAGCAGTTGCTTTCAACTTTCAACATGCATATCTCATGGATATTTGTCAACATAGAGTAATATGATGAATGCAAATAAGCAAGTATGTAAGAATCAATGCACAGTTGACACAAGTGTTTGCTTCTAAGATGGAAGGAAATGGGTAAACTGACTCAACAATAAAGTAAAAGATAGGCCCCGCAGAGGGAAGCAGGATTAAATCATGTGCTAGAGCTTTTCAAGTTTTGGAATCATATAGAGAGCATAAAAGTAAAATTTTGAGAGGTGTTTGTTGTTGTCAACGAATGGTAATGGGTACTCTAACTACCTTATCAACCAGACTTTCAAGAGCGGCTCCCATGAAGGACGTTATCTCTACCAGCAAGGTAGATCATCCCTCTTCTCTTTTGTTTACACATGTACTTTAGTTTTATTTATTAGATGACACTCCCCCAACCTTTTGCTTACACAAGCCATGGCTAACCGAATCCTCGGGTGCCTTCCAACATTCACATACCATGGAGGAGTGTCTATTTGCAAATTTAAGTTGCTTACTGATAGATCAGAGCAAAACATGTGAAGAGAATTATTAATGCAAGTTAATTAATTGGGGTTGGGAACCCCATTGCCAGCTCTTTTTGCAAAATTATTGGATAAGCGGATGAAGCCACTAGTCCATTGTGAAAGTCTGTCAGAAAGTAAATGACAAGATCGAAAGATAAAACACCACATACTTCCTCATGAGCTATAAAACATTGACATAAATAAGAGATAATAGCTTTTGAATTGTTTAAAGGTAGCACATGAAGTATTTACTTGGAATGGCAGAAAAATACCACATAGTAGGTAGATATGGTGGACACAAATGGCATGGGTTTTGGCTCAAGGTGTTTGGATGCACGAGAAGCATTTCCTCTCAGTACAAGGCTTTGGCTAGCAAGGTTGTTTGAAGCAAACACAAGTATAAACCAGAAAGCAAAACTTACATAAGAACATATTGCAAGCATTATAAGACTCTACACTGTCTTCCTTGTTGCTCAAACACTCTTACCAGAAAATATCTAGACCTTAGAGAGACCAATCATGCAAACCAAATTTCAACAAGCTCTACGGTAGTTCTCCACTACTAGATTTAACTACATGATGCAAGAGCTTAAAACAATTGCCAAGTATCAAGTTATTCAAAACCATATGAAGCATTTTCCGATTCCAACCAAATAGCAACAAGTGAAGCGATCAACTTTCGCCCTTGAACATTAAAAGCAAAAATGAAGAACACTAGTGTTCATATGAAAAAGCGGAGCGTGTCTCTCCCACACAAGGATGAACTTATTCAGAGAATGAAAATAACAAAATGAAAATAAAAGCACACAGACGCTCCAAGTAAAGTACATAAGATGTGACCGAATAAAAATATAGTTTCAATAGAAGAAACCTGATAAGTTGATGAAGAAGGGGATGCCTTGGGCATCCCCAAGCTTAGACGCTTGAGTCTTCTTGAAATATGCAGGGATGAACCACGGGGGCATCCCCAAGCTTAGGCTTTCACTCTTCTTGATCATATATCATCCTCCTCTCTTGACCCTTGAAAACTTCCTTCACACCAAACTTAGAGCAAACTCATTAGAGGGTTAGTGCATAATCAAAATTCACATGTTCAGAGATGACACAATCATTCTTAACACTTCTGGACATTGCACAAAGCTTCTGAAAGTTAATGGAACAAAGAAACTCATTCAACATAGCAAAAGCGGCAATGCGAAATAAAAGGCAGAATCTGTCAAAACAGAACAGTCCGTAAAGACGAATCTGGCAGGGGCACTTAACTTGCTCAAATGGAAAAACTCAAAACTAAGGAAAGTTGTGTTCATATCTGAGGATCACACACGTAAATTTGCAGATTTTTTTGATTTTTTTACAGAGACTTCTGCTCAAATTCGTGACAGACAGCAAATCTGTTTCTGCGCAGTAATCCAAATCTAGTACCAACCTTACCATAGAGACTTTACTTGGCACAAAAACATGATAAGGAGAGGTTGATACAGTAGTAAACAACTTCCAAGACTCAAATATAAAACAAAAATTGCTGTAGTAAAATAAACACATGGGTTATCTCCCAAGAAGTTCTTTCTTTATAGCCATTAAGATGGGCTCAGTAATTTTAATGATACTCTCGCAAGAAATAAGAGTTGAAGCAAAAGAGAGCATCAAGAAGCAAATATGAAACAAATTTAAGCCTAACCCACTTCCTATGAAAAGGAATCTTGTACACAAATAAATTCATGAAGAACAAAGTGACAAGCATAGAAAAGCAACACAAGCGCAATTTCAAGATTCTCAACATAAAGAGGGGAAACTTAATATTATTAAGATGCATATAACCATGTTTCCCTCTCTCATAATAACTTTCAGTAGCATCATGAACAAACTCAACAATATAATTATCACATAAAGCATTCTTTTCATGAGCCACATGCATAAAATTATTACTCTCCACATAAGCATAATCAATTTTATTAGTTGTAGTGGGAGCAAATTCAACAAAGTAGCTATCATTATTATTCTCATCAAGTGTAGGAGGCATAGTATAATCATAATAAAATTTACTCTCCATAGTAGGCGGCACCAAAAGACCACTATCATTATAATCATCATAAATAGGAGGCAAAGTATCATCAAAGAAAATTTTCTCCTCAATGCTTGGGGGACTAAAAATATCATGCTCATCAAAACCAGCTTCCCCAAGCTTAGAATTTTCCATATCATTAGCAACAATGGTGTTCAAAGCGTTCATACTAATATCATTGCTACTAGCATGCAAATAAGATTCCATAGGTTTTTTAATTTTCGCAGCAAACAATCCATGTCTTAACTCAGGAAATAGAATAAGAAGCTCATTGTTACTTTCCATTATGCCTAACTAGTGTAAACAAGAAACCAAAAGATGCAATTGCAGGATCTAAAGGAAATAGCTTCGAGTACTTACAACGGCGCCTGAAAATAGCTTAGTAGCCGAGATCCGGAGTGTGAGTACCTTTTACCTTTCCTCCCCGACAACGGCGCCAGAAAAATAGCTTGATGTATACAGGTGCTTCTATTCTTGTAGACAGTGTTGGGCCTCTAAGAGCAGAGGTTTGTAGAACAGCAGCAATTTTTCCCTTAAGTGGATCACCCAAGGTTTATCGAACTCAGGGAGGAAGAGGTCAAAGATATCCCTCTCAAGCAACCCTGCAATCACGATACAAGAAGTCTCTTGTGTCCCAACACACCTAATACACTTGTCAGATGTATAGGTGCACTAGTTCGGCGAAGAGATAGTGAAATACAAGTAGTATGGATGTATATGAGTGGTAATAGCAATCTGAATAAAATAGGGCAGCGAGTAAACATGCAACAGAACAGTAAGTAAGCGGTGTTTGCAGTATTGGAAACAAGGCCTAGGGATCATACTTTCACTAGTGGACACTCTCAACATTGATCGCATAATAAATAATAACTTCTCTCATTTGTGCTACATACACTCTTGTTTGATAATGAACACCATTCGTTGCGTAGGATTACACGAACCCTCAATGCCGGAGTTAACAAGCTCCACAACATTCGATATTCATGTTTAAGTAACCTTAGAGCATAATAGATCTTTGCAAAATAGACCGAGTACTAACATAGCATACACACTGTCACCTTTACACTATGAAGGGGGAATAAATCACATCAATACTATCATAGCGATAATCAACTCCATAACCTACAAGAGATTATGATCATAATCTACGACAAGAACTACACGATGCACACACTGTCACCATTACACCATGCAGGAGGAATAGACTACTTTAATAACATCACATGAGTAGTACATAACTAGTAGCGATACAAAGCACATTGCAATCATAAAGGGATAAAAAAGCACTTCACTATGCCATTCATAACAGTGAATAAGTATTCTGTGAAATATAGCCTAAGAGACCCACACGGTGCACACACTGTCACCTTTACACACGTGGGACAAGGAGTCTCCGGAGATCACATAAGTAAAATCCACTTGACTAGCATAATGACATCTAGATTACAAGCATCATCATATGAATCTCAATCATGTAAGGCAGCTCATGAGATTATTGTATTGAAGTACATAGGAGAGAGATGAACCACATAGCTACAGCCCCGAGCCTCGATGGAGAACTACTCCCTCCTCATGGGAGACAGCAGCGGTGATGAAGATGGCGGTGGTGTCGATGGAGGAGCCTTCCGGGGGCACTTCCCCGTCCCGGTGGCGTGCCGGAACAGACTCCTGTCCCCCAGATCTTGGCTTCGCGATGGCGGCGGCTCCGGAACTTTTCTCGTACCGTGGCTTATTCGTATCGGGGTTTTAGGTCAGGGAGCTTATATAGGCGAAAGGGGAGCCTCAGAGGGGCCCTGGTGGGGCCAGACAACAGGCCGGCACGCCCCCCCCCCCTCTGGCCGCGCCGCCACCATGTGTGGTGGGCCTGTGGCCCTCTCGCCGACTTCGGGTGTTCTGGAAGCTTCCGGTGAAAATAGGGTACTGGGCGTTGATTTCGTCCGATTCCGAGAATATTTCCTTACTAGGATTTCTGAAACCAAAAACAGCAGAAAACAGAACTGGCACTTCGGCATCTCGTCAATAGGTTAGTTCCGGAAAATGCATCAAAACGATATAAAGTGTGAACAAAACATGTAGGTATTGTCATAAAACAAGCACGGAACATCAGAAATTATAGATACGTTGGAGACGTATCAAAATATCATCCCGAAAACGCCAGAAGCAGGATACATGGCAACACAAGCTTACATCCTCGCGTCCAGACCACCCCCTGGGGACCCGAGAGAAGCATTGTTTAATATGGCAATGGCTGGAGTTGGAGTTATGGGAACAGCGTTCGCAGCCACGCCTCCCGAAGAAAATCCTAGGCAAAATAGTCCACGACCCACCGCAGCGGTGCAAGATCCACCAAGAACAAGTGGAGCAAGAGACACAGCAGCTCAAGTAAGGGTGGATAGAGCGCGACAAGAAAGAAGAGAACGTCAGCATTCACCAGAAGTTGCCGACGAAGATATGTGTGGGCTCCCGTGCTTTACGAGACGAGTTCGAAAGACTCGCGTCCCGAAAGGGTTTAAGTTGCCCGAAAATTTCAAGAAATTCGACGGCCTGCAGGATCCCGAGGATTGGCTCGTTGATTATCTCGAGATGGTAAAGCTAGTAGGAGGAACCAGAGCAACAGCCATGCAAAGTATCCAAGTTCACTTGAGTGGTGCCGCAAGATCTTGGATAAAGAAACTTCCCCCAGGTTCCATCGACAGCTGGGATAGTTTTGAGGATATCTTCGTGAGGAATTTCCGATCCACCTGCAAGAAACCTGCGTCATTGGAAGAGTTAAGGGCGTGTCGACAGAAACACGACGAGTCGATGAGGAAATATATACAGAGGTGGAACATTATTAAAAACTCGGCAGAGGATATATCTGACGAGAGAGCAATAGACGCGTTCGTGGCAGGAATTCGACGAGGAGATTTCGTCGAGGACTTAGGGAGAACCAACCCTAAGACAATATCAGCACTGATGGAGATAGCAAACAAGTGGGCAGATGGAGAAGACGCGATATACAACAAGCGACATAGGTCGCCAGAAGAGGATCGCGGTCGAAATTTTCAAAATAGAAGGCGATTTTCTCGCCAGTTCTACAATAATGATGCTCCTGGCCACATATCGGCTGGTTTCCGAGGAAACTCTGGAGGAAATAGTCGAGAAGATTACCAAAGGAGTAATGAGCAACAAGGCGACAATAGAGGTGATTTCCGGCAACAGGCAAAATAGTGGACCAAGGTTTCAAAGACCTTACGTGTCCCCCGAGGAGATGATGAACGGACCGTGTCAGATGCACTTTTATCTCGACAGCAACGGGAAGAGGCAGTCAGGGCATCTCCAGAAAGACTGCCGCAATTTTCAGGCAATGTTGCGAGCCGCAGGAATCGCAAATGCCCAAGCAATGAACAGAAACCCCCAGGGGCCAAGGAGTGAGATCCACCTTCCACCTCCTCCCGCAATTACAGATGAAAATCGGCACCAGCTCATGGAATCACACCAGAGAAGCCAAGTTATCCGTTGGGCAAGATCAATCTCGACGTTCAGTTTGGGACCCGAGAAAACTACAGGATAGAGAATCTGGAGTTTGAAGTTGTGGATTTCCCGTCGCAATATCACGCTTTGTTGGGACGACCAGCATATGCCAGGTTTATGGCGGTACCTCATTATACGTACCTATTGTGGAGGTTGCCTGGACCCAAGGGACCTATCACAATTAAGGGAAGTTTCGCGCTGTCTGATAAGTGCGACAAGGATTTTCATCGACTGTCAGAAACTTTCGGGATGCAAGCAGAATATATGGCGCCAAGGCTCACTGATTATGATGTGCTGCCAGATGCAGGGAGGTCACTCAAGGAACCAACCTTCAATACTGCCAAGGATTCAAAAGAGGTGCAGATCCACCCGACAGACCCAAAGAAAACGACATCCATTGCAACAAACATGGATCTCGCATAGGAAAGCGTGCTCGTCGAGTTCCTCCGTGAGCACTGGAAAATCTTCGCATGGTGTCCAGCTGACATGCCAGGAGTACCCAGGGAACTTGCCGAGCACCACCTCAACTTGGATCCTCTCGCAAGACCAATCAAACAACCTTTGCGGCGTTTTTCGGAACCAAACCGCAAAGCTATGTTATCAGAAATAGATCGACTCAAAGATGTTGGTTTTATCAAAGAAATATCTACAGAAGCCACGTGGGTAGCTAACCCAGTGATGGTGCCGAAGAAACACACGAAAGTCCTTCGCATGTGTGTCGACTTTACGTGTCTCAATAAACACTATCCTAAGGATCACTTCCCCTCCCAGGGATCGATCAAATTATCGACTCCACGGCAGGATGTGAACGTCTTTCCTTCTTGGACGCATACTCTGGTTATAACCAGATCAGATTAAAAGAAGATGATGAAGCCAAGACAGCGTTCATCACACCTTACGGCGTGTTCTGCTACAAAACAATGCCCTTTGGTTTGAAAAATGCGGGAGCAACATATCAGCGGATGATGCAGAAGTGCCTTGCAACACAGATTGGAAAAAATGTACAAGTCTACATTGACGATGTCGTGATAACATCAAAGAAGGGGTCAACTCTGATCGAAGATTTGAAGGAAACCTTCGATAACCTCGACAAGTTCTGCCTCAAGCTGAACCCGACAAAGTGCTCTTTTGGCCTGCGGGAGAACTTCTCGGGTTCTTAGTATCAGCAAGAGGGATTGAAGCTAATCCCGAAAAAATACAGGCCATCGTAACTATGAGGAAACCAACAAAGTTGAAAGAAATACAACAATTAACGGGGCGAGTCGCAGCTTTAAGCAGATTCGTCGCCAGGCTGGGAGAAAAAGCGCTGCCGTTCTATGCATTGATCAAACAGGGGGAGAAATTTCAATGGAACGAGGAAGCAGAGCTTTCGAGAATCTCAAGCGCACAATTTCGACACCACCAATCCTGGTGGCGCCTAAAGAGAAGGAACCTCTCCTTCTATATTGCAGCCACGCCTCAGGTGGTCAGCATGGCTCTAGTAGTCGAGAGAGAGGAAGAAGGAAAGCTCCATGGAGTACAGAGGCCAGTATATTTCATCAGTGAAGTACTGTCACCTTCAAAACAACGGTACGCCCAATACCAGAAGCTGGCGTACGGAGTATTTACGACAACAAGAAAATTGCGACACTATTTTTCGGCGCACCCGATAATAGTGGTCAACGAAGCTCCTCTATCAAATATATTGAATAACCCAGAAGCTACGGGTCGTGTCTCCCTTTGGGGAATAGAGCTCTCCCCTCGGGACATCACGTATGAAAAAAGAAAAGCAATAAAATCGCAGGTCTTACCAGATTTCATTGCAGAGTGGATGGAGCTACAAAACACAGGGCCTCCAGATTTATCGAGAACCTGGACTATGAACTTTGACGGGTCCAAAAGGTTAGAAGGCGCTGGAGCAGGCGTGATACTAGTATCACCTGAAGGCGATAAGTTGAAGTATGTCTTACGGATGACGTTCCCAAACGCATCTAACAATGAAGCAGAATATGAAGCTCTCATACACGGAATGAAGATGGCGAAAGCTTGCGGTGCAACCCGACTGAAAATCTTCGGCGACTCACAATTGGTGGCACAGCAAGTTATGAATCAATGTGACGCAGTCAACGAGAGTATGATAGCATACAAGGAGATGTATAACGAGCTGGAAAAACTGTTTGATGGATGCGAGGTAAACCACATCAGCAGGTTGAGCAATGATGAAGCCGATGTTCTTGCAAACATCGGGTCACAATGCCTTGCGATCCCTCCAGGCGTGTTTTGGGAAGAAATAAGCGAGAGATCAACAAAGCCAATGAAAACAAAGAAGAAGGAGAAGGAAGAGAAACCTTCGAGTGTCACCAAAGAATCATTGGAAGAAGAAGAAGAGGAACAAGAGCTAGTCATGATGGTGCAAATTCCATGGATGCAGGCATACATATCATACATCCTAAGGAAAACAATACCCGACGATCCAGTTGAAGCAAGGCGAATAATTAGACGATCTAAAGCTTTTACTGTGGTAAAAGGGGAGTTGTACAAGCGAAGTATCTCGGGTGTGCTACAGAGATGTGTCACACCCGAAGAAGGAAGGATAATCCTGAAAGATGTACACGAAGGAATATGTGGGCATCACGCAAGCAGTCGAGCTATTGCGGCCAAAGTTTTCAGAGCAGGATTCTATTGGTTAACAGCAATTGAGGACGCGAAGGAAATAGTGCGTACTTGCGACGCATGCCAAAGATTCGCCGCAAAACCTCACTCTCCGCGGCAGAACTTATGCCAATCCCATTATCTTGGCCCTTTGCTCAATGGGGTCTCGATATGGTGGGAAAACTACACAAAGCTTCGCCAGGAGGATACGAGTATATGCTCGTGGCTGTCGACAAATTCACCAAGTGGATAGAAGCAAAGCCGATAAATTCACCGGACGGCGCGTCGGCAATCAAGTTTGTGAAAAGCATCGTCTTTCGATTTGGAGTTCCTCACAGCATTGTCACAGACAATGGCAGTAACTTTACGTCCAAGGAGTTCAAAGCATATTGTGCAGAAGTGGGCATCAAATTGAGTTTTGCGTCTGTTGCACATCCACAGACCAACGGTCAAGTCGAGAAAGCCAATGGCATCATCTGCAATGGTATCAAGAAGCGCCTGTTGACCATTGGAAAAAGCTCGGCATACTTGGCCAGAGGAGCTGCCAAGCGTGTTGTGGAGTATTCGAACAACACCAAACACGGCGACGCAGGAGACGCCGTTTTTCCTGGTCCATGGAGCCGAAGCAGTCCTGCCGATAGAAATAGAACATGATTCTCCAAGAGTTACAGAATATGATGAAGAAACTTCGAGAAGAGCTTTGGAGGATGATGTCGATGCACTTGATGAGGCTCGAGATGAAGTACTGTCACGAGTCGCCAAATATCAACAGGACCTGAAAAACTACCACAGTCGACGATTGCGACCAAGATCTTTTCAAGTTGGCGACTTGGTTTTACGACTTAATCAAAAAAGTCATGAAAAACTCGAGTCACCGTGGCTTGGACCTTACATCGTCACAGAAGTAATTGAAGGAGGAGCATACAGAATTAAGGACAAAAAGACGGGGATTGCCGAGCCAAGCCCTTGGAACGTGGCGCAGCTCAGGCGTTTCTATCCTTAGATGCCGAAATATAGTCTCCTCTGTAAACATACAATATACTGAAACGCCCGCGAGTTTTCAGACGCACTCTTTTCCTTTTCGGGGCACCGAGTGGGGCCGGGAAAGGTTTTTAATGAGGCGGGCTCACGGTGCTGCAATATAATAAAGATAGTGGAATTATATATCTTTTCGACAGGCTCGGGGGCTTCTACCCAGAAGATACAATATATATATACACAATGTCGACAAATACAATCTGCAAAATATCTCGCCTTGGTATAAAATACCTCGCCAAACAAAAATAGTTTCATACCCGCAAAAATAGTACAATATATAATTTATCTTGCCTTGGGACAACCTCGCATTATAAATAAGAAAAACATCGCCATCAAAACGCCCGGGGGCTTGGCATTGAAAAACAGAAATATAGTGACTTTACAAGATACAATCCTTGGAGCAACAAACCTTCAAGGATTACCTAGTATATTATCTATCGTCGACGTTCATTATTTATTGCGCGAGTGCTATGTTCAGCATAGCTGCCCTTCACGAAGAATTCGGCATCCATCCGAAGAAGTTCATCCATCATATCTTCGGCAACAGGGGTCACAACGTCGTCATATTTGCTGAAGTTCTTCTTCCTCTTCGCCATCTTGGCCAAGCACTTTGGAACAACTTGACCCACGTCTAACTTTGGGTAGCAGATTTTGATCATGATCATAGCAAACCTTGCGCCAGCAGCTAATTGGGCCCGCACAAAGCCGTGGATCCGAGGAGCATCCCGAAATTTGTCCATCAAGGCAGGAAGAGTCTCTGGCATCTTATTGCGAGGAAACATGGTGCCGTAGACCAGAGACAATGTCCTTGTACAAAAGTCGAGATAATCGCGAACCTGAAGCGCGCGATCCTGAAACCTGACGATCTGGCGAGTCCGTTCAGGCGTGCCCCAAAAATTTGAACCATGATCATGCGCAAGCCGGAGAAGTACATTGGATCGAGCTTCGACACGTTCATCTTCGGTAGTAGCATCCAAGAAAGAACCTATTTTTGAAAGAATCAGTGGGCAACGAGGAGACAAGCAAATAAAAGTACGACAAAGATAATGAAGCACACCTGCCATATCCAAGCTAGCATCTGTCAGCAGTTGAAGCATAAAATTCTCTCGAGATGTAGCTGCAGCAGCTTCAGCAACGGCGGCGTCCTTCTCAGCTATGGCATCTTGAGCTTGTTGGAGCGCAACCTTTTCCCTCTCGGAGGATTTCCGAGATTGTTCCATGAGCATAAGTGATTGTTTCTTCGTGGATTGCAGCTGTTGTCGAAGTTCTTCCAAATCCTGTGCTGAGTTTTTACTCGAAGAATCTTCAATAAATTCGACAGCGACAGGTGTTTTCTTCGAACGAGATGAAGGAAAAACCTCGGAAGGACCAGGAGTTGAAGTATAGTTGTCAAAAATCAACTGAAAATAAAGATTTTCGACATCAATCATCCAGCAAATATAGATTTCGATTAAACATTGAAGTATGTACATCGCTATTACAAAAGAAAGGTCACTACTGGAGTACTGAAGTAGTTGTCGCCAAAACTACTAAGGCGACAGCATCAAAAGACAAAACTAAGAAAAAAAGAGAGGACAAGGTGGTCTACTTGACCTCCGGCTTGGATGCGCTTGGAGCAGGTGCTGGTTTAACACCAAGGAAAGAAAGGATCGGTCTTGCAGAAGGCTTGGCAGCTCTAATTAGAGATTGCCATTTCTTTGTCTCCATCTCCCCTATGTCGCCAACCTTGGCCCAGTCGACGTTTTGCTGACTATTAGCAATCAGCGCGACAGTGCCTTCAACGCCAATCTTCAGACCTTCTTGGCGAAGTTTTAACCCAAGATCTTCAGGCTCGTTGAAGGCTTTGGCGAGTTATACGTCTCCAACGTATCGATAATTTCTTATGTTCCATGCTACTTTATTGATGATACCTACATGTTTTATGCACATTATATGTCATATTTATGCATTTTCTGGAACTAACCTATTAACAAGATGCCGAAGAGCCTGTTTTCTGCTGTTTTTGGTTTCAGAAATCCTAGTAAAGAAATATTCTCGGAATTGGACGAAACTTTCGCCCAGGGTCCTATTTTTGCACGAAGCTTCCAGAAGACCGAAGAGATAACGAAGTGGGGCCACGAGGCAGCCAGAGGGTGGCCGGCGCGCCCAAGCCCCGGCCGCGCCGACCTACCCCCTGGGCCCCTCGTGTGGCCCCGCGTTGACCTTCCGCCTACTTAAAGCCTCCGTCGCGAAACCCCCGATCGAGAGCCACGATACGGAAAACCTTCCAGAGACGCGCCGCCGCGAATCCCATCTCGGGGGATTCAGGAGATCCGGCACCCTGCCGGAGAGGGGATTCATCTCCCGGAGGACTCTACACCGCCATGGTCGCCTCCGGAGTGATGAGTGAGTAGTTCACCCCTGGACCATGGGTCCATAGCAGTAGCTAGATGGTCGTCTTCTCCTTGTTGTGCTTCATTGTTGGATCTTGTGAGCTGCCTAACATGATCAAGATCATCTATCTGTAATTCTATATGTTGTGTTTGTCGGGATCCGATGGATAGAGAGTACTATGATTATGGTGATTATCAATCTATTGTTTATGTGTTGTTTATGATCTTGCATGCTCTCCGTTATTAGTAGAGGCTCTGGCCAAGTTTTTACTCTTAACTCCAAGAGGGAGTATTTATGCTCGATAGTGGGTTCATGCCTCCATTGAATCTGGGACAGTGACAGAAAGTTCTAAGGTTGTGGATGTGCTGTTGCCACTAGGGATAAAACATTGATTCTATGTCTAAGGATGTAGTTGTTGATTACATTACGCACCATACTTAATGCAATTGTCTGTTGCTTAGCAACTTAATACTGGAGGGGGTTCGGATGATAACCTGAAGGTGGACTTTTTAGGCATAGATGCGTTGGATGGCGGTCTATGTACTTTGTCGTAATGCCCAATTAAATCTCACTATATTTATCATATCATGTATATGCATTGTTATGCCTTTCTCTATTTGTCAATTGCCCGACTGTAATTTGTTCACCCAACATGCTTTTATCTTATGGGAGAGACACCTCTAGTGAACCGTGGACCCCGGTCCTATTCTTTACATAGCATACAATCTACTGCAATACTTGTTTACTGTTTTCTTTGCAAACATCTTCCACTCGATACGTTTAATCCTTTGTTACAGCAAGCCGGTGAGATTGACAACCTCACTGTTTCGTTGGGACAAAGTACTTGGGTTGTGTTGTGCAGGTTCCACGTTGGCGCCGGAATCCCCGGTGTTGCGCCGCATCACATTTCGCGACCATCAACCTTCAACGTGCTTCTTGGCTCCTACTGGTTCGATTAAACCTTGGTTTCATACTGAGGGAAACTTGCTTCTATACGCATCATACCTTCCACTTGGGGTTCCCAACGGACGTGTGCATCTACGCGTATCAAGCTAAATTTCTGGCGCCGTTGCCGGGGAGATCAAGACACGCTGCAAGGGGAGTCTCCACTTCTCAATCTCTTTACTTTGTTTTTGTCTTGCTTTATTTTATTTACTACTTTGTTTGCTGCACTAAATCAAAACACAAAAAATTAGTTGCTAGTTTTACTTTATTTACTGTCTTGCTCTCTATATCAAAAACACAAAAAAATTAGTTACTTGCATTTACTTTATCTAGTTTGTTTTATTTACCGTTGCTAAAATGAATACCCCTGAAAATACTAAGTTGTGTGACTTCACAAATGCAAATAATAATGATTTCTTATGCACACCTATTGCTCCACCTGCTACTACAGCAGAATTCTTTGAAATTAAACCTGCTTTACTGAATTTGGTTATGAGAGATCAATTTTCTGGTGTTAGTTCTGATGATGCTGCTGCCCATCTCAATAATTTTGTTGAACTTTGTGAAATGCAAAAGTATAAAGATGTAGATGGTGATATTATTAAATTGAAAGTGTTTCCTTTCTCATTAAGAGGAAGAGCTAAAGATTGGTTGCTATCTTTGCCTAAGAATAGTATTGATTCATGGACTAAATGCAAGGATGCTTTTATTGGTAGATATTATCCTCCCGCTAAAATTATATCTTTGAGAAGTAGCATAATGAATTTTAAGCAATTAGATATTGAACATGTTGCTCAAGCATGGGAGAGAATGAAAACTTTGGTAAAGAATTGCCCAACCCATGGACTGACTACTTGGATGATCATCCAAACCTTCTATGCAGGACTAAATTTTTCTTCGCGGAATTTATTGGATTCAGCTGCTGGAGGTACCTTTATGTCCATCACATTGGGGGCGGCTACAAAACTTCTTGATGATATGATGATAAATTACTCTGAATGGCACACGGAAAGAGCTCCACAAGGTAAGAAGGTAAATTCTGTTGAAGAAACCTCTTCCTTGAGTGATAAGATTGATGTGATTATGTCTATGCTTGTGAATGGTAGATCTAATGTTGATCCAAATAATGTTCCTTTAGCTTCATTGGTTGCTCAAGAAGAAAATGTTGATGTGAATTTCATTAAAAATAATAATTTCAACAACAATGCTTATAGGAACAACTCTGGTAATAACTATAGGCCATATCCTTCTGCTAATGGTAATGGTTATGGTAATTCTTATGGGAATTCTTACAATAATAATAGGAGTACCCTCTGGTCTTGAAGCCATGCTTAAAGAATTTATTAGTACACAAACTGCTTTTAACAAATCTGTTGAGGAAAAGCTTGATAAAATTAATACTATCGCTTCTAGAGTTGATAGACTTGCCTCTGATGTAAATCTTTTAAAATTGAAAGTTATGCCTAATAATGATATTGATAATAAGATTACTACTACAGCAAATGCCATCCAAGTTAGAATTAATGAGAATATAAGATTAATGGCTGAACTGCGTGCTAGGTGGGATAGAGAAGAAAATGAAAAACTAGCTAAAGAGAATAGTGTAGCTAAAGTTTGGACTATTACCACCACTAGTAATGCTAATTCTTCACATGTTGCTGCACCTCCTACTATCAATGGTAAAACAATTGGTGTTGGCAATGTTTCTACTCCTAGTGCAAAGCGAACAAAACACCTGAAATTGCTAAAACTGCTGAAACTGCTTGTGATAAAACTGCTGAAATTTTTTCCAACCTTGGGAACAATGATCCCATTGCTGTAGCTCATAATGATTTAGATTTTGATGATTGCCACATCTCTGAAGTTATAAAGTTCTTACAAAAACTTGCTAAAAGTCCTAATGCTAGTGCTATAAATTTAGCCTTTACAAAACATATTACAAATGCTCTCATAAAAGCTAGAGAAGAGAAACTAAAACTTGAAACTTCTATTCCTAGAAAGTTAGAAGATGGTTGGGATCCCATCATTAAAATGAAATTCAATGACTTTGAATGTAATGCTTTATGTGATCTTGGTGCAAGTATTTCTGTTATGCCTAAAAAGATTTATGATATGCTTGACTTGCCACCATTGAAGAATTGTTATTTGGATGTTAATCTTGCCGATAATGTTAAAAGGAAACCTTTGGGGAGGATTGATAATGTGCATATTACGGTTAACAATAACCTTGTCCCCGTTGATTTTGTTGTCTTGGATATCGAATGCAATGCATCTTGTCCTATTGTATTGGGAAGACCTTTTCTTCGAACTGTTGGTGCTGTTATTGATATGAGGGAAGGTAATATTAAATATCAATTTTCTCTCAAGAAAGGTATGGAACACTTCCCTAGAAAGAGAATGAAGTTGCCTTTTGATTCTATTATTAGAACAAGCTATGATGTTGATGCTTCTACTCTCGATGTTACTTGATTTGCACTTTCTGCGCCTAGTAAAGAAAAGCGCTTATGGGAGACAACCCATGTTTTTACCTACAGCAATTTTTTGTTTTGTTGAGTCTTGGAAGTTGTTTACTACTGTAGCAACCTCTCCTTATCATGTTTTTGTGCCAAGTAAAGTTTCTATGTCAAAGTTGATGTTATATTTGGGATCGCTGCGCAGAAACAGCATTGCTGTCTGTCACGAATCTGGGCACAGTTCTCTGTAGAAAATTGAAAAAATCTGCCAATTTACGAGCGTGATCCTTAGATATGTACGCAACTTTCATTAGTTTTGAGTTTTTCCATTTGAGCAAGTCTAGTGCCAGCTTTAAATTCGTCTTTACGGACTGTTCTGTTTTTGACAGATTCTGCCTTTTATTTCGCATTGCCTCTTTTGCTATGTTGGATTTATTTCTTTGATCCATTAATGTCCAGTAGCATTATGCAATGTCCAGAAGTGAAAATAATGATTGTGTCACCTCTGAATGAGTGAATTATTAATGATGCACTAACCCTCTAATGAGTTTGCTTGAAGTTTGGTGTGAAGGAAGTTTTCAAGGGTCAAGAGAGGAGAATGATATACTATGATCAAGAGGAGTGAAAGCTCTAAGCTTGGGGATGCCCCCGTGGTTCACCCCTGCATATTCTAAGAAGACTCAAGCGTCTAAGCTTGGGGATGCCCAAGGCATCCCCTTCTTCATCGACAACATCATCGGTTCCTCCCCTGAAACTATATTTTTATTCAATCACATCTTGTGTTCTTTACTTGGAGCGTCGGTTTGTTTTCATTTTTGTTTTTGTTTGAATCAAATGGATCCTAGCATTCACTTTGTGGGAGAGAGACACGCTCCGCTGTTGCATATGGACACATGTGTCCTTAGGCTTTACTCATAATGTTCAAGGCAAAGTTTCTTCTTCGTTAAATTGTTATATGGTTGGAATTGGAAAATGCTACATGTAGTAATTCTAAAATGTCTTGGATAATGTGATACTTGGAAATTGTTGTGCTCATGTTTAAACTCTTGCATCATATGCTTTGCACCCATTAATGAAGAAATACATAGAGCTTGCTAAAATTTGATTTGCATATTTGGTTTCTCTAAGGTCTAGATAATATCTAGTATTGAGTTTTGAACAACAAGGAAGACGGTGTAGAGTCTTATAATGTTTACAATATGTCTTTTATGTGAGTTTTGCTGCACCTGTTCATCCTTGAGTTTGCTTCAAATAACCTTGCTAGCCTAAACCTTGTATCGAGAGGGAATACTTCTCATGCATCCAAAATCCTTGAGCCAACTACTATGCCATTTGTGTCCACCATACCTACCTACTACATGGTATTTCTCCGCCATTCCAAAGTAAATTGCTTGAGTGCTACCTTTAAAATTCCATCATTCACCTTTGCAATATATAGCTCATGGGACAAAATAGCCTTAAAAACTATCGTAGTATTGAATATGTACTTATGCACTTTATCTTTTATTAAGTTGCTTGTTGTGCGATAACCATGCTTCTGGGAACGCCATCAACTATTGTTGAATATCATGTGAGTTGCTATGCATGTCCGTCTTGTCTGAAGGATCTATCATTTTAGTGGTTGGAGCATGCAAAAATTGTTAGAGAAGAACATTGGGCCGCTAACTAAAGCCATGAATCATGGTGGAAGTTTCAGTTTTGGACATATATCCTCAATCTCATATGAGAATAATAACTTTGCTACATGCTTATGCATTTAAGAGGGGTCCATTATCTGTTGTCCATGTTGTCCCGGTATGGATGTCTAAGTTGAGAATAATCAAAGCGAGAAATCCGAAATGCGAGCATTCTCCTTAGACCTTTGTACAGGCGGCATGGAGGTACCCCTTTGTGACACTTGGTTGAAACATGGCATGCGAAGATCCGGTAGTCCAAGCTAAGTAGGACGAGGTGCGGACACTATTAGTATACTATGCATGAGGCTTGCAACTTATAAGATATAATTTTCATAACTCATATGCCTTATTACTACCGTTGACAAAATTGTTTCATGTTTTCAAAATAAAAGCTCTAGCACAAATACAGCAATCGATGCTTTCCTTTTGAAGGACCATTCTTTTACTTTTATTGTTGAGTCAGTTTACCTATCTCCTTCCACCTAAGAAGCAAACACTTGTGTGAACTGTGCATTGATTCCTACATACTTGCATATTGCACTTATTATATTACTTTATGTTGACAATATCCATGAGATATACATGTTATAAGTTGAAAAACCGCTGAAACTTCATCTTCCTTTGTGTTGCTTCAACACCTTTACTTTGATTTATTGCTTTATGAGTTAACTCTTATGCAAGACTTATTGATGCTTGTCTTGAAGTACTATTCATGAAAAGTCTTTGCTTTATGATTCAGTTGTTTACTCATGACATTACCTTTGCTTTGATCGCTGCATTCATTACATATGTTTACAAATAGTATGATCAAGATTATGATGGCATGTCACTTCAGAAATTATCTTTGTTATCGTTTTACCTGCTCGGGACGAGCAGAACTAAGCTTGGGGATGCTGATACGTCTCCAACGTATCGATAATTTCTTATGTTCCATGCTACTTTATTGATGATACCTACATGTTTTATGCACATTATATGTCATATTTATGCATTTTCTGGAACTAACCTATTAACAAGATGCCGAAGAGCCAGTTGCTGTTTTCTGCTGTTTTTGGTTTCAGAAATCCTAGTAAAGAAATATTCTCGGAATTGACGAAACTTTCGCCCAGGCCTATTTTTGCACGAAGCCGAAGACCGAAGAGATAACGAAGTGGGGCCACGAGGCAGCCAGGGGGGCGGCGCGGCCCAAGCCCTGGCCGCGCCGACCACCCCCTGGGCCCCTCGTGTGGCCCCCGCGTTGACCTTCCGCCTACTTAAAGCCTCCGTCGCGAAACCCCCAGTACCGAGAGCCACGATACGGAAAACCTTGAGACGCCGCCGCCGCTAATCCCATCTCGGGGGATTCGGAGATCGCCTCCGGCACCCTGCGGAGAGGGGATTCATCTCCGGAGGACTCTACACCGCCATGGTCGCCTCCGGAGTGATGAGTGAGTAGTTCACCCCTGGACCATGGGTCCATAGCAGTAGCTAGATGGTCGTCTTCTCCTTGTTGTGCTTCATTGTTGGATCTTGTGAGCTGCCTAACATGATCAAGATCATCTATATGTAATTCTATATGTTGTGTTTGTCGGGATCCGATGGATAGAGAGTACTATGATTATGGTGATTATCAATCTATTGTTTATGTGTTGTTTATGATCTTGCATGCTCTCCGTTATTAGTAGAGGCTCTGGCCAAGTTTTTACTCTTAACTCCAAGAGGGAGTATTTATGCTCGATAGTGGGTTCATGCCTCCATTGAATCTGGGACAGTGACAGAAAGTTCTAAGGTTGTGGATGTGCTGTTGCCACTAGGGATAAAACATTGATTCTATGTCTAAGGATGTAGTTGTTGATTACATTACGCACCATACTTAATGCAATTGTCTGTTGCTTTAGCAACTTAATACTGGAGGGGGTTCGGATGATAACCTGAAGGTGGACTTTTTAGGCATAGATGCAGTTGGATGGCGGTCTATGTACTTTGTCGTAATGCCCAATTAAATCTCACTATATTTATCATATCATGTATATGCATTGTTATGCCTTTCTCTATTTGTCAATTGCCCGACTGTAATTTGTTCACCCAACATGCTTTTATCTTATGGGAGAGACACCTCTAGTGAACTGTGGACCCCGGTCCTATTCTTTACATAGCATACAATCTACTGCAATACTTGTTTACTGTTTTCTTTGCAAACATCTTCCACTCGATACGTTTAATCCTTTGTTACAGCAAGCCGGTGAGATTGACAACCTCACTGTTTCGTTGGGACAAAGTACTTGGGTTGTGTTGTGCAGGTTCCGCGTTGGCGCCGGAATCCCTGGTGTTGCGCCGCATCACATTTCGCGACCATCAACCTTCAACGTGCTTCTTGGCTCCTATGGTTCGATTAAACCTTGGTTTCATACTGAGGGAAACTTGCTTCTATACGCATCATACCTTCCACTTGGGGTTCCCAAGACATTGAAGGCTTTGGCGAGCTCAACAAAAGTATTGGGGACCTCTTTCTTCGGAAAGAAGTAGGGGAAAAGCTTCAACAAGCTAGCTTCAGCGTTTTCAAGGCCGTCGCGTGCTTCATCCCCATGAATCTCAACAAGGGTCAGCGCGTCGAGAAGCTCGTCGCCTTCAGGACCTTCAATTCCTACTCTTGATGAGTTCTCCCTACAAATAAACAAAGAGTCGCATGTAAATAAAGAATGCAGGGAAACGTGAAGTAACCCGAGGAAATGCAAGGATTCAAGAACTTACTGATAAAACGTCGAGTCTGCGACTCCAAGCGAGCAAGGATTTCTGCCTCTCGAGATGATTGCTGAGATATGTTATTGCTCAAGGAAGTTTCCGCGTCATGAAGCCTCTTTCGAAGATCTTCGATGGCGGCAGCATCCTTCTCAACCTTCTTGCGAGCTTCTTCGCTCTGCTCCAACTTGACAGCAAGAGCGTCAGCACGCTTGTTGGCTTCCGCAAGATCTCCTGGCAAAATACATGACAGTTAAATATTATGATAAAAGCATGGTACACATGCAACAGAGGAAAAGAAAATTAGTACCTTCCAGCTTCTTGGAATAGTCACGATACCCGACAAATTGAGTACCAAGACGAATAAACTCCTTCATCAGAGGCTGAAGAAACGACCAAGGAAGAAAAAGAAGTCAATATAGCCAATATAAATTCGACAACACTTAGCAAAACAAAGAGAAGATAGAAGTATTGAAAGGTTTGGAACTTACATCATCCAATGAAGGTGTCGAGGAACCACCAGGGAATTGGATAGGTTCCTTGGATGGTTCGATCCTCGCTCTCTTTGATGGAGAGGCTCGGGGGCTCTCAACTGGCGGCGGTTGCACGATGTCCTGTTGGGGAGGAGAAGTTTCATCCCCATCATGTTGAGCTTCCGACACAATCAAAGTACGCGACGTACTCGTTCGTGCAGCAGCGTCAACAGTTTGTTCTTCTTCCTCGTCACCACTACAATAAAATGGCGACAGTATAAGAAGCAAGATAGACAAGAAACGTCAAAACAGAAAAAGTAAAGAGTAAGGAGTAACTTACGAGCTGACGAGGGCATCAGTATATGGATTAAAAGCTGCCTTTTTATATGAAGGCTCAGCTTCTTCGGCTTTGGAAGTGCCGGAATCTTTAACTTCATCTCTCTTCCTCTTCATCCTTGGAGAAGCGTGAGGAAGAGAGTGTGTCGAGGCAGTGGCCTCTGACTCAGCGAAGCCGCGGATTTGTGAGAACCCGCGATTTCAGTGGCAGGGCGCGAGGTGCCTTGGTTGTCATCGTCGACAACGGCACGGTCTTCAACTTCTCCACCTTCAGGAAGAGGAGGAAGAGAAGCAAGGACGAGGTGGCCCTGAGAAAAGAAAAAGTGTCGATAAAAAGGCGTTAACAAAATAGTAATCGACAAAATAACAAAGCCCGAGGAAACAATACAGCTATTAAAAGGAAATTACCTCGGGAAGGGGTTTGGCGCTACTATATGGCGCAACACGGCAAGAAGTTGGAATTGAATCCTTCTTGTTGAGCGATGAGATTTTGCGGATAAGCTTTTCAAAATCCTTCAAAGGAAGATCTTTTGAGAGCCTATCGACATCTTTTTCACCAGCGTACTTCCAGAAGGGGTTTTTGCGAGCCTGGAGAGGCTGCACTCTAGTCCTAAGGAAATAGGCGGTAATCTCAATACCCGAAAGTTCTTTGCCGCGGGTGTTCTGTAGCTCGTGAATGCGAGTCATCAGCGCCTCTGTCGCCAATTTCTCAGCCTCGGTAGCTTCAGCATCCCAGGAACGGCGGCGAAGGATTTTAGCTTCTCCGTCAAAAGGGGCGATGTTTTCTTCCACTGGATTGGAGCTTTCCTCGTGAATGTACAGCCATTTCTTCCGCCAACCTTGGACGGAGTCGGGAAATTTGACGTCGAAATAATCGACATCAGAACGAACACAGATAACAACGCCGCCAATGTTGTAGGCGACGTTGTGGTGGCCATTACGGCGGATACAAAAGATGCGTTTCCACAGAGCCCAATTGGGTTGGACCCCGAGAAAGCACTCACACAATGTGATAAAAATCGAGATATGGAGGATGGAATTGGGCGTCAGATGATGCAACTGAAGCCCATAGACAAAAAGGAGACCACGGAGAAATTCGTGGATTGGGGGAGAAAGTCCTCGGATGAGGTGGTCAACGAAACTAACCCGATAGTCGATTGGAGGTTTCGGGTAGCTCTCCTCCTTGGGGAACTGGAGCGAGTCTTCCTTCTTGCTGAATCCCATTGATACGTCTCCGTCGTATCGATAATTTCTTATGTTCCATGCCACTTTATTGATGATATCTACATGTTTTATACACATTATATGTCATTATTATGCGTTTTCCGGAACTAACCTATTGACGAGATGCCGAAAGGCCAGTTGCTGTTTTCTGCTGTTTTTGGTTTCAGAAATCCTAGTAAAGAAATATTTTCGGAATCGGACGAAATAAAGACCGAAGACCTTATAATTCCCGGAAGCTTCCAGAGCACCGGAGAGGGACGAGAGGGGAGCCAGGGGGCCCCACACCACACCCCGGCGCGGGCCAGGGGGGCGCCCCCCTGTGGTCTGGGCACCCCGTGGCCCCTCCGACTCCCTCTCTTCGCCTATTTAGTCGTCCCTGACCTAAAAACACCGATACGGAAGACGAGACGCGAGAAAACCTTCCAGAGCCGCCGCCATCGCGAAATCAAGATTCGGGGGACAGAAGTCTCT
The DNA here is from genome assembly GCA_030979885.1 of Lolium multiflorum. Classification (NCBI taxonomy): domain Eukaryota; kingdom Viridiplantae; phylum Streptophyta; class Magnoliopsida; order Poales; family Poaceae; genus Lolium; species Lolium multiflorum. Next base: position 303,590,811 of record CM061749.1, read on the forward strand.
GTTCCGGCACGCCGCCGGGACGGGGAATTGCCCCCGGAAGCCGTCTCCACCGCCATCTTCACCGCCATCGCTGTTCCCATGATGAGGAGGGAGTAGTTCTCCCTGGGGCTGAGGGCTCTACCGTAGCTATGTGGTTAATCTCTCTCTCGTACTTCAATACAATGATCTCATGAGCTGCTTTACATGATTGAGATCCATATGATGAGCTTATCGCTACTAGTTGTGTGCTACTCATGTGATGTTATTAAAGTAGTCTATTCCTCCTCCACGTGTGTAAAGGTGATTAGTGTGTGCACCGTGTGGTTCTTGTCGTAGGCTATGATCATGATCTCTTGTAGATTGTGGAGTTAATTATCATTATGATAGTATTGATGTGATCTATTCCTCCTTCATAGTGTAGTGTGTGCACTATGTTAGTTCTTGGTTTATCTTGCAAAGATCTATTATGCTCTAAGGTTACTTAAACATGAATATCGAATGTTGTGGAGCTTGTTAACTCCGGCATTGAGGGTTCGTGTAATCCTACGCAACGAATGATGTTCATTATCAAACAAGAGTGTATGTAGCACATATGAGAAGAAGTATTTATTATGCGATCAATGTTGAGAGTGTCCACTAGTGAAAGTATGATCCCTAGGCCTTGTTTCCAATACCGCAAACACCGTTTACTTACTGTTCTGTTGCATGTTTACTCGCTGCCGTATTTTATTCAGATTGCTATTGCAACTCATATACATCCATATTACTGTTGACGTCAGAAACCCACCGGCGGGCAGTGACTGGTCAACACCGTAGAGCCGGGAACAACTAGGGCTGCGGCTGGCCCCAGTCCCTCGAGCGACGGCCCGCAAAGCTCTCCTGGTCGCGCGCCGATGCAAATTGCAGGCGTGCCACCTGACCTATACCTGGTCAGGAAGGTGTGGATGATGCCTCGCTTAGTTTCCTGCAGGGCACACACGTACACGTTAAATACGAGCCTCGATCGGGTTATCTGTGAATCGGCTCATGGAGCCGATCCACCCATGATTCGTCCAAGGTGGCCGAATATATGGTGGTCCTGCTTGATCAAGATAAAGCATATGAGATCCACGACGATTTAGGGTTTTCACCGCATAATCGGATCATCCTACTCACGATTGGGCCTCGCGCTCACGCACGGTGATCGTAAACCAACCCTAGACAAGGCCTAAAAACCAACACGAGGTTGATCCTCGGAACATCCTGTCTAGGGCCAGCAAACTACACCCTACACGCCGCTGGATCCTCCAACCCTTTGTAAGGCCTAACTATTGCGGATGTTAAACTAATCCTTGATGAATCAAGGAGCAACCGTAACGGATCAGATCTACTAAATAACGATCAAGCGGGGTGCCGCCCCTGCACCCATGATGAGGTACAAGGACGGCTAGATGCGCAAGGGTTGCACTACGACAACATATGATACTAGGAACAATGCTAACCCTAACACATCTATGATAACTACGTTGCTCGCCATCAAAAAGGCTTCAGTACGAGCAACGCATGAACAACGTAGGCAGGCTCGTGCTGCCTAGATCGCAAGATGCGATCTAGGCAGCATGGTGCTTACCGGAGAGACCCTCGAGACGAAGGGGTTGGCGATGCGCCGAGATTGGTTTGTGGTGAACGTTGGTTGTTGTTTATTCCATAAACCCTAGGTACATATTTATAGTCCAGGGGACTTTCTAATGTGGGCGTGCACCAAACCGTGCACGGGCCAAACTCTAACTTCTACATAACCTACTATAAAGATACACGGGCTAACTAGCCCAAACTTGGTAAACTAGGCCGATTCACATATCTCTTCTATATGTATATCTTCAAATCCTTCTTGATCGCGGCCCACCTCTGACTTGGCCAAATTCTGGTGATAACACATGCCCCCCTGGTTTTGGAAATGACATTTCCAAAATCATTATGCTTCCTTCCGTCGGGTCATGTCGTGGCAGAGCAGAACCGTCGCAGAGTCCTTCATCATGATAACTTGCCTTCTCAACTTCTCCGCACGATTTGACAGTTTTGGCACCACCTCCTCGGAAACTGCTGTGGCATTGAATTTCCACTATGTCCCCTTTTATTTAACCGCTACGAACAGTTCTCCTCTGCATCTCCTTCGCATTAGCACTCCCAAAGCCCTCCTGTGCCACCATGTCTTCTTCCTCCTCCGAGCTTTCCTATGGGTCCTCCTCCTCCCATGAGACGCCGCCGGACGTCCGTGCCCCGGAAGAATGGGACCTGGAGGACCACGCCTCCTCCATCTGGTCTGAAGACGACCAGCCCCTGACCAGCGGGGATGAAAATCTTCAGTTCCTTGTCGACGAGGAACTGGAGCCGGAAAGCGAGGACGACCTCTGGGAAGGCTGCCCCACCTCTGAAGAGGAGGAAGAGGTGGATGACGACGATGACGACGACTCCCTTGAGGGCTATCCGCCGGCGAAGCGCCTCCGCATGTGGTGGGACGACGACAGCAGCGACGATGAAGACGGGGATGAAGCTCCCGTAGAGGGCTATGGGAGTAGCGACGAGGAGCCCATCGGCAGCAGTGCCGATGAGGGTTCCGAGGACGACGACGAGGGCAGTGATGGCCCGTAGATTAGGATCTACTAGCATAGGCCTAGCAGTAGTAGATGGGTCAATAGACCCTTCTTTTGTTCTTCTTTCTTTGAGTAATCGGTTCCTCCTTTGTAAGAAATCATGTCTATCAATGAAGGAGCTTCCCCAATTTGATCTTGCCGATTTCCTCAAACCGCTTTTCAATGAGCCAATAGCAATGCATCGATCCTTCATCCTTCAGTATCCCTCAACTGATGATCTTCTAACTGGTAGATAATGTGGAATCCTCAGGAGAGCCCTTAAATTTCTTCCGCTAGTTTCAACGACCCTCTTTAGTGATCGCTCATCATTTTATGAAGAAGGTAGCAACGGAAGATCAGCCGATGACATCCCAATTGGCTCTTACCAGGTCTGCTGCCCCCCGAGCCTTAATCAGGGCGAGGATAAAAGTGGACCAGCCGAACGAGCCATCGTCAGATTCCCCACTGTAGGGCCATGTTAGCCGATTTCAGCAAAATCGGCCCTTCAAAACGCCGATGTCTCAAGGCGAGCCGCCCCCGAGTTACTCCAACTTTCCATTGGTCCCTGACAGTTACACCTCTTGAATCGATGGCCCTGCATCGGCTTTCATATCCTTAAGTCGATGTCTGCTGCATCGGCTGTGCTCGAAATTTTTTTTGAATTTTTTAGGCCGATTTGTGTGTCGGCCCCCATACTTGATAGTATTATCTCATATCCTCGTGTTTTATCCATCTAGGTGCCCCCCGAGCCGATTCTGTCAAGAGAATTGATGGTATCGGCTCTTCAGGTAGTCCCTGTTGGGTCAAACGTTGATCCCAGGCAAAATAGATGGTGAGGATAATTTTGGCCGATTGCTGGAATCGGCCTCCACGTTGCTTGCTCGGTGAAGGTTTTGTAATGTCCCTTCATCATTTTCGGAGGGCCGATCGCAAGGATCAGCCTCGCCACGTTTGCTTATTGACGTAGTCTTGCTACTCGCCCAGGCCGGTGGATAAAACCAGCCCAATCTCTGACTTTATCACGTTGGTGCGCTTGCTGTTGTCCACCTCGGGTGCATCGTGTAATCGTGGAGCTCTACACTTCGCCGGACGAACGAGCACCATGTTTGTGCCAGCCGATGTTTCATCATCGGCTTTCCTTTGCTTGGGGCGCCACTCTTTTCTTTGCGGCAGTCCCTCCTCATCCAGGGTCCTCTGGACTTTCGCAGCCAGATCAGGTCGTGCCTTCCTCAGCGTATGCAAGTATAACCTTTCGGCTTCCTCCAGACCGCGCAATCGCTGAACCCTGCGCTTTTGTGAATGGCTGAGACCATCAGGGCACCACCTTGGACGGTGGTACCTGTCTTCTTCGTCTTCCCCCTCGTCTTCCGAATCCTCGAGATCTTCCAACTGAGGGGACTCAGCACGTCTGTTTTGTGGTGGGAGAGGCCCTAAGCGCTCGAACACAGACACGTTGGCTGCCTCCTTCTTTTTCTGGTTGCATTCTGGGCAGTTGCCGATTGTTGGTAATCGGCTCATTCCTGAATCCCAGCAGTGTCTGAAGAAGGGGCAGTCCCAATGCCTGCCCGTGTCGTCTTGCTCCCTGGCGTGGCGCTCCTGTCGCTCCTCATCGTGATTATGCCGACGATGCCTTCTGTCGTTTCTGGCCAGACGATCTTCATCGTCGCCGTGTCGCCGGCGTTGGTCATACCGACTCACATACTTGTTGAGGAGGTGATCAGAGAGGGGTCGTTGATATCTTATGTTCTTCACTTCTCCCTCTGTGACGTAGCGCTTGCCATCTTGACGGAGCCGATCGCATGGAGCGGCCTCCTCTGTGTCTTTGCTATGAGAGCAGCTGCCCTCATCCCCGCCCTTCTCAGAGGGGTGTCCAAGCTCCACCATGTTGATGTTGGCTGAGAAATCTGGCTGGCACCCTCCGAGGTGGGTAAACTCCACCATATTGACGGCGGGGAAGGGGTGTGTGTCGACCTTCATGGCGTACTGGTTAAAAATTAGTCGCCCATTTTCTATCGCCATTTGGATCTGCTGACGCCACACCCTGCAGTCGTTAGTGGTGTGGGTGAACGTGTTATGCCACTTGCAGTATGGCTTTCCGTTCAGCTCTTGCACCGTGGGAACTTTGTGGCCTTCGGGTATCTTTATATGCTTCTCCGCGAGTAAGAGATCGAAAATCTGCTCGGTTTTCGTCACGTCGAAGTCGAACCCTCTTGGAGGCCCTGGTGGCTTTACCCATTTGCAGGTTACTGGGCCTGCCGCTCGAGTCCACTCAGCCACCGCGACCTCTTGTTCTCCCGTAGCACCTTCATCTTCGCCTGCGTCAACCATGGTAACCACGCGCTTGAACTTGTCCTGGTAGACATCTGGGTGGCGCTGTTCATACGCTGACAGCTTCTGCACCATGTGTGCTAATGAAGGGTAGTCCGCTTGGGAGGCCACGTCCTTGATCGATGATGATAGACCCACCACCGCCAACTCGACTGCTTCTTTTTCACTTACGTGAACCGAATAGCATCGGTTCCTAACGGTCCTGAAGCGCTGGATGTATTCCGACACTGTTTCCCCGCGCTTCTGTCGTACTTGTGCCAAATCGGCAATGCCAGCCTCGGAAGCCTCTGAGTGATATTGCTCATGGAACCGTTCCTCCAACTGCTTCCAAGTCTGGACTGAGTTCGGTGGCAGCGATGTGTACCAACCGAAAGCCGATCCTGTGAGGGACTGTGAGAAGTACCTCACGCGCAGCTCGTCTGACGCTGAGATCATGCCCAGCTGTGCCAAATATCGGCTCACATGCTCGATGGAGCTGGAACCATCTGATCCGCTGAACTTTGTGAAGTCCGGGAGCCGATATTTGGGTGGTAGCGGGATCAATTCGTACTCGTTGGGGTACGGCTTGGTATAGCCGACCGTCTTCCTTTTCGGCATCATGCCGAACTGATCTTTCAGAATCGTACAAATCTGATCCGCGGTGATGGCTGAAGGTGCCGAACCTTGAAGATTCGCCGGAGTGGCGTACTTAACCAGCCATGCTTGTTTTTCCGGTTCTGAGCCAACTGCAGGAGCTGGGCTCGGGAGTTTTGTCGGGGTGGCGTATTTAGCTAGCCACGTTTGCTTCTCAGGGTCTGCCTCCGACGTTCCTCCTGTTGTTCCAGAAGTCCCCGCTGTTGCAACCTGGTTCGAGGGTGCCCAGGTGCTGCAGTCTGGCACGTATGCGCATGCGTATCCGTGCGGGATCTCCTTGGGCGCGTCATGTAGGAATTGGTAGTCACTGGGGTCACCACCAATCTTGTAGACGACGTAGGCCGATGAGTTCGGCGCTTCGGGCGCTGCCAACGCGAACGGCAGCGGTGGACGGGACTGGAGTAGCAATTCTCCTTGGTGAGTCCCTAGAGCTGGTCCTGACGGAGAGTACTGGCGGCTCATGATCTCCTGGATCACGCGCAGAGCGACGCGCTCCAACGTATTCACCAGGCTCTCAGAATGGCGGTGCAGGGAATGAGCCACCATGAAGTTGATCTCCTGACGCAGCGACCTGGTGCGTTCTTCTGACGGGGTGGATAGGTCCACTCCATCAAGCGCGCCTTCAGGTGAGAACCCCTTCCATCTGATGCCATGGGAACGGGTCCTGTGGAAAGAGCCGATGAGGTCGGCTTCGAGGAAGGCTTTGACCTCGTCATACTTCTTCTTGAGCTCGCCATTGAGCTCCTCGTAGGTGACCGGAGTTTCTTCCGCCATCTCCGATGTAGACGGCGATGTGGTTGATGTTGAGGATTGTCCCACCGGGCGTGCCAGAATGTGTTGACGTCGAAACCCACCGGCGGGCAGTGACTGGTCAACACCGTAGAGCCGGGAACAACTAGGGCTGCGGCCCCCCCTCGAGCGACGGCCCGCAAAGCCTCCTGGTCGCGCGCCGATGCAAATTGCAAGGGCGTGCCACCTGACCTATACCTGGTCGGAAGGTGTGGATGATGCCTCGCTTAGTTTCCTGGGGCACACACGTACACGTTAAATACGAGCCTCGATCGGCTCTCATGATATCCTGTGAATCGGCTCATGGAGCCGATCCACCCATGATTCGTCCAAGGTGGCCGAATATATGGTGGTCCTGCTTGATCAAGATAAAGCATATGAGATCCACGACGATTTAGGGTTTTCACCGCATAATCGGATCATCCTACTCACGATTGGGCCTCGCGCTCGCGCACGGTGATCGTAAACCAACCCTAGACAAGGCCTAAAAACCAACACGAGGTTGATCCTCGGAACATCCTGTCTAGGGCCAGCAAACTACACCCTACACGCCGCTGGATCCTCCAACCCTTTGTAAGGCCTAACTATTGCGGATGTTAAACTAATCCTTGATGAATCAAGGAGCAACCGTAACGGATCAGATCTACTAAATAACGATCAAGCGGGGTGCCGCCCCTGCACCCATGATGAGGTACAAGGACGGCTAGATGCGCAAGGGTTGCACTACGACAGCATATGATACTAGGAACAATGCTAACCCTAACACATCTATGATAACTACGTTGCTCGCCATCAAAAAGGCTTCAGTACGAGCAACGCATGAACAACGTAGGCAGGCTCGTGCTGCCTAGATCGCAAGATGCGATCTAGGCAGCATGGTGCTTACCGGAGAGACCCTCGAGACGAAGGGGTTGGCGATGCGCCGAGATTGGTTTGTGGTGAACGTTGGTTGTTGTTTATTCCATAAACCCTAGGTACATATTTATAGTCCAGGGGACTTTCTAATGTGGGCGTGCACCAAACCGTGCACGGGCCAAACTCTAACTTCTACATAACCTACTATAAAGATACACGGGCTAACTAGCCCAAACTTGGTAAACTAGACCGATTCACATATCTCTTCTATATGTATATCTTCAAATCCTTCTTGATCGCGGCCCACCTCTGACTTGGCCAAATTCTGGTGATAACAATTACTTGTATTTTACTATCTCTTCGCCGAACTAGTGCACCTATACATCTGACAAGTGTATTTGGTGTGTTGGGGACACAAGAGACTTCTTGCTTTGTGATTGCAGGGTTGCTTGAGAGGGATATCTTTGACCTCTTTCTCCCTGAGTTCGATAAACCTTGGGTAATCCACTTAAGGGAAACTTGCTGCTGTTCTACAAACCTCTGCTCTTGGAGGCCCAACACTGTCTACAAGAATAGAAGCACCCGTAGACATCAAGCACTTTTCTGGCGCCGTTGCCGGGGAGGAAAGGTAAAAGGCACTCATACTTCGGTTCCAGGTAACAGTACTTTTCTGGCGCCATTGTGTGTGTGCTTGAAGCTATTTCCTTTAGATCCTACAATTGCGACATTTGGTTTCTTGTTTACACTAGTTAGGCATAATGGACAACAATGACCTTTTTATTCTATTTCCTGATTTAAGACATGGATGGTTTGATACAAAAATTAAAAAACCTATGGAACCTTATTTACATGATAGTAGCAATGTTATTAGTATGAATGCAATTACTGCTAATGCTATGAAGAAGTCTAAGCTTGGGGAAGCTAGTTTACATAAAAATAATCTTTTTTGCTCCTCCGCTTTAGAAGAAATATTTTGCTCTGATGATGCTTTATCTCCCATATGCGATAACTCTAATGATGCTTCTGATATTTTAAATCCACCTGCTGAAAGTATTCCGTATAAAATACCTATGGAAATTATTGAACGTGTTATGGATAACCGCTATGAAGGGGATGGAACTGTCCATCCTGGGAATCATTTACTGTTTTTGCATGAATTATGCGGGTTATTCAAGTGTGCATGTATCTCTATGGATGATGTGAAGAAGAAACTATTCTCTATATCGCTGTCTGGTAAAGCGGCGCATTGGTATAAACTGCTGAAGGACGGGCGCTCTCTTGATTGGAAGGATATTATGCCTCTATTTTGTTCTAAGTTCTATCCTCCAAGTGAAATTCACAAAGATCGAAACCATATATATAATTTTTGGCCTCATGATGGAGAGAGTATTGCCCAAGCATGGGAGAGATTGAAGACTTTAATGCTCAAATGCCCCAATCATGAGCTTCCAGGTAATATCATCATTGATAATTTCTATGCAAGACTTTCTTTTCAAGATAAGACCTTGCTGGATACTACTTGTTCTGGATCATTCACGAGCAATAAAGAAGAGTTTAAAAGGGACCTTCTTGATCGGATTAAGGAGAACGCTGAAGATTGGGAGAACGACAAAGGTAAAGAGTCAGGTATAAATTATGATTATGAATGCATTGAAACTTTCATGGATAGTGGTAAATTTCGAAATATGAGTGCTACTTATGGTCTTGACTCTCAAGTTGCTGCAAATCTTTATAAAGCTTTTGCTTCTCACATTGAATTGCCTAGGAAGAATTTTGATAAGTATCATGAACCTTTTAAAGACGCTTGCATGAAGAATGAAATTGTTGTTAATGATTGCGATAAGCGTGCTCAAACTCCTAAGAATGCTATTTCCTATAAGCATGTTAATTTTTGTGGAATACATAGACCTTGTGGAATTAATCAAATAGAAGATGAATATTGTATCCATCACAGGAATGAAAAAACTAGAAAGTGGTCTAGAGCTCTAGATGATCTTGGAGAAAAAGTGTGTGCCCTCTATCCTTTTATTTGTGAACTTTGCCATAGAGTTGGTCATTTTAATTTTCAATGTTCCTCCAATGATAATTCGAACCCCATAAGTGCTGCAAATTTGTATTGTGATGATGAAATTATTCCTAATCAGCATGATGAACTTACCTTATTTTTGAAGTGTGAAGAGTTATCAAGAAAAATTTCTTTGTTAAATATTAACGATCTTGATATTGATGATGTCCTGCATGGGTGTCTTTCTTATTGCATTAATAATTGCCATACAAATACTTACATACAGAATATTTTAGAAGATGACACCTTGCCAAAATATGATAGGACCGCTGTGTGTTTTCAATTAATTAATGAAAAGGAGGGATCCTCCCAAGTTTCTTCTATTGTTTCTAAAAGAAAATCAGGTTATGCGGACAAGCCACCCTTCAAGCCTCTTCCTCCTAAAGAAGGGAACGAGGAGAAGGAGAAGAAGAAGAAGAAGGGAACGAAGAAGAAGAAGAAGAAGGAGAATAAAAAGAAAGAGGTAACGGCGTATCCCCGCGTGAATGAGATAACGCTAGGTAACCGTAAGTATGTTGCTCCTAATGATTATTATGATAATGAATCTGAGTACGATGATCTTCCTATACCCTTTACCCATATTAGTGATCATGATTTGGATGAGCACACTGCCTTTGATATTGAAAATCTCTTTGGTACTGATTATGAAATTAATGATGATAGCATTATTCATGTCCCCTTAAACGATGATATTGAAAGCTCTAAGCTTGGGGATGTTGTGCTTGAAGATCCTGTATTTGAGACCTCTACTTTTAGTGAAAATGATGATATTACATATTCTGGTTTAGATAATTGCTATAGAGATGTATATGACACATGTTACAATTATCCTTATGAAACTTGTCATAGTTATGATGGGCTTGCCAAAAACAATTCTTTTAATATGCAACTTGTTTACCATGTTCAAATTCTTGATAATAATCTTGCTCCAATTACTATTAATGAGAATAACTCTTCTTATGCCAAAATTAATGATACTTCTATGCATATGAACCATGATAAGAATGTTTTAAGTGACGGGTATATTGTGGATTTCATCAATGATGCTACTGAAAGTTATTATGAGAGAGGGAAATATGGTTATATGCATCTTAATAATATTAAGTTTCCCCTCTTTATGTTGAGAATCTTTAAGTTACTCGTGTTTTATCCTCTTATGCTTGCCACTTTGCTCTTCATGAATTCATTTGTGTATAAGATTCTTTTGCATAGGAAGCATGTTAGGCTCAAATGTGTTTTGAATTGCCTCTTGAAGCTCTCTTTTGCTTCAAATACTATTTCTTGCGGGTGCATCACCAAAATTGCCGAGCCCATCTTAATGGCTATAAAGAAAGAACTTCTTGGGAGATAACCCATGTGTTATTTTGCTACAGTACTTTGTTTTATATTTGTGTCTTGGAAGTTGTTTACTACTGTAGCAACCTCTCCTTATCATGTTTTTGTGCCAAGTAAAGTTTCTATGCTAAAGTTGATGTTATATTTGGGATCGCTGCGCAGAAACAGCATTGCTGTCTGTCACGAATCTGGGCACAGGCCTATGTAGAAAATTCTAAAAATCTGCCAATTTACGAGCGTGATCCTCGATATGTACGCAACTTTCACTAGTTTTGAGTTTTTCCATTTGAGCAAGTCTGGTGCCACTTTAAATTCGTCTTTACGGACTGTTTGACAGATTCTGCCTTTTATTTCGCATTGCCTCTTTTGCTATGTTGGATTCATTTCTTTGATCCATTAATATCCAGTAGCTTTATGCAATGTCCAGAAGTGAAAAGAATGTTTGTGTCACCTCTGAACATGTGAATTTTTGATTGTGCACTAACCCTCTAATGAGTTTGCTTGAAGTTTGGTGTGAAGGAAGTTTTCAAGGGTCAATAGAAGAGGGTGATATAATGAGATCGAGAAGAGTGAAAGGTCTAAACTTGGGGATGCCCCGGTGGTTCATCCCTGCATATTTTAAGAAGACTCAAGCATCTAAGCTTGGGATGCCCAAGGCATCCCCTTCTTCATCGACAACTTATCAGGTTTCTTCTAGTGAAACTATATTTTTATTCGGTCACATCTTATGTACTTTACTTGGAGCGTCTGTATGTTTTTGTTTTTGTTTTTGTTTGAATAAATGATTGTTTGGGAGAGAGACACGCTCCGCTGGTTCGTATGAACACATGTGTTCTTAGCTTTTAATTTTCATGGCGAAGGTTGAAACTGCTTCGTTAATTGTTATATGGTTGGAAACGGAAAATGCTACATGTAGTAATTGATATAATGTCTTGAATAATGTGATACTTGGCAATTGTTGTGCTCATATAGATCTTGTCTAAGCTCTTGCATCATGTACCTTGTACTCATTAATGAATAATTACATAGAGCTTGTTAAAATTTGGTTTGCATGATTGGTCTCTCTAAGTCTAGATATTTTCTGGTTGAGGTGTTTGAACAACAAGGAGACGATGTAAAGTCTTATAATGCTTACAATATGTTTATATGTGAGTCTTGCTGCACCATTTTATACTTGAGTTTGCTTCAAATAACCTTGCTAGCCTAAACCTTGTATAGAGAGGGAATACTTCTCATGCATCCAAATACTTGAGCCAATATTCATGCCATCGTGTCCACCATACCTACCTACTACATGGTATTTCTCCGCCATTCCAAAGTAAATTGCTTGAGTGCTACCTTTAAACAATTCAAAAGTTATTACCTCTTATTTGTGTCAATGTTTTATAGCTCATGAGGAAGTATGTGGTGTTTATCTTTCAATCTTGTTAGGCAACTTTCACCAATGGACTAGTGGCTTCATCCGCTTATCCAATAATTTTGCAAAAAGAGCTGGCAATGGGATTCCCAGTCCCAAATTAATTAACAAAAATAGACACTCCTCCATGGTATGTGATTGTTGGACGGCACCCGAAGGATTCGGTTAGCCATGGCTTGAGAAAGCAAAGGTGGGGAGGAGTGTCCACTAGTAGGAAAACCCTTATAGGCAGAGCTTAGTTCTGTGGCGCACCAAGGAAAATGCGCCACAGAATATTATTTTGTGGCGCACCAAGCATGCTGCGCCACAGAAATAGCTTACTTTTGTGGCGCACCGAGGAACCGTGCGCCACAAAAACATGGTGGGCCCCACCAGCTGACACCCCCAATCATTGGTTTTACTATTTCTATGGCGCATGTACAACGGTGCGCCACAAAAATAAGATTTTCTGTGGCGCACTGCCACAGTGCGCCACAAAAATAGGCTATTCTGTGGCGCAGCTTGGCTCGTGCGCCACAGAAATAAGGTATTCTGTGGCGCATACGTACAGGTGCGCCACAGAATTAGCGAACTAGATATACAAAAGTGAGCCAACCTCCCACCTACCACACTACACAAGCCATTCTTCTTCCTCCATCTAGCTCGTCCCCCCTTCTCTCTCATACTATTTTGACTCTACTTTTCACTTGCTTTGGTATTTATTGCACTTAGTTTGGTTGATACTTAATTGGAGTTGAGGAGAAGGCTCTCCATACTCTCTCCTCCTCTCGAACTCATCGATCGCGGTCTCGTCTCGGTATCGAATCTAGAAGGTGAGTAGTTGGAGGAGACATACATATGCTTGGAGGAGACATGCATATGCTTGTAGATCTTGTGTGGCCGTCGTGTGTATGGATGGTTGTTGCAGGTGAAGCGCTTGTGTGTGTGTGCCGGTGTGGTGCATGGATGTTTGCCGAAATGTTGATTCATTTCCGTTTCGGCAAGTTTTGCACTACCCATATGTCCTACTTTGAGGAGAGGTCATGCCGAATTTTTCCGCTCCATGTAATACCTTGAGGAGAGGTACGGCCCATGCATGTGTGTGCATTTGGTGCGGTTCTAATTTCCTGTTCTATGTATACCATTTGCAGGCAAGCATGGTCCTCTCGATGAGTTCCGCTCGAATCTCTAGATACAAGATAGACGCGAAGGAGGACATGATTCGGAACAATAGGCGCCAGATAAGATGTCCGTGTCGATCATGCAAACTCGAGCGCTGGATCAACCCTGATTCCGGACAACTGGAGGAGCACCTGCTGAGGCGCGGTTTCATGCAAGACAACCAGGCGCGGCCGGCCCCATCAAATGGTGCGCATGAAGACCATGTAGAGCGAGATGACTATCATCATGAAGAAGACTATCATCATGCCGACGGGGACTATCATCATGAACAAGAAGTCGGCGGAGAAGATCATCATGAAGAAGAAGATGCCGGCGGAGAACATCATCATGATGAAGAAGAAGATTCCGGCGCGACCCCGCTAATTTCGGCCTTGCGGGACTCTCATGTTCAAGATCTTCTCCTCCAGGAGACGAGCAACGATAGAGTTGCAGCTAGAGAGAGAGCCAAGCTGTCGCAAATGGAGAAAGACGGGATGACTCCGATCTTTCCTGGGTGTCGTCCGCAGGATACACGCTTGCATGTAACGCTTGATTACCTGCAGATGAAGACGCAGAACAAGTGGACCGATTCCAGCTTCAGCAAGAACTTAAAATTCTGGCACGATCGTCTCCCGGAGGGGAACACATTGCCAAGTAGTACCGAGGAGGCCAAGAAAGTCGTGTGTCCCCTTGACCTACCGCACGAAAAATACCACGCCTGCATTAATGATTGTGTGATTTATAGGTGCGAGTACAAGGACAGAACCACATGTCCGGTGTGTGGCCACGGACGGTACAAGGTTGGGAACAAGAAGGTACCTCGAAAGGTGGTATGGTACTTTCCTATCACTCCCCGTCTGCAGCGGTATTTCGTGGACCCTAAGGAAGCAAAGCTCATGCAATGGCACGCGGAAAGGCAGAAGCCCGAAGAAGATCCGGAGATGGGCTATATGCTGACACACCCTTCAGACGCTGGACAGTGGCAAGCATTGGACATCGCCTTCCCTAGGTTCGGGGGCGACGCAAGGAACATCAGGCTGGGTATGAGCACCGATGGACTCAATCCGTTCGGCAACCAGAGTAGCACGCATAGCACCTGGCCTGTGTTTGTATGGCCTTACAACCTACCCCCGTGGCTGTGCACCAAGCAAAGGTACATACACCTGAGTATTCTCATTCAGGGGCCGAAACAACCAGGTGTCGACATGCATTTGTATCTCGGGCTGCTGAAAGAGGAGTTAGACACGTTGTGGAAGACGCCACCCCGTACGTGGGACGCCTACACTAGAACTTATTTCGATATGAGAGCCGCGTTGATCACGACGGTCACGGACTATCCTGGTTACGCATATGTATCTGCCCAGGTGGGCCACGGATTCAACGGCTGTGTGAAGTGCATGGACGATACCCCGCATCTACAACTACCAAGGGATCCCGGGTCCTCGAAAACCGTCTACCCAGGTGCTCGAAGGTGGCTTCGCTTGGATCACCCGTGGAGAAAACGCGGTGATCTATTCAATGGTAAAGATGAGCCCGATGGACCCCCACGCCCGAGGAGCGGCGCAGAAATCGATGATCTTCTGAAAAATTGGAAGGAGTGCCCAGCGCCGGGAAAGAAGCGACCGAAGCCAGAGCCGCTGCTCGGTGTATGGAAAGCGAGGTCTGTTTTCCACGACTTGGAGTACTGGAAGGTCCTCCACACGCCCCACAGCCTCGATGTCATGCACATTACGAAGAACGTTACCGAGAGTCTGCTTGGCACTCTTTGCAACTCAGAAAAGTCCAAGGATGGACCGAAAGCAAGATATGATCTTAAACATTTTGGCATCAGGAAAGATCTTCAAGCCCCCGATACTGACGACGACGATGATGATGATGAACAGACGGAAGGGACTCAACGTCTCCGTAAAAGGGCCAAGAAGAACGCGGTGCAGCTTCCCGCTGCCTGCTTCACAACGAGTCCGGAGGAGCTCGAGCAGTTTTTCAGGTGCCTCCTAGGAGTGAAAGTTCCTCACGGTTACTCGGGGAATATAAGCAGATATCTGGACGTAGCGAAGAAGAGGTTCACCGGGATGAAGTCTCACGATTGCCACGTGCTAATGACGCAGATACTTCCCGTTGCGATCCGAGGCATAATGGACGAGCACGTCCGTGATACGCTGTTTGGCCTATGCAATTTTTTTGACGTTATCACCAGGAAGTCGATCGGCGTGAGGCAGCTCAAGATGCTACAGGATGAGATCGTGGTGATACTATGTGAGCTCGAGATTTACTTCCCGCCTGCATTCTGTGATATATGCGTCCATCTCCTTCTCCATGTCGTTGAAGACATCAAGCAGCTCGGCCCAACGTTCCTCCACAACATGATGCCTTTCGAAAGGCAGAACGGTGTCATGAAAGGATACGTTCGCAATAGGGCCCGTCCAGACGCAAGCATGGCCAAGGGGTTTCTAACCTACGAGTGCATCTCCTTCTGCCAGAATTATCTAAGCACCGAGGACGACGAGGATCATGTTGGTCTACCCCCCAGGACGCACCTCGGGAGGCTCGCTGGAGTCGGTCACCGCGAGGGCTACCGCTCAGTCCATGTCGGCATTGAAAATCGACGCGACGACTTTGAAAGGGCTCACCGGGTCGCGCTACAACACTTAAAACTGACCGAACCTTTCGTGCAAGAGCACAAAAGCATGGTCGAGCAGAATTACATCGATATGGGCCGGCCGAGGAAGATGGGAGACGTAACCAAAAAGCACAACTCCAGCTTCACGCGTTGGTTCAAGCAAACTCAACTGGTTGAAGCACAGAGAAATACGCCTTCTACCGAAGATGAAAAACTCATATACACCTTATCACAGGGACCCGCGCAGAACCTAAGGACCTATCAGGGGTACGACATCAACGGTTACAGATTCTACACCGAGGAAAAGGACAGAAATAGTGAAAATCAAAACTCAGGAGTAACTATGCTGTCATACGCCGATGACGAGACTAATGTCAAGGAAAGATTTTTTGGAAGGATCGAGGAGATATGGGAGCTCAATTACTGTGGAGAGACGGTGCCAATGTTTCGTGTGAGATGGGCCAAGAAGGTCGAAAAAGAAGGCCGATATTTCACAACCATGGTTATACCCGATGCAAAATCGAAGAACGCATCCGCGAAAAATGAGCCATGGGTACTCGGTAGCCAAGTTGACCAATGCTTCTTCATCACCGATCCGTCGAGGCCTAGCCGTGTTGTCGTGAGGAGGGGCAAGAGGAGCATCATAGGAATGCAAGGAGACGCCAACGAGGAAGACTTGGACAAGAACGGTGACCCGAAGATGGAGGAGGAATTCGACAGGCACTTCGACATGCCTACTACTAGTAAAGTAAGAAGGAAGACCTCCCTACCCTCTAAAGGTTGTCCGTTCACGCGAAGAAATCTCAAGGTGGCCGGCATAAAGTATTCAACTGCCAACAACCGAAAGGGCAAGAAGATTGCGAAGAGACGCTAGAGCTCGGAGCCGGGACGAAGAAGATCTTTTTTTGGTCTATCACATGTGTGTGAGTGTGTGTTAGACAAGTACATGCATGTGTGTGTGAGAGAAACAAGAACGTACATGTTTGTATGAGACAAGTAATTTATAATACTCTACTAATTACTAAATAATGTTGTGTTATTTATTGAAATGTAACTAAAATATGAAAAAAAGAAGAAAAATTGTGTAGCAGCCAAGGTTCGAACCTGGCTACTAATGGGCTAACATTGACCTTAACCACTGGGCTAGTGCTAAGTAGTTGATGCGCCACAGAATGCTTAATTCTGTGGCGCACATGGAGGGGTGCGCCACAGAATTTAGACACTTGGTGAAATAATCGACTCGAACCTTTCTTCCCCCTCACAACAGCAGTTTCTTCCCCGACGAGCCAAAACCTAGCGCGCGCCCACTGTGCTCTCGCAACCACCGCCTAGCGCCGAGGAGGAGGAGGACCGCCACCGCCTAGCGCCGCCGAGGAGGAGGAGGACCGCCACGCCGCCGCCGCCGAGCAGGACGCCCGAGCCCGAGCCGCCGCCGCAGATCGAGGAGGAGGAGGACCGCCACGCCGCCGCAGAGGAGGAGGACGAGGAGGACAACGCCGCCACCATCGCAACCTTGCGCCGCCGCCATTCGGTGAGAGGCCCTCTCCCCCGTCCCCACTCACTTGTCCCTCTCCCCTGTGCCTCCCTCCCTCTCCCCTATGCCTCTCAATTTGGTTCTCAATTTTCTTAACTTCTTGCTGGTGATGTACTTAATTTTGATTGAGCAATTGACAATGTTGCATATACATATAGTCAGTATGAATTTTGATGTAGTGCTGCTGTAGCTTGTGTGGACATTCAATTTATGAATTTTGATGTTCATAGTCTCTGTTTGCAAATTAGGGTTCCTGCTAGTTATTGTGGTCAAATGGAACGAAACAAGGGACAAAGCAACATGATTGATCCATCTATCAAATGCCTAATGCAAATGCAAATGAAAATGCCTAATGCTACTTGCAAATGAAGTAGGTACTGGTTGATATAGCAATAAGTAGTATTTTTTAAATGAACAACCATATTGCAATTATCAAGTGCATGATTATGCCAATACTATTTAGTGTGTTACAGTAATTAAACCAGTGCATGCTTGCCATAAACTGCTACTGCTTATTGGTGCTGCTGTGGGCATGCTGATGCTCATAACAATAATGAAATGAAAAAATGCTTGCTCATGCTCATGCTTGCCATAAATTGCTACTGGTTCAAATTGCTTGTGATAGCAGCTTTTGTTTTCTTTATTCATTGCTTGCTGTTTGATTTTTGGGTGAGCTGGATGCTGTTTGATTTAGGTTCTCTTGTTCATGCAAATGATGCTACTGGTTTAAATGTAAATGCAAATGATGCAGTCAAATGCTATTTAATTTATTGCTTGCTATTTTTTTAATTCATTGGTTGCTGTTTTTTTAATTCATTGCTTGCACTAGAGCTAATAAAGTTCTTGCTATTTTGTTGGCAGTAGAAAATTTAGGTTTACAAAAAGAAAATGCTTGGGTTAATTAAATGAAATGCTACTGCCTAGGATTTGTTAATAAAATGAAATGCTACTGCCTAGGTTTAGAAAATGAAATTGCTTGGGTTAATTCACCTCTGGCCACCTCTGCCCTAGCAAGAATATTCCTCTGAACCAAAAATGCCTCTGCCTAGCAAGAATGGACAGGCTCTCCTGACCCATTTTGGGGAATATTCCCAATGGCTTGTCTCTGACCCATTTTGGAGAATATTCTCCCTCTTGTGGATTGACATCACAATTCAAAAAAAGAAACTGATGGCATTGTCCTATGTAACACAACTGTTCAGCTTGTGTTCTCATACCCTCTGTGCATGCCCTCCATCCTATATAAATGCCTAGTGTAGTGAACCTGAAAACCACACCAAACATGGACAACCTGTCCTGGAGTGCAAAGAGGAGGAGCACTGGCTCCCTTGGTGCCTCTGGCTCTAGGGATGCCACTCTTTCCAAGACTTTTTCTATGGGTAGGGCAGACAAGGAGTTGCTAGTGTATCGTAGGAGAAGTGTGCAAGAGAGGGAAGCTTCTGCTGCCAGGTTTAGGGAAGAAGAAGCAGCAGATGGCTTGAACCAGCTAGGTGTGTTCACATACACTACAGAAGTTCTCCCAGTTCCAAAATCCAGACCTAAGGGCAAGATCAAACTGAAAAAGTATAAGCATCAGTTGAGGGAAGGAGGACCCACAGAGGTGTTGCCCTACTATGTAGAACCAAATCTTGAAGAAAAGGTTAAAGCTGGAGTTATCTTGTGCTGGCTGAGGAAGGGCATTAAAAAAATCAAAGATTTGGTATCCTAGTTTGTTGTAGTTAGTTGTAGTTTCAGCCATCTAGTTTTAGTGTGTCCTAGGTTGTCTGAATAATTATGTAATGTAAGGGTTGATGTAATGCTTCCATGCAATGATGAATAAAAGGGTTTATGTAATGCTTCTATGCAGATGGTAGGAAATAATGTATGTAATGTAAGGTTAAATGATGCTCATGCTCAAATGTTGGCAGTAGCTACTGGTTGGCTTGCTCTATACTGCCTTTTTAAATTTAAGTAATTATCTACTAAAATTTGATTAGCTATTGGTATAATTCTCTTTGAATTTATAAAAAAATTAAGTCACTAGCTACTGCCTTTTGTAATGTATATTTATGAGTAATAGCATTTTCATTTGAAGTCACTAGCATTTCCATATGATGCTCAAGCTTCTGCTATTTAATTATACCTGGAATAATAGCATTTTCATTTGAAGTCACATGTTGGCAGTAGCTACTGGTTGGCTTGCTCTATAATCTTGTATGCTTGTTTATGCTCTATAATGCTACTAGTACATGAAATGCTACTATTTGAATTCATTTATGAAATGATCATGCTCATGCTCATGCTCATTTATGAAATTCATTTATGAAATGATCATGCTCATGCTCATGCTCATGCTCATGCTACTATTTGAATTCTCTGGTTTGAAGTGCTAGCTTTAATGTACTCTGGTTTTTGTAGTGCTCCAGGTTGTGTAGTGCTCCAGATTGTGTACTGCTCCAGGTGGTAGTGCTCCAGGTGGTAGATGCTCCAGGTTAAGAAAGTCATTGTTGTTGTACTGCTTCAGGTTAAAAAATATGCTGAAATAGATGCTCCAGGTTTATGTTGGCTTTTGTTTGATGTATTGTAGATGGGCAAGTTTGTATGGTCGATATATGGTGGATATTTTTGCAGGGATTTCATTGAGTTGCCCATTTCTCCCGAAGCGTTGATTAACTTCCGTTTCGGTTGAGAAATGGGCACTCCTACGTAGAAAAATTAGCAAAAGTCATGCCGAATTTTCTGGTTGACTTTTGTACTAACTTGTTCCCTCTTTATTATGAAGTGCAAATAAACATGTCGGGCAACACTTCTAAGCCCAGGAGCCAGAACGAAGAAGCGAGAGAGGCCAACAAGGACTTCTGGGAGGGCTACGAGCAGCATCCCCGGAAGGCCGCCGCCGAGTCGCCCGATGATGAGGAAGAGGGCCGGGACGCCGCCTCCGAGGAAGAGGTCCGGGACACTGCCGCCGACACCGGCGACGATGACGATACCTGGGACGACGCCGCCCAGACCGGTGAAGAGACGACCGGTGAAGAGAACGCGGCCAACCGCACGGAAGGTGATAGCGGCGGCAACCCTCAGGAGGGTAAGAAGAAGAGGACGGCGAGGAGGCCAAGGAGGGATCGGAGGCCGCAAGTGCTCGCCAACGTCACCGATGCTGTCACGGTAGTCTCCGAAAGTGGCCTACCGATGGAGCCTTCGTGGGTTGCCAAAGGGTACGGCATGCAACTAGGGTGCATCGTCCGTGAAACCGTGCCGATCCTAACTCAGGACCTCAGAAGCAAGGAGAACGAGGCTATCGTCCAATCCCTCCTCCAGAAGCTTCACCAACGATACACGTTCCCGGAGCCGTTCAATAAGAAGGTGGACTCTTTAGCTCTCACGAAGATGAGCACCGCCTTGAGCAGCTGGAAGAACCGGCTGAAGAGAAAGATCGAGGCCGGTGAAAGCTGGGAGAGGATAAGTAGCCGAGACCCGTCGCTCTCCTTAGAAGACTTTAATGCATTCAAGTCTTACTTAGAGAGTGACGCTGTTAAAAAATGGACCGCCTGGGGGAAGAAAATGCGGGATTTGAACTTAGGGACCCACCATTGCGGAAGCGGCGGTTACCGAGGAAAACAGCCCACTTGGGACAAGGAGGATGCCGAGATGGTACGTCTGGGGAAAGAAAACCCCTGGCACAAAATCCAGGATGAACAGGCTAGGAACTTTGTCCGGTCCCGCTACTACTTAGACTGGAAGACGGGGCAATTTATTACGGATCACGAAGTCGTGAGGGATTTCGAGAAGTACCTGGTAAGGATAGTTCTATATTATTTCGCTCATCTTATTAGGCAATGAAGCCAAATGAGCTAACCTTAAGTTCCTTTGTCTGAAGGATGAAGAGTTGACGAAGGCTGGCCCGTCGTCCCAGGGGTCGACGGAACCGTGGGACACGCCTTTCAACAGGGCGATGAACAAATACAAGGAGAGGGAGCTAGACAAGCCACCGACGTCGGGTGGCCGTGTGTCCGGCTTTGGCACAAGTATGAAGCTATCCGAGTACTACGGATCGGATGCCAAGACGAGAAAGCTGGAGAGGAGGTCATCGGCTAAGGATAAATCCGAGGTTCAGGAGCTGAAGAAGAAGGTGGAGACACTAGAGAAGCTGGTGGCCGAAAAGCCTGTGGAGAACACGGAGATGATGAAGAAGTTATTGGACGAGAAGATCCGGCAGATCATCCCCCCTGGGTTGATGGAGGGGTTAGCTGCTTGGAATGCGGGAGGTCAAGTGGGGCCGATACATGTGCCCAGCATCAGCGGCAGCAACTCAAGCTTCCACGTGTCGCCGACGGTGCCGCTCCACCCGACGCCGGCGTCGGGGCTCCACCAGACGCCGCCCAGCTCCAACCGCCGCCGCAGCTCCAACTGGTCGCATCGACGCCCCCAACCGCCGCCCTTGTATCGACAGTAGCCGAGATCGACGCCATCAAGGAGGTAAACTCATTAGTTACTCCTTCGCGTCATCTTCTTTAACTATATATGCCTTTCGTGACTGCCATCTCACGATGCCCAACATGGCGCCCCTGACTCAGGATGAACCATGCATACTTCTGCAAACGGTGGAGCCCGGCGGCAAGTTGGTGGAAGTTGCTAGCGGCCTTGTCATGCCTTCCCGCGTTATGCACGGCGCTAGATTGGCGGAAGACGTGGCGAAGGTCAAGTTGATAGTGGTAGTGCCGGAGTACCGCTACGCCATCCCCCCTTTCAACCTCCGGGCACAGACGAAGGCGACGTTTTGCCCCTTGCGGATTGCACCTCATGGCTTATGACATGGCCGAAGAACCAGATTCGTCTGGGGGGGGTCTTCCGAGTGGTAAGAAAAGCACCGGCGCCACCTCCCCTATCATCCGGCCCAAGATCGCCAGCGCCGACGACACCCTTAAGGAAACGGCGGTCGCCGCCCCCACTACCCTGAAGGAACCGGCGGTCGCCGCCGCCACCCGGAAGGAACCGACGATCGCCGTCACCACCAGACGCCACAAACAGTTGTTGGGAGCGCTACCGCAGCGACCGTCTACTAGACGCACGGTACGCCAAGCGACGGCATCGCAACCGCCACCACCTAAGGTCCAGGACATGGCGCCACTTGATGGCAACGATGTAGAGGATGATGATGACATCGATGCCTACATCAACACTGGCGCCTGCAGCCAAGATATGTACATGCCTCCTATGGATGAACAAGCCTTCCGCACACACAGCGATCAACTTAGTCGTCCCCCTACAGTCACGAAGCAGCGCCTGGTCTTCACGGGTCTTTCTCAAGACACTCCTCCGGAGGCTGGCAATCCAGCTCAAGTCAAGCCTGCTACCGTTTTCAGCCCTAACACGCTGCGTAAGACGATCATCGGGGAGCCACCCAAATCAACCCCAGCAACCTCAGAAGCACCACCAGCACCCGAAGCACCACCATCAGCACCACAAGCACCCCCAGTAGGTCAGGCGAAGAAGGGAAGGAAGAGAGGAGGCAAGAAGGGCGCATCTTCGAGCCAGCCTGCTCCTAAGAGGATCCGGGCCGACGACATGGTACCACCTACACCGGATGGCTTGCCCCGGTGTCATGAAGCTGGTAAACCTATACTGCCTCCGGACATGGAACACCTCGCAAGTGGACCAATGCTCCCTTTGCAGCACTGTATTCAATATCAAGAGAGCGTCCTTCTTAAAGAAAAGGATCCAAATTACCCGGTGTTCTCGGTCAAGGTGCCGTCCGACCAGCACTTCGTCAATGAAGACCCCGCGGATATCTTCTTCATAGCGTTCGAGGACGTCTTCAATCTATTTCACTCGAAACGGCTCGACTATAACTTGGTCCGCCTATACGCGATCAATCTTCAGATGAAGATCAACAGAGAGAGACCCCCCCACATTGCGGTAGCGGATCCCTACTACATGCGCGATAGCCAGCTCCAGGACGGCTCAAGCACACGGACCAAGGCGGTGCGGTACCTCGAGAGCTTCATGCTCATGAACAAAGAGAAGAACACCATTCTTCTGCCTGTCTTTCCCGAGTAAGTACACATCCGCTCACGGCCGTCGTAACTTATGCTTTCTTATATATTTCTTCCATTGGCGATCCTTTTCCAACATTCCATTTCAATTGCATGTGTTGAGCAGGGACAAATACTGCACACTCATCATCCTTTGCCCGAAGTGGTCACTAGCCCAGTATTTCGACTCGTCGAATACGACGACGAAGAAAGACTACAGGAGAATAAGGGGTGTTCTCGATGAGGCTATCCTTGGCTACTCCAAAAATGGAGGCACCTTCGACAAGAAAGGGGAATTTGTCAGGCCGGACACTAAAAAGCTCGGGTTCAAGCACGTGATCGACTTCCCTTGCATCAAGCAGCCAGCTGGCAGCATTAAGGAGGCCTTCTATGTCCTCCATCACCTTAAAGGGTTTGTCGAGGATGCAGAGATGATGTCTCTGCCACCTAGCAAGCGAGACCCCATTAAAATGTCGGGGGAGATCAACGATGATGATCTTAGAGAAGACTTCCATCGCCTCCAAGTAAAGCTCTCTGAAATTATATTACACGATGTATCCAACGCATCGGGGCTCTTATACCAACTCAGAGGGTTGTGTAAGAGGGATATCGAAGAACGCCTACATAGGCAGGGTGATGGAAGGACATGGACGACGAAGGCCTTGTACAAGCCGTTCCCGGAGCCGCTCAACAAGAAGTCTCGTTGACCGAGACCGGTGTGCTTAGCATTACTTTGAATCGATGGACAATTTGTACTGTGTTGTAAACTAAACTTGCTTAATTTGCTCGAAACGGTGGTCGTTGTTGTTGGACTTCAATTACTATTGTAGTCGTTGTCGTTGAACTTGATTACTTATGTGATACCGATGCTATATGTCTTTTAGGTTTATTATTATTTCCTTGCTTTAATTCTTGTGAATATGTATGCATGTGAACTCTCTAACTCTTTCCATTGCGTTATATACTAATATGCCTTGTGTCCATGCATAGAGATGACGTACTACGTCGTGTTCGAGGGGCGGGTTCCAGGAGTGTACGAGGAGTGGGAGGAGTGCAAGAAACAGGTGCACAAGTTCAGCGGCAACTGCTACAAAGGGTACCCGACTAGGCACGAGGCGGTTGCCAAGTGGAGGGCGCACCAAGCAAAGAAGAGCAAGATGAAGACCTTCCTTGTGCTGTCGCTCTTGCTCACTATCGTCGCGGCGGTACTCTATTTCATCCTAGTGTAGGCGGCGGCCGGTGTCACTTCGTTTGTATCTAGAGATGATGAGAACTTTCTTAATTTGCATGCATTATGAGTGTATGGAGCTATATGTATAACTCGATCGGGCTCTAAGTAATGTGATGATGATGTGATGATTATATATGTCCATATTATATCTGTCTATATTATATCAGTATATAACCTGCATGTAGTGTATAAAATCAGTATAAAACCTGTATAGTACACCAGGGAGCACAAAATCGAGTATACCTGTAGATAGTTCTGTGGCGCACCAAAAAATAATTCTGTGGCGCACCTATTTCTGTGGCGCAGCTACATTACATGCGCCACAGAACTACTTATTTCTGTGGCGCACACTACCTGGTGCGCCACAGAAACCTTATTTCTGTGGCGCACGGCCTGGTGCGCCACAGAAAGCTTATTTTTGTGGCGAGAATTCTGTGGCGCACCTCCCATGCGCCACAGAATCGTTTTTTCGTGCGCCACTGATGAGGCTTTTCCTACTAGTGGTCATCATAATAAAACTAAAATAAAAAGGCACTCCTTCATGGTATGAGATTGTTGGCAGGCACCCGAGGATTCGGTTAGCCATGGTTTGTGAAAGAAAGGTTGGAAGGAGTGCCACCCAAAAAATAAAATAAAATGGGAGCCGCTCTTTGAAGGTTTGTCTGGCAAGGGGGGTTAGAGTGCCCATTACCATTCGTTGACAACAACAAACACCTCTCAAAACTTTATTTTTATGCTCTCTATATGTTTTCAAAATCAAAGCTCTAGCATAAATATAGCAATCGATGCTTTCCTCTTTGAAGGACCATTCTTTTACTTTTATTGTTGAGTCAGTTTACCTATCTCCTTCCACCTCAAGAAGCAAACACTTGTGTGTGTGCATTGATTCTTACATGTTTACCTATTGCACTTGTTATATTACTTTGTGTTGACATTTATCCATGAGATATACATGTTAAAGTTGAAAGCAACCGCTGAAACTTATATCTTCCTTTGTGTTGTTTCAAAGCTTTCTACTAAGAATTTATTGCTTATGAGTTAACTCTTATGCAAGACTCATTGATGCTTGTCTTGAAAGTATTATTCATGAAAAGTCTTTGTTATGTGATTCATTTGTTTACTCATTATCTTCATCATTGCTTCGAATCTCTGCATTTATCTCATGTGCTTTACAATAGTATGATCAAGGTTATGATGGCATGTCACTTCAGAAATTATCTTTGTTATCGTTTACCTGCTCGGGACGAGCAGAACTAAGCTTGGGGATGCTGATACGTCTCCGTCGTATCGATAATTTCTTATGTTCCATGCCACTTTATTGATGATATCTACATGTTTTATACACATTATATGTCATTATTATGCGTTTTCCGAACTAACCTATTGACGAGATGCCGAAAGGCCAGTTCTGTTTTCTTGTTTTTGGTTTCGTAAATCCTAGTAAAGAAATATTTTCGGAATCGGACGAAATAAAGACCGAAGACCTTATAATTCCCGGAAGCTTCCAGCACCAGAGGGGACGAGAGGGGGAGTGGGGGCCCCACACCACACCCGGCGCGGCCAGGGGGGCGCCCCCCTGTGGTCTGGGCACCCCGTGGCCCCTCCGACTCCTCTCTTCGCCTATTTAGTCGTCCCTGACCTAAAAACACCGATACGGAAGACGAGACGCGAGAAAACCTTCCGAGCCGCCGCCATCGCGAAATCAAGATTCGGGGACAGAAGTCTCTGTTCCGCACGCCGCCGGGACGGGGAATTGCCCCGGAAGCCGTCTCCACCGCCATCTTCACCGCCATCGCTGCTCCCATGATGAGGAGGGAGTAGTTCTCCCCTGGGGCTGAGGGCTCTACCGTAGCTATGTGGTTAATCTCTCTCTCTGTACTCCAATACAATGATCTCATGAGCTGCTTTACATGATTGAGATCCATATGATGAGCTTTGTATCGCTACTAGTTGTGTGCTACTCATGTGATGTTATTAAAGTAGTCTATTCCTCCTCCACGTGTGTAAAGGTGATTAGTGTGTGCACCGTGTGGTTCTTGTCGTAGGCTATGATCATGATCTCTTGTAGATTGTGGAGTTAATTATCATTATGATAGTATTGATGTGATCTATTCCTCCTTCATAGTGTAATGTGGACAGTGCGTGCACTATGTTAGTTCTTGGTTTATCTTGCAAAGATCTATTATGCTCTAAGGTTACTTAAACATGAATATCGAATGTTGTGGAGCTTGTTAACTCCGGCATTGAGGGTTCGTGTAATCCTACGCAATGAATGATGTTCATTATCAAACAAGAGTGTATGTAGCACATATGAGAAGAAGTATTTATTATACGATCAATGTTGAGAGTGTCCACTAGTGAAAGTATGATCCCTAGGCCTTGTTTCCAATACGCAAACACCGTTTACTTACTGTTCTGTTGCATGTTTACTCGCTGCCATATTTTATTCAGATTGCTATTACCACTCATATACATCCATATTACTTGTATTTTACTATCTCTTCGCCGAACTAGTGCACCTATACATCTGACAAGTGTATTTGGTGTGTTGGGGACACAAGAGACTTCTTGCTTTGTGATTGCAGGGTTGCTTGAGAGGGATATCTTTGACCTCTTCCTCCCTGAGTTCGATAAACCTTGGGTAATCCACTTAAGGGAAACTTGTTGCTGTTCTACAAACCTCTGCTCTTGGAGGCCCAACACTGTCTACAAGAATAGAAGCACCCGTAGACATCACCCATCTTCTTCAGCATATTGATGTCTTGGCCAGAGATCTTGGATCTCTCCCACTCGGCGCTTCCCAGATCCGTTGTCGTCATCTTTGATTCCGGTGTGCTATGTCTAGTCAAACGGGCGCGAGGCGGCATCAATGGACTTAGCGGAGAAGGGAGAGAGAGTGGTTGAGCGCTTGAAGTAATGGGAGCAAGGGAGGAGTTGCAGAGGAGAAGCAGAGATGCGGCGCGAGCGAAAGTGCTGAAGGAGGAAGACGATGGCTTTATATAGTGGTGTGGCGCATCGCCGCAACCGTTGGATGGAAAAGTTATGATGCAGATGGCAAACACGTGGACAAGGGGTAAAAATGGATTTTTACTGGGAAGTGAACAGACAGGCGATACAGTATAAGTGCCAGAAAAAGCGGAGGACGTGTGTCCCCCACTTGCACGACGTGTCAACTGGATAGGAAAATTGGACCCACAAGGCAGAGAGAGAAGCGGTTCTCGCATGTTACCGATACAGTAATCATGGCTGTCGTAAGCAATGATGTCATCTTGACAAGAGAAAATTTCGACAAAGACGCTTGACAAGAATTTCGACAGCAAAAGATTATTGATTACTTCGGGAGCCTTTGATCAAATACAAGTTTTTGCGCAAACGCTCGGGGGCTACTTCGGAAAAAAGAAATATTCAAATATAACAAAATAGAAATGTCGATAGCCTATGATCAAATACAAGTATTTGTTCATAGCCTCGGGGGCTACTCCCATCGGGAGCACTGGTCGCGCACCCGATAGGTATGAGAAGCTCGAGAAAGATTATCAATATAATGAGATGATATTAATGTGGAGCCTACACCCAAGCACAAGTTCTTGGCTGTAGCCTCGGGGGCTACTCCCATCGGGAACGTTGTTCGCGTGCCCGATGAATTTTGATCAAAATAAATAAACAGAGTATATTTCGAGTTATACAAATAACTCTACATATACTCCCATCGGGAAGGCAAAATAAGTCATCAAATATGACTCGGTAAAATGTGCTATTCCAACAGCCGAAAAGCACTCAACAATATATTCTCAGTGCGCTAAAAGTCGCGAATAATCTCTGAATGCCGCAAAACTTTGCGAAGGTAAGACCCCAGATCCGTCTGAGCGGCGTGGCACCGTCTCTGACGGCGGTTTGCTACTTTTTTCCGTATCAACAGATACGAAGAAAAATCCTAACGGACGCGTTAGGTACCCGATAAAATATGACCGGGACTCGACAATGGTAAGACCTTAAGCGGCACTGTCGAAGTTTACACCAGTATCCCGAGATCATGTCCAGGGACGTGATCTTGAAGTAGGTTTTTGCGGATTGCCACTAGAGCAGTTAACTAGTACCTGATCCGTCAGATGAACTAGCCCCAATTACCGTTATCCCTGTACAATACAGAACTACATATTTAAAAAGATATGTGATAAATTCGGCAGTGGGACGAATATAAGTGGAGATTTTCCTGATTCTACGATTCAAGCAAAATCTCGGGGGCTACTGACATAGGCATCCCCAATGGGCCTGCCGAAGATGGTACCCGGGGTTTACTGGAGGCCCATGACCCGAAGAATAAGGAGATTCGGAAGCCCAAGATATTATTAAGGAAAGCTAGAGTTGTATTAGGAAAGGATACTTGTAATCTTGCGGGACGGGTTAGAAACCCTCCCGGACTCTGTAAACTTATGTATTATGAAACCCTCGGCTCCACCTCCTATATAAGGGGGAGTCGAGGGACAAAGAAAGGATCGAATCTATTGTCAACATAACCCTAGTTTTGATAATCGGCGAGTACTTTTCGGCTAAAACCTTCGAGATCTACTTGCCCTCTACTTCCAGCAAAACCCTAGTCTACAATCTGTGGGCATTGACAAATTAATCCTTTGTCACTACCTTTGCGCGGAGGCGCGCAATGGTAGCGTCCTTCTTGGCACGCTGCAGGCGCAGTGACTTGCGGTCCTTGGCAAGCATCTTGATAGCATCGGCATGCTGAGCCAGTGCGAGGTGAGTCTGGTTGGCGTAGACACGCGCGTTGTCCAGCTCCTTCTGGGTCTCGTGCAGCATGAAGTCCAAATGCTCCACGTGGTACTTCAGCGGTGTGATGAGAGTGCCATGGGTTCTCCAATGGTGTCGTGCCTTGCAAAGTGAGCAAAGCGGGTACCCTGGAGCTCAGTCACGTGCTGTCCGCACAGACGGGCAAGTGCTTCCTGAAGAGCACGAGCGAGTCCGTCCAGCCAGTTGCTTTCCTTGATGGAGAAGAGGATCCTCTCAGAAGTAGGAGGCTCCATCTTGACCCTCAAATCAGCGGTGTGATGTCTACTCACGCTTCTTTTCCTGTAGACAGTGTTGGGCCTCCAAGAGCAGAGGTTTGTAGAACAGCAGCAAGTTTCCCTTAAGTGGATCACCCAAGGTTTATCGAACTCAGGGAGGAAGAGGTCAAAGATATCCCTCTCAAGCAACCCCGCAATCACGATACAAGAAGTCTCTTGTGTCCCCAACACACCTAATACACTTGTCAGATGTATAGGTGCACTAGTTCGGCGAAGAGATAGTGAAATACAAGTAGTATGGATGTATATGAGTGGTAATAGCAATCTGAATAAAATATGGCAGCGAGTAAACATGCAATAAAACAGTAAATAAGGATATTCGATGTTTGGAAACAAGGCCTAGGGATCATACTTTCACTAGTGGACACTCTCAACATTGATCGCATAATAAATAATAACTTCTCTCATTTGTGCTACATATACTCTTGTTTGATAATGAACACCATTCGTTGCGTAGGATTACACGAACCCTCAATGCCGGAGTTAACAAGCTCCACAACATTCGATATTCATGTTTAAGTAACCTTAGAGCATAATAGATCTTTGCAAAATAGACCGAGTACTAACATAGCATACACACTGTCACCTTTACA
Source organism: Lolium multiflorum (assembly GCA_030979885.1). Lineage (NCBI taxonomy): Eukaryota > Viridiplantae > Streptophyta > Magnoliopsida > Poales > Poaceae > Lolium > Lolium multiflorum. The sequence goes on from CM061749.1 coordinate 303,621,031, forward strand.
CTATGAAGGGGGAATAAATCACATCAATACTATCATAGCGATAATCAACTCCATAACCTACAAGAGATTATGATCATAATCTACGACAAGAACTACACGATGCACACATTGTCACCTTTACACACGTGGGACAAGGAGTCTCCGGAGATCACATAAGTAAAACCCACTTGACTAGCATAATGACATCTAGATTACAAGCATCATCATATGAATCTCAATCATGTAAGGCAGCTCATGAGATTATTGTATTGAAGTACATAGGAGAGAGATTAACCACATAGCTACCGGTACAGCCCTTAGCCTCGATAGAGAACTACTCCCTCCTCATGGGAGACAGCATCGGTGATGAAGATGGCGGTGGTGTCGATGGAGGAGCTTCCGGGCACTCCCCGTCCCGGCGGCGTGCCGAACAGAGACTCTGTCCCCTGCATCTTGGCTTCGATGGCGGCGGCGCTCGGAAGGTTTCTCGCACCGTGGCTTATTCATCTCGGGGTTTTAGGTCGGGAGCTTATATAGCGAAAGGGGAGCCTCAGAGGAGCCCTGGTGGGGCCAGACAACAGGGCCCCCCCCTGGGCCGCGCCACCACCATGTGTGGTGGCCATGTGGCCCCCCTCTGCTGACTCTCGGGTGTTCTGGAAGCTTCGTGTAAAAATAGGGTACTGGGCGTTGATTTCGTCCGATTCCGAGAATATTTCCTTACTAGGATTTCTGAAACCAAAAAAAAAGGAACTGGCACTTCGGCATCTCGTCAATAGGTTAGGTAAAACGCATCAAAACATCATAAAGTGTGAACAAAACATGTAGGTATTGTCATAAAACAAGCATGGAACATCAGAAATTATAGATACGTTGGAGACGTATCAGCATCCCCAAGCTTAGTTCCTACTCGCCCTCGAGTAGGTAAACGATAACACAAATAATTTCTGAGGTGACATGCTACCATCATAATCTTGATCAACATTATTGTAAAGCATATGACATGAATGGAGTGATTCAAAGCAATGATCTATAGTTTGACAAATAGATGACATATAGCAAAACTTTTCATGAATAGTACTTTCAAGACAAGCATCAAAAAGTCTTGCATAAGAGTTAACTCATAAAGCAATAAATTCAAAGTAAAGGCATCGAAGCAACACAAAGGAAGATATAAGTTTCAGCAGTTGCTTTCAACTTTCAACATGCATATCTCATGGATAATTGTCAACACATAGTAATATGATGAATGCAAATAAGCAAGTATGTAAGAATCAATGCACAGTTGACACAAGTGTTTGCTTCTAAGATGGAAGGAAATAGGTAAACTGACTCAACAATAAAGTAAAAGATAGGCCCTTCGCAGAGGGAAGCAGGGATTAAATCATGTGCTAGAGCTTTTCAAGTTTTGAAATCATATAGAGAGCATAAAAGTAAAATTTTGAGAGGTGTTTGTTGTTGTCAACGAATGGTAATGGGTACTCTAACTACCTTATCAACCAGACTTTCAAGAGCGGCTCCCATGAAGGACGTTATCTCTACCAGCAAGGTAGATCATCCCTCTTCTCTTTTGTTTACACATGTATTTTAGTTTTATTTATTAGATGACACTCCCCCAACCTTTTGCTTACACAAGCCATGGCTAACCGAATCCTCGGGTGCCTTCCAACATTCACATACCATGGAGGAGTGTCTATTTGCAAATTTAAGTTGCTTACTGATAGATCAGAGCAAAACATGTGAAGAGAATTATTAATGCAAGTTAATTAATTGGGGCTGGGAACCCCATTGCCAGCTCTTTTTGCAAAATTATTGGATAAGCGGATGAGCCACTAGTCCATTGTGAAAGTCTGTCAAAAGTAAATGACAAGATCGAAAGATAAAACACCACATACTTCCTCATGAGCTATAAAACATTGACACAAATAAGAGATAATAGCTTTTGAATTGTTTAAAGGTAGCACATGAAGTATTTACTTGGAATGGCAGGAAATACCACATAGTAGGTAGATATGGTGGACACAAATGGCATAGGTTTTGGCTCAAGGTGTTTGGATGCACGAGAAGCATTTCCTCTCGTACAAGGCTTTGGCTAGCAAGGTTGTTTGAAGCAAACACAAGTATAAACCGGTACAAAAAAACTTACATAAGAACATATTGCAAGCATTATAAGACTCTACACTGTCTTCCTTGTTGCTCAAACACTCTTACCAGAAAATATCTAGACCTTAGAGAGACCAATCATGCAAACCAAAATTTCAACAAGCTCTACAGTAGTTCTCCACTACTAGATTTAACTACATGATGCAAGAGCTTAAACATGATTTATAAGAGCTCAAAACAATTGCCAAGTATCAAATTATTCAAGACCATATGAAGCATTTTCTGATTCCAACCAAATAGAAACAAGTGAAGCGATCAACTTTCGCCCTTGAACATTAAAAGCAAAAATGAAGAACACTAGTGTTCATACGAAAAAGCGGAGCGTGTCTCTCTCCCACACAAGGATGAACTTATTCAGAGAATGAAAATAACAAAACGAAAATAAAAGCACACAGACGCTCCAAATAAAATACATAAGATGTGACCGAATAAAATATAGTTTCAATAGAAGAAACCTGATAAGTTGATGAAGAAGGGGATGCCTTGGGCATCCCCAAGCTTAGACGCTTGATTCTTCTTGAAATATGCAGGGATGAACCACGTGGGCATCCCCAAGCTTAGGCTTTTCACTCTTCTTGATCATATATCATCCTCCTCTCTTGACCCTTGAAAACTTCTGCCACACCAAACTTCAAGCCAACTCATTAGAGGGTTAGTGCATAATCAAAATTCACATTTCAGAGGTGACACAATCATTCTTTGCACTTCTAGACATTGCACAAAACTTCTGAAAGTTAATGGAACAAAGAAACTCATTCAACATAGCAAAAGCGGCAATGCGAAATAAAAGGCAGAATCTGTCAAAACAGAACAGTCCGTAAAGACGAATTTGGCAGGGGCACTTACCTTGCTCAAATGGAAAAACTCAAAACTAATGAAAGTTGCGTACATATCTGAGGATCACACACGTAAATTTGCAGATTTTTCTGAGTTACCTACAGAGACTTCTGCGCGAATTCGTGACAGACAGCAAATCTGTTTCTGCGCAGTAATCCAAATCTAGCATCAACTTTACCATAGAGACTTTACTTGGCACAAAAACATGATAAGGAGAGGTTGCTACAGTAGTAAACAACTTCCAAGACTCAAATATAAAACAAAATTGCTGTAGTAAAATAAACACATGGGTTATCTCCCAAGAAGTTCTTTATTTATAGCCATTAAGATGGGCTCAGCAATTTTAATGATGCTCTCATGAAAATAGACAATGAAGCAAAAGAGAACATCAAGAAGCAAATTCAAAACACATTTAAGCCTAACCCACTTCCTATGAAAAGGAATCTTTTACACAAATAAATTCATGAAGAACAAAGTGGTAAGCATAGAAAAGCAACACAAGCGCAATTTCAAGATTCTCAACATAAAGAGGGGAAACTTAATATTATTAAGATGCATATAACCATGTTTCCCTCTCTCATAATAACTTTCAGTAGCATCATGAACAAACTCAACAATATAAGTATCACATAAAGCATTCTTGTCATGAGCCACATGCATAAAATTATTACTCTCCACATAAGCATAATCAATTTTATTAGTTGTAGTGGGAGCAAATTCAACAAAGTAGCTATCATTATTATTCTCATCAAGTGTAGGAGGCATAGTATAATCATAATAAAATTTACTCTCCATAGTAGGCGGCACCAAAAGACCACTATCATTATAATCATCATAAATAGGAGGCAAAGTATCATCAAAGAAAATTTTCTCCTCAATGCTTGGGGGACTAAAAATGTCATGCTCATCAAAACCAGCTTCCCCAAGCTTAGAATTTTCCATATCATTAACAACAATGGTGTTCAAAGAGTTCATACTAATATCATTGCTACTAGCATGCAAATAAGATTCCATAGGTTTTTAAATTTTCGCAGCAAACAATCCATGTCTTAACTCAGGAAATAGAATAAGAAGCTCATTGTTACTTTCCATTATGCCTAACTAGTGTAAACAAGAAACCAAAAGATGCAATTGCAGATCTAAAGGAAATAACTTCGAGTACTTACAACGGCGCCGGAAAATAGCTTAGTAGCCGAGATCCGGAGTGTGAGTACCTTTTACCTTTCCTCCCCGGCAACGTCGCCAGAAAATAGCTTGATGTCTACTCACGCTTCCTCCAAGAGCAGAGGTTTGTAGAACAGCAGCAAGTTTTCCCTTAAGTGGATCACCCAAGGTTTATCGAACTCAGGGAGGAAGAGGTCAAAGATATCCCTCTCAAGCAACCCTGCAATCACGATACAAGAAGTCTCTTGTGTCCCCAACACACCTAATACACTTGTCAGATGTATAGGTGCACTAGTTCGGCGAAGAGATAGTGAAATACAAGTAGTATGGATGTATATGAGTGGAAATAGCAATCTGAATAAAATATGGCAGCGAGTAAACATGCAATAACACAGTAAATAAACGGAGATTCGATGTTTGGAAACAAGGCCTAGGGATCATACTTTCACTAGTGGACACTCTCAACATTGATCGCATAATAAATAATAACTTCTCTCATTTGTGCTACATATACTCTTGTTTGATAATGAACACCATTCGTTGTAGGATTACACAAACCCTCAATGCCGGAGTTAACAAGCTCCACAACATTCGATATTCATGTTTAAGTAACCTTAGAGCATAATAGATCTTTGCAAAATAGACCGAGTACTAACATAGCATACACACTATCACCTTTACACTATGAAGGGGGAATAAATCACATCAATACTATCATAGCGATAATCAACTCCATAACCTACAAGAGATTATGATCATAATCTACGACAAGAACTATGCGATGCACACACTGTCACCTTTACACACGTGGGACAAGGAGTCTCCGGAGATCACATAAGTAAAACCCACTTGACTAGCATAATGACATCTAGATTACAAGCATCATCATATGAATCTCAATCATGTAAGGCAGCTCATGAGATTATTGTATTGAAGTACATAGGAGAGAGATTAACCACATAGCTACCGGTACAGCCCCGAGCCTCGATGGAGAACTACCCTCCTCATGGGAGACAGCAGGTGATGAAGATGGCGGTGGTGTCGATGGAGGAGCCTTCCGGGCACACTTCCCCCCCGGCGTGCCGAACAGAGACTCCGTCCCCGATCTTGGCTTCGATGGCGGCGGCTCGGAAGGTTTCTCGTACCGTGGCTTGTCGTCGGGGTTTTAGGTTAGGGAGCTTATATAGGCGAAAGGGAGCCTCTGAGGAGCCCTGGTGGGGCTGCACAAGGCGCGCCCCGGCCGCGCCGCCACCATGTGTGGTGGCCCTGTGGCCCCCCTCTGCTGACTCACGGGTGTTCTGGAAGCTTCGTGTAAAAATAGGGTATTGGGCGTTGATTTCGTCCGATTCCGAGAATATTTCCTTACTAGGATTTCTGAAACCAAAAACAGCAGAAAACAGAACTATCACTTCGGCATCTCGTCAATAGGTTAGTTCCGGTAAATGCATCAAAACATCATAAAGTGTGAACAAAACATGTAGGTATTGTCATAAAACAAGCATGGAACATCAGAAATTATAGATACGTTGGAGACGTATCACGGTGATAACCCACTGAAGTTCCCCTCCGGGCTGGTCGTTGATCTCGACTCCATGGAACTCAGGGTGTGGGCGCTCGAGAAGGTCGACACAACGTCCAAATCCTCTCGAAAACCAAGTCCCCACCATTGCCCAGCTGGTAAAACTTGGTGTTGGCCTCCATCTGAAAGTGAATTGGATGAGTAAGTTAGAGATGGTGAACAAGTGTGGCAAAATTTTATGTAGATTAATAAGGAAGAGTATGACTTCTTATTTTGGAAAAGATCTCAAAGAGAAGGAAGTGAATAAGTTTTTTTTCCAGAAATATTCACTTCATTTGTTTTTGAAACTAAGTTTTTCAGAACCTCCTAAGGTCAAACAATGGCTTTGATACCAACTTGTCAACACCCGGATTTTTAAGTCCAGATGCCTATTACGCCATATATCGCAATCTCAGGAAGATTGTTGTTGCGAGACATAACAGTTGATATCATAAGTCATCATTCATTACAAACCATCATCGTCTTACAAAAGTAGATCACATGATCCAATATTACAATAATAGTTGATCTATTGATCAACGAACATCACAAATAGCGGAAGCGTAATAGTAGTGGCTATCTAATCCACAGGCCAACGCTTGACGTTAGAAGAACTCCTAGTTGTTGTAGACGTCCTGCTGGCCGCCATCTTCATACTGTTGCTCCTCTTCATAGTCTGGCCATTTGAATAGCCAGGGACAATCCATGAGTACTTTTAAAGTACTCGCAAACTAATACTATTGTAATTACTTATCAATTTTATTAAGGGGATGATAAACCTGAATAGTCGTAACTCAGTACGCGGATCATCAACCATAACCTTTCACTTACATAACCTAGTATAGGCACCTCTCCCCATGAGCTTGGCCTCCCAGTGAAGACAAACCGTCAACCTGGGAACTGCACAGGGCTTGGGCCGGACATTCACCTCATTTCACGTCATTTCACATCATTTCACTTTCAACGGAGGCAGCCTCGGCATAACCCCTATGATGCTTGTTTAGAGGGAACCCATACTAAGATACATAAACTTCCAGTTAAGCCCTACCCATAATCAGGTATTGTGGGGGTACTAAATAATTGGAATGGTATCGCATCCGAACCCAACCATCAGTTTTTATCAAATTCATCATGTCATTCAAGTCACATTCACCTTCAAAATCTTTCAAAGTCATTTCATTTCACATTGTTCCCATCTAGAGTAGTCAATTTTATTTGTTTAGCACTAGCAACTAGTCATGAGGGGTGCTAACTAGTTTTGATTGCACTAGGATAAATTTGATGCTCTTGTGCTACTCTAGCAAGTGAATCATGGATCAAAAAGTAACTTTGATAAATCAGAATCAATAAAGCTTGTAGAGCAAAAACTTGGGATAGGATCATTAAGCATAAAGTAAAATGCGGTGATGCCTTGCTCTAGTAGAGCTTTGCATTTTGCAAGAATATTAGCTTGCCTTGGTTGGTGTACTGATCAAAGTGGTCTTCTTCTCCTTGGAAGTAGACCTCCTCCTCCTCTTGATACTCCTCGGTACTAGCGTCTAAAAACGGATACGAAATACACAATCACCACACAAATCTTAGAAGCTAGACTAAGCACACACATGAGTCACACAAGCTAGGCTAGCATCACAACATTATTATTATGTTGGTTGACTTTGTTTTCTTCTTAAGAAAAATAATTTCCTCTCATTACAAATATTAATTAGGGTTTCTATTTAATTCTTTGGAGAAATAAATTCCTCTCATTGAATCTTGTTAAGATTTAATTTCCTCATATGATAATATATGAACTCACGTTGACCAAGGTCAACACTTCATAATCATCATTTGGGAAAATGATTTAAATGAGGTGATACACCTCATGCAATTTAATACTAACATGGTAGTGATTTAATGTCATCAAACAATTCAATATGAGATTTAATAGACCATGGTCTCTACCTCATGTTGAGTTACTTGAGACAAGATTTAAATGAGAGAATAGCTCTCATATTATTTAATAAATAATTTTGAACAATCTAAATGGACCAGGAATAGCCATAGAGCCATTTTTTAATCTAGACCATGATCATACAGATAACTATGTCATATTTTTACATATTTAGATAGAAAATATGAACTGTGATTTTTGAGAGTTGGAATCAACTCAAAAGAATTTTTGGTTTATTTTTAATAAATGTTTGAAGTTGCAAAAGGCCCTGCCTTGTTATTTTTGTCACATTATTTCTATAAATCATCTAGGGTTGAGACCAGTGTAGTTATTTAGATAATTTTCTAAGCTTTCCAAATATATAAAATTTATGAAATTTGGCCTAGTACATTTGATTCTATTTAAATTTGAAAATAGATGCAGTAAGTAATTTAACAAATTTGAAATATTCAAATTTGAATCACTGGGCTGATGACCCACAAGTATAGGGGATCGCAACAGTTTCGAGGGAAGTATTACCCAATTTATTGATTCGACACAAGGGGAGACAAAGAATACTTGTAAGCCTTAACAGCGGAGTTGTCAATTCAGCTGCACCTGGAAACAGACTTGCTCACAAGAGTTTATCAGTAGTAACAGTTTTATGGCAGAAATAGTGAAATAACAAGAGGTGAAATAAAGACAGCAGTAGTGATTATAGTAAACAGGATTAAAATACTGTAGGCACAGGGACGGATGAACGGGCGTTGCATGGATGAGAGAATTCATATAACAATCATGGTAGGGCATTTGCAGATAATAATAAAGCGGTATCCAAGTACTAATCAATCAATAGGCATGTGTTCCATATATAGTCGTACGTGCTCGCAATGAGAAACTTGCACAACATCTTTTGTCCTACCAGCCGGTGGCAGCCGGGCCTCTAGGGAAACTACTGGAAATTAAGGTACTCCTTTTAATAGAGTACCGGAGCAAAGCATTAACACTCCGTGAACACATGTGATCCTCACATCACTACCATCCCCTCCGGTTGTCCCGATTTCTGTCACTTCGGGGCCATTGGTTCCGGACAGCGACATGTGTATACAACTTGCAGGTAAGACCATAAACAATGAATATCATGATGAAACAATAACATGTTCAGATCTGAGATCATGGCACTCGGGCCCTAGTGACAAGCATTAAGCATAACAAGTTGCAACAATATCATAAAAGTAACATCTACGGATACTAGGCACCATGCCCTAACAATCTTGTGACTATTACATGATCAATCTCATCCAATCCCTACCATCCCCTTCAGCCTACAGCGGGGGAATTACTCACACATGGATGGGGGAAACATGGTTGGTCGATGGAGAGACGTCGGTGGTGATGGCGGTGAAGATCTCCTCCAATTCCCCGTCCCGGCGGAGTGCCAAAACGGAGACTTCTGGCTCCCGAGACGGAGTTTCGCGATGTGGCGGCTTTCTGGAGGGTTTCTGGCGACTTCGACTTCTCCCCGTGCGTTTTTAGGTCGAGGGCGATAAGTAGTCCGAAGGAGGGCGTCGGGGGCCAGCCGAGGCCGCCACACACTAGGCTGCGCGGGCCCCTCCTGGGCCGCGCCGACCTAGTGTGTGGGGCCCGTGCCCCCACCTGGCTTGCCCTTCGGCTCCGCCAATATTCTGGGAAAAATAGGACCTTCTCGCATAAATTCCGAGGATTTTCCTGAAAGTTGGATTTCTGCACAAAAACGAGACACCAGAGCAATTCTGAAAACAGCGTTAGTCCGCGTTAGTTGTATCCAAAATACACAAATTAGAGGTGAAACAATAGCAAAAGTGTTCGGGAAAGTAGATACGTTTTGGACGTATCAACTCCCCCCAAGCTTAGCTTATTGCTTGTCCTCAAGCAATTCAGTTAACAACTGAGTGCGATAAAAGAACTTTCACGAACACATTTGTTCATATGATGTAGATATTCTCATGATATGGCAAGTGCTTAAGCAATTCATAATAAGGTACATGCAAATAAAGTCATCTAGTAACTGTGTCAATCATAAAAGAGATACCAACAAACTAATAACAAGCATCATGAAACACTTCAATAAGTGATACGTCCAATTTGCATCACTATTTTGTATCATAATTTGCTGTTATTCATTAATATATTTCATATTGGGACACAATACTTATGTTATTTCATCTATTTTGCATGTTTCATCATCATTGGAGGATCAAGCACCGGAGCCAGGATTCTGCTGGAAAAAGCACCGTCAGAACGCAATATTTCGGAAGATCAACTGTGGAAGGGAATTTCACGTAAATTCCTATTTTTCCGATGACGGAGGGAGCCAGAAGGGGAAGAAGAGAGGAGCCACTGTGGGCCCAGACCATAGGGCGGCGCGCCCATGGCCTGGCCGCGCCACCCTATGCTCGGGGGCCCCACAGCCCTTTGCCTCCTTTTCTTCGCGTACTCCTTCGTCCCGAAAACCTAAGCCACAGAGAGGACCTCACAAAGGGTTACAGCCGCCTCTGCGGGGCGGAGAACACCAGAGAGAAAGAGCTCTCCGGCGGGCAGGAATCCGGGGAAATTCCCTCCCGGAGGGGGAAATCGACGCCATCGCCATCGTCATCGAGCGGGACATCATCTCCATCATCATCATCATCATCTCCACCATCTACACCGCCATCACCACCGCTGCACCTCGTCACCGCTGTAACAATTCGGGTTAAATCTTGATTGTATGATAGGGGAAACTCTCCCGGCATTATTCTATACTTGTTGTAGATGCTATTGAGTGAAACCATTGAACCAAGGTTTATGTTCAGATTGTTATTCATCATCATATCACCTCTGATTGTATTCCATATGATGTCTCGTGAGTAGTTCGTTTAGTTCTTGAGGACATGGGTGAAGTCTAAATGCTAGTAGTGAATTATGGTTGAGTAATATTCAATGTTATGATATTTAAGTTGTGGTGTCATTCTTCTAGTGGTGTCGTGTGAACGTCGACTACACGACACTTCACCATTTATGGGCCTAGGGGAGTGCATCTTGTATTCGGTTGCTAATTGCGGGGTTGCCGGAGTGACAGAAACCGAGCCCCCGTTAGTATATCGATGCAGGAGGGATCGCAGGATCTCAGAGTTTAAGGCTGTGGTTAGATTTATCTTAATTACTTTCTTGTAGTTGCGGATGCTTGCAAGGGGTATAATCACAAGTATGTATTAGTCCTAGGAAGGGCGGTGCATTAGCATAGGTTCACCCACACAACACTTATCAAAACAATGAAGATTATTAAACCACATGAAGCGAAAGTACTAGACTAAAATCCCGTGTGTCCTCAGGAACGTTTGGTCATTATAAGTAAACAAACCGGCTTGTCCTTTGTGCTAAAAAGGATTGGGCCACTCGCTGCAATTATTTCTCTCGCATTTTATTTACTTGTACTTTATTTATCTGCAATATCAAAACCCCCTGAATACTTGTCTGTGAGCATTTACAGTGAATCCTCCATCGAAACTGCTGCCAACACCTTCTGCTCCTCGTTGGGATCGACATTCTTACTTATCGAAGATACTACGATACACCCCTATACTTGTGGGTCATCAAGACTATTTTCTGGCGCCGTTGCCGGGGAGTGAAGCGCTATTGGTAAGTGGAATTGGTAAGGAAAACCTTTACTGTTTGTGCTGATTTTATTTCTGCCTGCTGCTATAAGTCATTATGGAGAGATCTTCTCTTCAATTTCTATTTGGGAAATCTACTACTACTGCAACGGTAGTGGATGAAGCGCCAGGTGAGGAAGTAGTACCATATAAAATACCTATGAAAATTATTGAACGTGTTATGGATAACCGCTATGAAGGGGATGGAACTGTCCATCCTGGTGATCATTTATTGTTTTTGCATGAATTATGCGGGTTATTCAAATGTGCAGGTATTTCTATGAATGAAGTTAGAAAGAAACTATTCACTATATCGCTGTCTGGTAAAGCGGCGCACTGGTATAAATTGCTGAAGAATGGTGATTCTATTGATTGGGAGGACATTGTGCCTTTATTTTATTCCAAATTTTATCCTCCAAGTGAAATTCACAAAGATCGGAACCGCATATATAATTTCTGGCCTCATGATGGAGAGAGTATTGCCCAAGCTTGGGGGAGATTGAAGTCTTTAATGCTCAAATGCCCCATTCATGAGCTTCCTGGTAATGTTATTATTGATAATTTCTATGCAAGACTTTCTTTTCAAGACAAGACCTTGCTGGATACTTCTTGTTCTGGATCATTTACACGCAAGAATGAAGAGTTTAAAAGGGACCTTCTTGATCGGATCCAAGAAAATACTGAAGGATGGGAGAACGACAAAGATAGAGAATCAGGTATAATTTATGATTATAAATGCATTGAAGCTTTTATGGATACTGATAAATTTCGTAATATGAGTGCTACATATGGTCTTGATTCCCAAGTTGTTGCAAATCTTTATAAAGCTTTTGCCTCTCATTATGAACTGCCTAAGAAGAATTTTGATAAGTATCATGAACCGTATAAAGATAAAGTTGATTCATCTGTAAACAAATGTGTAGTGGTTGAAACTGTTGATAATGTTATTCCTGAAGCTTATATTGAAAAAACTCCTTTCCCTGCTAAAATGAAGGAGTACTCTGTCATATCTAGTGCGGTTAATAAAAGTGAAAAGAAACCTAAAGAACCTGAAGAACAAATTAAAATTGAACCTGCTGTTGCAATAGTTAAAGATCTTGTGACTGAAAATGTGGAGGATGGTCATATTATTTTCTGTGAAGATGCTTCTAATATTGTTTCACATCCTAATAAATCCAAACAAGTTAGTGTTCCTATGCTATCTGTTAGAATTGGTGATCATTGCTATTATGGTTTATGTGATATTGGTGCAAGTGTTAGTGCTATTCCTTATGAGCTTTACACGGAGATTATGCACGAAATTGGTTCTTGTGAACTTGAAGATATTGATGTGGTTATTCATCTGGCTAATAGAGAAACTATTTCTCCAATTGGTATTGTTCGAGATGTGGAAGTTCTATGTGGTAAGATTAAATATCCTGCTGACTTTTTGGTACTTGGTTCTGCTGCTAGTGATCATTGTCCTATCATTTTTGGTAGACCTTTTCTAAATACTTGTGGAGCTATTATAGATTGTAAGAAAGAGAAAATTTTGACTAGATTTGCTGGTGAACCTTATGAATTTAACTTTTCTAAATTTACCAAAACTCCTTATAAAGTTGACTTGCCTAGTAATGATTTTAAAATGGAGCAGTGTGCATCTATTGTTCTTGTTCCTAATAATCCTTTGCAGCAACATTTGGAGAATAGTGAAAGTGAAGCTTTTAGGAAAGAAAGAGATGAGCTTGAGGAAATTTTTCTTCGCCAACCTATTCTCAAGCATGATTTACCGGTGGAAGATTTGGGTACAACACCGCCACCAAAGGAAGATCCTGTTTTTGATTTAAAGCCTTTACCTGATAATCTTAAATATGCTCATATTGATGATAAGAAAATATATCCTGTTATTATTAGTTCTAAGCTTTCAGAGATTGAGGAAGAAAGGTTATTGGAAATATTGAAGAAACACCGAGGAGCTATTGGCTATACTCTTGATGATTTGAAAGGGATTTCTCCTTCTATTTGCCAACATGCTATTAATATGGAAGAAGATGCAAAGCCTGTTGTTGAACATCAACGTCGTCTAATTCCGAAGATGAAAGAGGTGGTAAGGAACGAGGTATTAAAACTTCTTGAAGCTGGTATTATATATCCTATTGCTGATAGTAGATGGGTTAGTCCTGTGCATTGTGTTCCTAAGAAAGGAGGAATGACTGTTGTGCCTAATGATAATGATGAGCTTATTCCTCAAAGAATAGTTGTAGGTTATAGAATGTGCATTGATTTTCGAAAAGTTAATAAAGTTACTAAGAAAGATCATTACCCTTTACCCTTTATTGATCAAATGCTAGAAAGGTTATCTAAAAATACTCATTTTTGCTTTCTTGATGGTTATTCTGGGTTTTCACAAATTGCTGTTAAAGCTAAAGATCAAGAGAAAACCACGTTTACTTGTCCTTATGGAACTTATGCTTATAGGCGTATGCCTTTTGGTTTATGTAATGCTCCTGCTACTTTTCAAAGATGCATGTCTGCTATTTTTCATGGTTTTTGCGAAAGTATTGTAGAGGTGTTCATGGATGATTTTTCTGTCTATGGGAATTCTTTTGATAATTGCTTGCGAAACCTCGATAAAGTTTTGCAGAGATGTGAAGAAACTAACCTTGTTCTTAATTGGGAGAAATGCCACTTTATGGTTAATGAAGGAATTGTATTGGGACATAAAATTTCCGAGAGAGGTATTGAAGTTGATAGAGCTAAAGTTGAAGCAATTGAGAAGATGCCCTATCCGAGGGATGTTAAAGGTATTCGTAGTGTTCTTGGTCATGCTGGGTTTTATAGGAGATTTATTAAAGATTTCTCTAAAATTTCAAAGCCTCTTACTAATCTTCTTCAAAAAGATGTACCTTTTGTTTTTGATGATGATTGTAAGGAAGCTTTTGAAACTCTAAAGAAAGCCTTAACAACTGCTCCTGTAGTTGAACCTCCTGATTGGAATTTGCCTTTTGAAATTATGTGTGATGCTAGTGATTTTGCTGTAGGCGCTGTTCTTGGACAGCGGGTAGATAAAAAATTAAATGTTATTCATTATGCTAGTAAGACTCTTGATGCTGCTCAAAGAAATTATGCTACAACTGAAAAGGAATTGTTAGCTGTAGTCTTTGCTTGTGATAAGTTTAGACCCTATATTGTTGATTCGAAAGTTACAATTCATACTGATCATGCTGCAATTAGATACCTTATGACAAAGAAAGATGCTAAGCCAAGGCTTATTAGATGGGTACTTCTGTTGCAAGAATTTGATTTACATATTATAGATAGGAAAGGTGCTGATAATCCTGTTGCTGATAATTTGTCTAGATTGGAAAATATTGCTTATGATCCTGTTCCTGTTAATGATAGTTTTCCAAATGAACAATTGGCTGTAATAAAGGTGAGCTCGCGAGAGAGCCCTTGGTATGCAGATTATGCTAACTTTATTGTTTCGAAGTATTTGCCTCCAACCTTTTCAGCTCAGCAAAGGAGGAAATTCTTTTATGACTTGAGGCATTATTTTTGGGATGACCCACACTTATATAAAGAAGGAGTAGATGGTATTATGCGAAGATGTGTTCCTGAATATGAACAACAGGAGATATTGAATAAATGTCATGGAAGTGTTTATGGAGGACATCACGCTGGAGATAGAACCGCGCAAAAGGTTTTACAATCAGGTTTTTATTGGCCAACACTCTTCAAAGATGCAAGAAAATTTATTCTATCTTGTGATGAATGTCAAAGAGTTGGTAATATCTCTAGACGCAATGAAATGCCTATGAATTATACTCTTGTTATTGAACCATTCGATTGTTGGGGATTCGACTTCATGGGTCCTTTCCCTTCTTCAGACGGTAACACTCATATACTTGTCGCTGTTGATTATGTTACTAAATGGGTAGAAGCTATACCTACAAAAAGTGCTGATGGTGAGACCTCTATAAAAATGCTTGTAGATGTTATATTTCCTAGATTTGGAGTACCTAGATATATTATGACTGATGGAGGTTCTCATTTTATTCATGGAGGTTTTAGAAAAACTCTTGCTAAGTATGGTATTAATCATAGAATTGCTTCCGCTTATCACCCTCAAACTAGTGGTCAAGTAGAATTATCAAATAGAGAGATTAAAGCTATTTTAGGAAAGACTGTTAATAAATCTAGGAAGAATTGGGCTAGCAAATTGAAAGAAGCACTATGGGCTTATAGAACTGCTTATAAAAATCCTATGGGAATGTCACCTTATAAAATGGTTTATGGAAAAGCTTGTCATTTACCTTTAGAACTAGAGCACAAAGCTTATTGGGCTGTTAGAGAACTAAATAAAGATCCTAAACTAGCCGGTAATAAGAGGTTGTTGCAATTAAGTTCTCTAGATGAATGGAGAAGTGAAGCTTATGAAAATGCTAAACTCTTTAAAGAAAAAGTTAAGAAGTGGCATGATAGAAGGATCATTAAAAGAGAATTTAATGTTGGAGATCAAGTTCTATTATATCGGTCTCGTCTCAGATTCTTTGCAGGGAAATTACTCTCAAAGTGGGAAGGACCATATGTTGTTGAGGAGGTGTATCGTTCAGGAGCAATTAAAATTAGCTCTCTCCAAGGCAATGCCACACAAGTGGTGAATGGACAAAGACTCAAGCATTATATCTCGGGTGATTCTTATAATGTTGATGTTGATATTATTCAAGTGGAAACACCGGAGGCTTTCATCAAAGGACAAATTGACAGTCCGCCAGAACTGGACTTTGAATAGGTAACAGTATAGGTAATAAAAAGTCCGCGTTTACCTTTCCGAACATTATTTTTGCTGTTTTTGGAAAATATGAAAAATTACGAGTTCGAAACGGAGTGGAAAGGACGCACGAGGGGGTGCCACCATAGGCCGGCGCGGCCTGACCTGGGCCCGCGCCGACCTATGGTCTGGCCGCCTCGTTGCCCCTTTCCGACTCTGGTTCGATCTGGAACCTTCCTTTTGTCGTAAAAATATTTGCTATATAATCCCCCGGACCCCTGGAGGTCCGTAATATCGTTTTCTCGTCGTGTTTTGTTTCGAGCTGTTTTCTGCCAGATTTGTTTTGATCTAGAAGCACCATGGTCTCCAACAACAAGGACAAGGAACCTTTGAAGGAAAATATTCAAGACCCGGAGCTGAAGAAAGAAGATGCAAGAGAGGATGAGGAAGAAGTGGAGGAAGCTCCGCAGGAACACCAACAAGCCACCGTCGCAAGTATTGGCGTGATATCAAATCCATCCAACATCAAGAGGAGTGCACGAATCGCTACCGGAGGAGCGGTTCCACGTCATTACTTGGCTCCAAGGACATCTTCTCCGAGCAATTACAACCCTTACCGCAATCTAATCTATGATCGTCAAACTGAAAGGACCCCCAAGGTAGTGTTGCCAAGTAATTGGGATATAAATCGTTCTGACAATGCAGGAGAGATGAAATCTGAAGCTGAAGGATGGGGAAACAATTCTAAGAGTTGGGATTCACCACCGGACATGATTATGAGCCGCGTTGAGCACAACTCGGAGATGATTCGCAACCTCACCTATGAGATTGAAGGTTTACAGGAGCTTGTCAGGAAGCTTGTCGAGAAGAATCCATCACCATCATCACCGAAGGAGTAATTCATCATCGGTATTGGCATCCCCTTGGTTTGTTCCAAGCTTGGGGGAGTGCCGCGGTATCACATCATCACCACCTTTATCTTTTACTATCAAGTAGTGTCATATCATGAGTAGGGAAGTTATCATATGGAATAGTATGCAATGTGGAAGTATCTCTCTTAGTTAGTTATCTATGTATCCGTTGGTGTGAGTTATCGTTATGGAATATTAATGAGAAGTCTTATCATTTACTTTTTGCACACCTTATTTTAGTTTGCAATCTCCATTATATGATTACTCTTGACATGAGTATTGATATCACTTTGGGAGCATCGAGTAAATCTATTTGGTTTTGGCAAACTTAGCATTGGTCAATAGCAACAACACCCTGATGTTTAATAAAAGAGAGAAATACACTTAGATACATTACTCTATTATCTCTATGCTTAGTATTCTAAAGTTAAAATTGCTTGTGCTTATGAGAAAGATGCATGATTGTTCTATCATATGTATATTTGTTTGTTTCCCTCAACCTTTATGCTTGCTATCAAACCTTGCTAGCCAAAGACCTGTATCGAGAGGGAATGCTTCTCATACATCCATAACCTTAGACCAAACCTATGCCATTTGTGTCCACCATACCTACCTACTACATGGTATTTTCTGCCATTCCAAGTAAATACTTCATGTGCTACCTTTAAATTATTCAAATTACTACTCCTTATTTGTGTCAATGTTTTATAGCTCATGAGGAAGTATGTGGTGTTTTATCTTTCAATCTTGTTGGGCGGACTTTCACCAATGGACTAGCGGCACATCCGCTTATCCAATAATTTTGCAATAAGAGCTGGCAACGGGGTTCCCAGCCCCAATTAATAACTTTCATTAATAATTCTCTTCACATGTTTTGCCCTGATTTATCAGTAAGCAACTTAATTTTGCAATAGACACTCCTCCATGGTATGTGAATGTTGGAAGGCACCCGAGGATTCGGTTAGCCATGGATTGAGAAAGCCAAGGTTGGGGGAGTGTCATCCTTAATAAAACTAAAATACATGTGTAAACAAAAGAGAAGGGGGATGATCTACCTTGCTGGTAGAGATGCCGTCCCTCATGGGAGCCGCTCTTTGAAGGTTCGTTTGGCAAGGGGGTTAGAGTGCCCGCTACCATTCGTTGACAACAACAAACACCTCTCAAAATCTTACTTTTATGCTCTTTATATGATTTCAAAACTTGAAAAGCTCTAGCACATGATTTAATCCCTGCTTCCCTCTGCGAAGGGCCTATCTTTTACTTTTATGTTGAGTCAGTAAACCTATTTCTCTCTATCTCAAGCAAGCAATTGAGTTGTTGTGAACCAATCATTTATGCTATGATTCAGTTGATCATGTCTTTTATACTTTCTTGTTTAGTACCAATTTTATCTGAATGAATATGACTTTGAAGTTATCAATGATTATGAGGAGATTGTTATACTTAAATATGAAGGCTCAGCTATAAATTCTAATATGAAAGCTTTGCTTAGAAGTACAATCCGTTAGTAGTTCTTTGACCAAGAACGAAGTTTGCCATCACCAACTATGATTTCTTATGCACCTTTACTTGTGATTTCTCTTTACCTATTTCAAGATGAGTTATATGAGGAAGTTGTTTACTAGAATATCTTGTGTGAATGAATATGATGCTTCTTGTCCGTATTTTATTTATCGACTCTTCACTCCATAAACATGTGGTCTTGTTTATCGAGCTCAGTTTCGCTTGGGGACAAGCGAGGTCTAAGCTTGGGGGAGTTGATACGTCCAATTTGCATCACTATTTTGTATCATAATTTGCTGTTATTCATTGATATATTTCATATTGGGACACAATACTTATGTTATTTCATCTATTTTGCATGTTTCATCATCATTGGAGGATCAAGCACCGGAGCCAGGATTCTGCTGGAAAAAGCACCGTCAGAACGCAATATTTCGGAAGATCAACGGTGGAAGGGAATTTCACGTAAATTCCTATTTTTCCAGATGACGGAGGGAGCCAAGGGGAAGAGAGAGGAGCCATGTGGGCCCAGATAGGGCGGCGCGCCCATGGCCTGGCCGCGCCACCCTATGCTCGGGGCCCCACAGCCCCTTTCGCCTCCTTTTCTTCGCGTACTCTTCGTCCCGAAACCTAAGCCACAGAGAGGACCTCAAAGGGTTACAGCCGCCTCGCGGGGCGGAGAACACCAGAGAGAAAAGAGCTCTCCGGCGGGCAGGAATCCGCCGGGGAAATTCCCTCCGGAGGGGGAAATCGACGCCATCGCCATCGTCATCGAGCGGGACATCATCTCCATCATCATCATCATCATCTCCACCATCTACACCGCCATCACCACCGCTGCACCTCGTCACCGCTGTAACAATTCGGGTTAAATCTTGATTGTATGATAGGGGAAACTCTCCCGGCATTATTCTATACTTGTTGTAGATGCTATTGAGTGAAACCATTGAACCAAGGTTTATGTTCAGATTGTTATTCATCATCATATCACCTCTGATTGTATTCCATATGATGTCTCGTGAGTAGTTCGTTTAGTTCTTGAGGACATGGGTGAAGTCTAAATGCTAGTAGTGAATTATGGTTGAGTAATATTCAATGTTATGATATTTAAGTTGTGGTGTCATTCTTCTAGTGGTGTCGTGTGAACGTCGACTACACGACACTTCACCATTTATGGGCCTAGGGGAGTGCATCTTGTATTCGGTTGCTAATTGCGGGGTTGCCGGAGTGACAGAAACCTGAGCCCCCGTTAGTATATCGATGCAGGAGGGATCGCAGGATCTCAGAGTTTAAGGCTGTGGTTAGATTTATCTTAATTACTTTCTTGTAGTTGCGGATGCTTGCAAGGGGTATAATCACAAGTATGTATTAGTCCTAGGAAGGGCGGTGCATTAGCATAGGTTCACCCACACAACACTTATCAAAACAATGAAGATTATTAAACCACATGAAGCGAAAGTACTAGACTAAAATCCCCGTGTGTCCTCAGGAACGTTTGGTCATTATAAGTAAACAAACCGGCTTGTCCTTTGTGCTAAAAAGGATTGGGCCACTGCTGCAATTATTTCTCTCGCATTTTATTTACTTGTACTTTATTTATCTGCAATATCAAAACCCCCGAATACTTGTCTGTGAGCATTTACAGTGAATCCTCCATCGAAACTCTGCCAACACCTTCTCTCCTCGTTGGGATCGACATCAAGAGATACAACAAACTAATAACCCCCATCATGAAACACTTCAATAAGCAAGATTGCAATGTTCATAGAAAGATATGATAGAGTGGTATCTCGCTTGCCTGTATTTGTAGCAAAACATAAATGCCCAAGCACCTCTGAAGTTCATAGAAAGACTAGAAGTAAATTTGTCAAAGATAAAAGCATCAAAGTTATACCACAGCTGATCATATTTTGGGACAAGCATATTATACTAAGAATGACAGTCATGCTCTCAAGAAAGTGCTCAAAGAAAGGATGATGACTCAACATAAAAGTAAAAGATTGACCCTTCGCAGAGGGAAGCAGGGATTAACATGTGCTAGAGCTTTTTATTTTTCAAAGACAGAAGTAAAATTATTTTGAGAGGTGTTTTGTTGTTGTCAACGAATGATAGTGGGTACTCTAACCACCTCGCCAACCAGACTCTCAAGAGCGGCTCCCATGAAGGACGTTATTTCTACCAGCAAGGTAGATCATCCCTCTTCTCTTTTGTTTACACATGTATTTTAGTTTCATTATGGATGACACTCCCCCAACCTTTGCTTACACAAGCCATGGCTAACCGAATCCTCGGGTGCCTTCCAACATTCACATACCATGGGGAAGTGTCTATTTGCAGGTTAAGTTGCTTACTGATGAATCAGAGCAAAACACGTGAAGAGAATTATTAATGAAGGTTGATTAATTGGGGCTGGGAACCCCATTGCCAGCTCTTTTTGCAAAATTATTGGATAAGCGGATATGCCACTAGTCCATTGGTGAGAGTCTGTCCGGAGTAAATGACAAAGTTGAAAGATAAAACACCACATATTTCCTCATGAGCTATAAAACATTAACACAAATTGAGAAGTAGTTTGAAGGTTTAAAGGTAGCACATGAGAATTTACTTGGAATGGTTTGAAATGCCATGCATAGGTATTTATGGTGGACACTTTGGAACAACTTGGTTTTCAGGTGTTTGGAAGCACGAGCAGCGTTCCCGCTCAGTACAAGTGGAGGCTAGCAAAAGACTAGGAGCGACAATCAAGAGAGCAATAACTGTCATAATCATGCTTGCGACAAAATAAAATTAACAGAGGCATAAAAGTGATACAAGAACTCTGAAGCAAAGTAGATCAGCGAGGCTTAATTGACTTTTGTTTTGTCATATGCATGCGTGAGCATGTGCCAAGTCGATTCAAGTGAATTATTCAGAGGAGGATACCACAATATATCTATGAATAAAACAATGCAAGCAAATATTCATGACATGCTACTCATTATTAATAGATTGGAACTAATCATGAGAGATCATAAACTACTAGACTTTCATTAAATGACATATACCTCACATGAACCAACTAAGCATGCTCACATGGATGAGTATATGTACAAAAATGAAAACAAATAGAGTTCATACCAGCCTCTCACCACAGTCAAATTGCCGTAGATCGTCATTATTGCCTTTCACTTGTGCAGCTTGAATAATAATATAGAATGAAACCAAGCTCCAACCACCGGAGACCTCTGAACTCCCTAATGAACTTTACAAAACCAAAGAAGAACAACAAATATTTTTGGTGTTTTCGGGTTGGAAACAAGAACAAAAGGAAACAAGAAAACAAAGCAAAATCTTTTTGGGGTTTCTCATAGCAAACTACCGATAGCAAACAAAGTAAAATAAGAGCAAAGAACCAAATAAATAAATGGTGAAGAGAAACAACAGAAATATTTTTGGTCTTTTTGTGTTTTAGGAAAGAAACAAAGCGAAAACAAGAGAATGCAAGCTAACAGAAACACAGAAAAGCAGGATGACAGAAATCTGCCAAAACCTGACAGCAGTACAGAAATCGAAATTAAAAAAAATCTTCCGTTGCTCAGCTCAAAAAGTGTTAAACTAATGAAAGTTATATAACAACCTGGGGCACATGCTCAAAAATTTGCAACTCAAAATAACGTTCTGGCTGTGCGTACGAATTTTTTTGGTAACAGCCCAGAATCTGTTTTTGGACAGCACTTCCCCAAATATCATCTCCCTCTCATTAGAAAACCACTCTAAGAAACTAAACAAGTATGTACAAGTATCCAGCAACCATAATATGCAAAGAATGAGTGATGCCGGTATACCTCCCCCAAGCTTAGGCTTTTGGCCTAAGTGGAGTTCATTCCCAACGAGGGTCGGGGTTCCATGCCGGTGGATCGTACATGGAGTGATAATAAGGCCCCTGCGCAGAAGAATGTCGTGGAGGCTCCACATGACCATAATGTTGATATGAGGAGCTTGCTGCATCGGATGAAGAGTCGAGGTGCTCCTCGGCCTCCTCCGTGCCGTCCCTTGCATGATGGCCTTCCCTTTCTATGTATGCATTTAGCTCATTTTCTGTGATCGACCACCCTTTCCTGGCATCAAGGTTAAGCAGAGCAGGTGCAGGCAATCGTACTAGTTTTTCAATTTTCTTAGTTATTCTCCAATTTTTCTTATACAAAGTTATCCTATAATGCAGGTTGTTCAAATTAGATGCATCTGAAATAAACTCATGTTTAATCATGGAAACAACATCAAGTTTCTCCATGGAAAGCGGAATATCTAGATGGTGAGGTTCTACACCATGCATAGCTAATAAGCGAGAGGCGATAAGACCTCCACAAATTCCTCCCTTCTCACGGTTAGTAGCAAGTCTACAAGCTATTAAAGCACCCAAATTATAAGTCCTATCCTGTTGCAAAGCGGCAGCTAAGAAAGCCATATCTTGAACATACAACTTACTTGCATACTTTCAAGCAAGAACATGTAACGAAATAAGCAAAGTAACGGATAGCTGGGAGTTGAATGCTACTAATCTTACCACCATCATCGGAGAAGCTCCTCCCATTACAAATCATTGTATAAAGATTCGAGAGCTCCCGCGGCGTTCCCCTGACCTTCTCACAGGATCCCCACTGCGGCACTCTAATTGCTGCACAAAAATCACTGAAAGGCAAGTTGATAGTTTTGTTATAAATCTTGTACCGGACCATGGGGTTAGTTTGAGACCGATGAAATTCGAAATCCTGCACAACCGACACCGTTAGTTTAGCATATTGGTAAGGTTCACCAACAGTAAAACCTTCCAACCCTGCATTGGAAATCAGTGTTTGAACATCTTGCAGGATTCCTGCATTCCGCATAAAATCCGTGCATGGGTAATAAGAGGGGTATACTCCCTCTTCGCGGTGAACTCTCATGACTTGCTGCACCTCCAATTCTTGTTGGTTTAGTTGGTGCCTACTTCCTTCCATTTTCTGAAATTTTTCAACAATCATTATAAAATTTAATTTCAAGGTATATAATTGAGGGGAACTACTATAGGAACTTGCTAGAGTACTAAACATGCATCAAAACTAGTTTCTACCACTTAGAACAAGCATGCAAGCTCACTAAACATGTTACCTACAGCAGCAAAATATTCAATATATACTTAACCAAACAAAATTCTAATTGAACAATCAAAGGAGTCACATACCAGGGAGCAAATGTGCCAAATTTCAGGAAATCTGGGCTGAGCAAAGAGATCGAGAAATCGCGAGTTCTTGAGCAGAAACGCGAGTGAGAGAAAGTGAGTACGAGTTTTTCGGAGAGAGAGTGCACTGAGTGAAAGAGATGATGGAGTGGGGCAAGGAGGGGCCCACACACCAGGGTGCGCGCCCCTTGCCGCGCCGGCCTATGGGGTGCCACCCTGGGGTGCCCCACTGGTCAGCCCCAGGTGCTCCCAGGTGCCTCTTCGAAAAATAAGACTACCAGTATAATTTTTGTAAATTTTTGAGAACTTCGAAAAATGCACATTTCTGGGTGTTAAAGTAATTATTACTGCGCAGGAAAATGATTTCCAAAATCTTAAGCAACTAAAGCATATTGCAAAACAAAAAGTGCTACAGCAAGTAAAACAAATGGAGTGAGAAAGAAAGAAAGAAATGTTGTTTAGCTCTCTTATGCATTAAAATATACTTGTTAACAAGGTTGATCAAGTCTTGCTACCAAATAAATTTTATATGACATAAGAAGAAATAAACCTCAAATCAATCATGTTACCTTATATTGAATTGATATGGATCCAATCACAAGAGTTTGATATTCTTCTTTAGACTCATATATAGGACAATCAATGGATCCCACCTTGATAGTTTTCACATTAAAAATTGTATTAACTCCATATACTTTATCAATCCTCTTGGGAAAATAGACAGTATGTTCCTTGTCATCAACATTGAAAGTAACCTTGCCTTTATTGCAATAAATAACAGCCCCTGCAGTATTAAGAAAGGGTCTTCCAAGAATAATGGACATATTATCATCTTCAGCATTTCCAACACAACAAAATCAGTTAATATCAAGCAATGCTGAGTAACTTGAACAGGAACATTTTCACATACACCAACATGAATAGCAGTAGATTTATCAGCCATTTGCAAAGATATATCAGTTGGTATCAACTTATCTAAATCAAGTCTCTTGTAAAGAGAAAAGGGCATTACACTAACTCCTGCTCCCAAATCACATAGAGCAGTTCTAACATAATTATTCTTGATGGAACAAGGAATAGTCGGTATACCTGGGTCCCAGCTTCTTTGGAACCTTACCATTGAAGGAGTAATTAGCGAGCATAGTGGAAATCTCCTCATTGGGAATTTTCCTTTTGTTAGAAACAATATCTTTCATATACTTTGAATAAGGAGGCAATTTAATAGCATCAGTCAAAGGGATTTGCAAAAATAAAGATTTCATCCAATCACAAAATTTATTATAATGTTCCTCCTCCTTTGATTTTAGTTTCTTAGCAGGAAAAGGCATTGGCTTTTGAACCCAAGGTTCTCTTTCATTACCATGTTTCTTTGTAATAAAATCTTCTTTAGTGTACTTTTTATTTTTATCATGCTTTTCAGGTTCTTTTTCAATTTCTTCTTTATCAGGAGCATCATTCTTATCATTATCTTCCTCATGTTCATTACCACTTTCAGTTTCAGCATCAGAAATAGAAATACTATTAGGATCATTAACAGGTTCAGAGGATTCTACAACAGTTTTATGTTTCTTCTTCTTTTTCTTAGAAGGACTACTAATTTCTTTAGTTCGTTGAGAATCTTGTTCAATCCTTTTGGGATGCCCTTCAGGATATAGAGGATCCTGGGTAGAAACACCGCCTCTAGTTGTTACTTCATAAACTTGTTTCTCTTCATGATTATTTTTTAACAAGTCATTTTGCACTTTAGTAAGTTGATCAATTTGAGTTTGAATCATATCAAAATGTTTAACAAGCATCTTAACATCATTGGAGGTTCTCTCCACAATATCATGCAATTTACTAATAGCTTGAGAATTTTCCATTAGATGATTCTCTACTCTCATATTAAAATTACTTTGCTTAACAATATAATTATCAAATTCATCTAAACATTGATCAGGAGGTTTTGAATATGGAATATCTCCTCTATCAAAGCGTTGAAGAGAATGTACCTCGATTGTGGATGAAGGGGGAATTATCTTACATAGGTCTTCTATAGGAGGTAAATTCTTCACATCTTCAGATTTAATACCTTTCTCCATAAGAGATTTCTTGGCTTCCCTCATATCTTCATCATTTAATTCAATCATACCCCTCTTCTTCAATATTGGTGTCGGAGTTGGTTCAGGTGTAGACCAATCATCATGATTTTTGCTTATTTTAGCCAATAATTCTTCAGCTTCGTCCGGAGTTCTTTTCCTGAAAACACAATCAGCACAACTATCCAGGTATGCCCTAGACTCAATGGTTAGTCCACTATAAAATATATCAAGTAAATCATGCTTTTCCAAATCATGTCCAGGCCGAGCTCTAATAAGAGAGCAAAATCTTGCCCAAGCTTCAGGCAATTTCTCTCCATCTTCTTGATCAAAGCTATAAATTCTCTGCAGAGCCATATGTTGAGCACTAGCGGGAAAGTATTTTCGAAAGAAAACATCAAGCAAACAACTTGGACTATTAATAGAATCAGGAGGCAAATTATTATACCAAATCTTAGCATCATCCTTTAATGAGAATGGGAAAATCTTAGCAACAAAATAAGTGCGCATCTTAACATCATCAGAAAACAAGCTACTTAAAGTAGAAAGCTCATTCATATGTTCTACAACACTCTCTTTTTCAGTACCACAAAAGGGTGTTTTCTCAACAATAGATATATGAGATAAATCAAGAGAAAAGTCATAATCTTTATCTTTAATGTTTATAGGAGATGTGGCAAATTTAGGATCGGAGACGGTTTATATCTAACAGCATGTTGTGCAATAAGCTTTTTGAGGTTACTTGTACTAGTAGTAGCATTGCATTTATCAATAAAATCATCATCAAGTTCCACATAATCTTCATCAGGATCATCAATCTCAGGTGAATTAACAGGTGTAACAGTATTTTCATTAGGAGTTTCAGTAATTTCAATTTGTCTAGACCTAGCAATTGTAGCATCTAGAAAAGGACCTAATGAACCAATATTATCAAGCACAGTAGAAGCATCATCAAAATTATCAGAGGAATTTTCAGATTCAGCAGAAGTACCAACACGTGAAGTTTGTGGTGGTGAAACAAGTTGACTTATCACAGATGGTGAATCAAGAGCAGCAGAGGTACTCAGAGTTGTACCTTTTCTTGTAGTGGATGGTAATATGGCGACTTTAGTATCGCGAGGTTTACCCATGATGGAGAATTTGCAGCGAACAATATCAATCCAAGTGAACTTCCAAATAAAGCTATGCTCCCCGGCAACGGCCAGAAAATAGTCTTGATGACCCACAAGTATAGGGGATCACAATAGTCTTCGAGGGAAGTATTACCCAATTTATTGATTCGACACAAGGGAGACAAAGAATACTTGTAAGCCTTAACAGCGGAGTTGTCAATTCAGCTGCACACTGGAAACAGACTTGCTCACAAGAGTTTATCAGTAGTAACAGGTTTATGGCAGTAGAAATAGTGAAATAACACGGCGAAATAAAGACAGCATAGTGATTATAGTAAACAACGGGATTAAAATACGTAGGCACAGGGACGGATGAACGGGCGTTGCATGGATGAGAGAATAAGCGGTATCCAAGTACTAATCAATCAATAGGCATGTGTTCCATATATAGTCGTACGTGCTCGCAATGAGAAACTTGCACAACATCTTTTGTCCTACCAGCCGGTGGCAGCCGGGCCTCTGGAAATCGAAATTAAGGTACTCCTTTTAATAGAGTACCGGAGCAAAGCATTAACACTCCGTGAACACATGTGATCCTCACATCACTACCATCCCCTCCGGTTGTCCCGATTTCTGTCCATGGGCCATTGGTTCGGACAGACATGTGTATACAACTTGCAGGTAAGACCATAAACAATGATTATCATGATGAAACAATAACATGTTCAGATCTAAGATCATGGCACTCGGCCCTAGTGACAAGCATTAAGCATAACAAGTTGCAACAATATCATAAAAGTAACATCTACGGATACTAGGCACCATGCCCTAACAATCTTGTGACTATTACATGATCAATCTCATCCAATCCCTACCATCCCCTTCAGCCTACAGCGGGGGAATTACTCACACATGGATGGGGGAAACATGGCTGGTCGATGGAGAGATGTCGGTGGTGATGGCGGTGAAGATCTCCTCCAATTCCCGTCCGGCGGAGTGCCGAACGAGACCGGCTCCCGAGACGAGTTTCGTGATGTGGCGGCTTTCTGGAGGGTTTCGGCGACCGACTTCTCCCCGTGCGTTTTTAGGTCGAGGGCGATAAGTAGTCGAAGGAGGGCGTGGGGCCAGAGGCCGCCACACACACTAGGGTCGCGCGGGCCCTCCGGGCCGCACCGCCTAGTGTGGCCTCGTGCCCACTGCTTGCCCTCAGCTCCGCCAATATTCTGGAAAAATAGGACCTTCGCATAAATTCGAGGATTTTCTGAAAGTTGGATTTCGCACAAAAACGAGACACTGAGCAATTCTGCTGAAAACAGCATTAGTCCGCGTTAGTTGTATCCAAAATACACAAATTAGAGGTGAAACAATAGCAAAAGTGTTCGGGAAAGTAGATACGTTTTGGACGTATCATGGGCCTAGGCGGGAAACATAACTGGGCTGCACAACGAAATTTAAACGGGCCGACCCAGCTCAGCATCTCGCGCGAGTGGGCCGCCTGACAGTGGGGGCCACTGTCAGTGCCACTTAAACGGCGAAGCGGTACGCGCGGCGTGGGACGCACGATCGAACGGATCGGACGGGGGCGTGCGTCGTCGTCGGCGACGAGCGCAGCTCACTGGCGCGGCGAGGTCAGGGGGTCGGAGGCTCACCGGCGGCGCGGCGATCGTCGGCGATGTGTTGCGGTGGCGTTGTGGACGACGGCGGATCTCCTCGAACAGACGGCAGCTCCGGGGGTGGCTCCTAGCTCCTCCTTCTTCCTCGGCGGCGCTACGGACTACGGTGGTGAAATTGGGCGGCGCTAGTGGGCAATGTCTAGCAGAGAGGTGTCGAGGAGAGGTTGTGATGAGAGGGGAGGCTGGTGGTGTGAAGAAAATGAGAGAGGAGCAACTCCTTTTATAGCTGCGGAGGGAGGCCGAGGCTCGGCGGTGAGGTCAGCTGTGGCGACGGTGCTGGGCGCGGGGGCGGCGATGCGCACGGGGTTGGCGAGGTCCTGGCGGTGACGCAGGGTTTGACGGCGGTGAAAACGAGGCGGAGACGAGGACGGGCGCACGTGACAATGGCACACGGTACTGCGGCGGATGGCGTCGACGGTGGCGTCGTGCAGGGGGGGACGGGTGTGTCGAGGGGCGATGCTGGCGGTGCGTGGCGCAGAGAGAGGGCCGTGACGCAGGGGCGTGGCGACGTGGTGGCCGAGCGCGCTCTGGCGCGTGTCTGTGCACATCTTCTTCGCAGCGTGTCGGCCGTTCAGCGTGTGGGCACGTCTTTTTGACAGCGTGTCTGGGACAGATGGGGAGTTTGACAGAGAGAGGGGAGTGGCATGGAGAGGGGTTGGCATGCCACGGCATGGCAAGGTTTTGTCTACGGTGGTGTACCACTTCTTGTCTCTGGTGTTTGGCAAGTGCAGAGGGTCCAGGGGAGTACAAGAGATGACCTAGGGTCGATGGGGGAAGCATATGTCCACTGGATTTTGCAATGCACATAGTTGGCAGGTTTATGCACACAACCTGTTCGACCAAATGGCCGCAAGAACAATATTTTGAAAGTTTTCAGTGAATTTTGGTGGGTTGTAATCATATAATATTTGAAGTATAATGGTGGTGGTGGTGGTCAAATTTGAGTTGGTTTGCCAAAATTCAAATGAGGTTGATCTTGTTTTTGTTTCATTGTTGCTACTTTGCTTGATCACCATTTGAAATCTAGCAAGAATTTGCAGGGGTGTTTTTGAGCAAAGTTGTTCACCTTGATGTTGTCTTGGATGAGGTGCAAAGAGTTGACATTGTTTTTAGTTTGAAAATTTCCCAATACAGGGGCTCAAAGTGGGTGTCATGTTAAAATTGGCAGATTTGACCATTATCTTATGTGAGCACAATTTGATTTCAAATTTGATTTGATTTGAGTTTCTTTGATTCACAAAGTGTTATTAAGTGTTTAGTAACATTTTACAAACAATGGCACAAGCCAAAGTGGCCTAGATCAAAGATTTGCAATTTGTCCATAAGCGCATGCATGTGTTGAAATTGTTATTTTTCTATTTCTTTTTCTTTCTCCATTATTGATCATGGGATCATGTGTTAGAGTTTTAGCATCATTGTTCAACACACAAACAAGTATCATGGCAATAGCACACCAATACAACAATTAAAGATGAGTTCTATGCATAGCACATGTATTATTAAAAAGTTTTTGTTGGTTCTCATTTTTGCATCTTGGAAACTCCTTATCTTTATTTATATGAAATTTGGGATGTTACATTCTGCCTCCTTCCTTCTCATGATCATATAGTATCTCATTAAGGTCCCCCATCACCACCCAGGGAAGATTATTATTCTGGTGTATAGATCTGATTCTGTCCCAAGTCTTGTATTTTTCTGACCATTTAAACTCACCATCTCCAAACTTTATTCATATCCTCAATACGGACATCAATGAAGTTTGGTTCAGCTCGGATTTGGTACAATTTGACTACTTTCTTCCAAAACATTAAGACACCTCCACGTCGTCCAACGCATACTTGCACTATTTTAAAATCCATCTTCACACGCCTTCGTAAACACTCTGCCAGATAAGAATCGAGATGGGTCTCCGACAAGAATACCACATCGGGGTTATAACGCCTCAGGACATCCAGAAGCGCTCGAACTGCCGCGGCATTACCCAAACCATGGCAGTTCCAACATAAGATTTTCATTGCGACCGGACATACCCCCACGGGAGTCTGCCGATCCTTTTGAAGAGTTGGAGTTTGCTCCATCCTTCTTTGTGCGTTTGGTACGTTCCTTTTCTGTCCCAATCCTAGTACCAATGCCTCCTATAGCTGGAATCTTCCGATTAGTTTTCAGCGGGGGTGTGGTCACGTCCATAGGCAAAACATCTGCGTTTATATTTCCCTCATGTCCACTGTGTGGGTTTGTACCCTCCAATTCTCCCATATCCAGACTCCTTTTTGCCCCATTTGTAAGCGCATCACCTTCTCGCATAGCAACATCAGTTGTTTTGAGTGGGCTTGTCGCTGTATCCTTTAGAGAGTCATCAATTTCCTCTGAAGCATCAAGAGCGGGGATAGCATTAAATCGCCAACTTATGTTCGCTCCACGGCCTGACATAACATCACGTCCCCTACCATCTGTTTCACGGCCTCTTCCTAGTCTTCCAGCTCCCCTACTGCCTCCAGTAAACCGTTCATGCCAAGTTTCAAAATCAGCTTTAAGCCAGTCGCCCCATTTAAGCACAGCCTCGTCATGCTCTCCAGTACCACACTCAGTAAATGTATGGCCGAAAAACCCACATGCTCCACAAAACTTTGGAATCTTCTCATATTTCACAGCATAGAACTCCCTCTGACCAGCTCTGAACATAGTAACACACCTTGCTAGGGGTGTCCTGACATCAATTCGAACTCTGGGGCAAACAAAATTGCCCACACCTTGGACCTCAGTCTCTACTTTCACCACCTTCCCCACTTTCTTTCAATCAAATTCTTGATCAAAGTGTTGTTTCTATAACCAATCGGCAGCTTATGGATTTGAATCCACACGGTTATGAAATTAAGATCAACCGATTCAATTGGAGAAAGCCCATCATATTTCTCGATGGATACAGCATTCTGACGAAACAGCCAGGGACATGTGATCCAATCTCCAAGACATGAGCATTGGACAGAGAAAAGGCGTTTCTCCAGAGCTGTGAATTTTATCTCCTTTGCAGGGCTCCAGGCAACTCTCATGTGTTGTTCAAAAGTTTGCGGACTGAAAAAACTAGACGTATGAACACGAGCTAAAGCAGTCCACTTCATACCTTCTGTTGGAACATCTATCTGATCTTCAAACACAAGATCATCTTCTTCATCCTCCTCTATCCCCAGACGCAGCAGCATCTCGTTCAAGGCTCCTGATCGCTCGTACTTCCATGTCTTGACGACATCGTGTAGATTGAAAAGCTTCAAAGCTCCCGACCTTTGCTCCCGAGAACTCAGCCAGGGACTGGGGTTGCACACCACCACGATCCGAGACCGGATCAGATTCCCGAACGAAAACCAACCCGGAATCGAAGATGAAAACTCGCCGCCGATGAATCTCCGACGCCTGAGGCTGGAAACCCTAGTCGCCCGAGGATGCCTAGGTCAGGACTCAGGAAACGAAACAACGATGTGCAGCAACTCGGAGTCCGAGGTTTCTTTAACTCAAATATAATACTATTATTATAGATGCCACGATCAAAAATCATCTTGCCGCCTGTTGCTCAAGCCTCAAAGGGATCTCCAGGTCCATTCTTAGCTCGTGGAGAAATGGCCCAAACCCATTATTAGCTCGTGGCAAAATGCGGAGACCTACTAAAGCCCAGGAGGGACACTACAAGAGGCCCAGGTTCTGGAATCCTGCACAGAGCCTCCGGACTTTCATGCGCGTCGTCGGAAATGCTGCTGCTATTTTTTCTCTGACAAAACTATCCTTTTCTTTCAGTAGCAGCACTCCCTCACAAAACATACCCAGCACTCAAGCAGCAATGAAACTGTAGATCGTCAACCAAATAGCACGATAACCAGAAACGATAAACTATCAGCCAGTACATTTCCTGATCAAGCATCGTTATCATCAGATACATCAAACTTCTCGCTGCAAAGGTGTCTAACCCCGTGACAAAAGTGCATCTTGTTAGCCACATGGAACCAACTCTCTCATGATTCTTACCATCTGCGACGACCTGCTGCTATCAGTACGGTACCTGACGGGACTCGGGACGTACATGTGACCGTATTAGTCTAAACCACTTTAGTCTTTAGGCTAGAGCACGACGTGAAAACAACATTAGCCATTGGTTGCTACTATAGCTGGCCTGTGAGAGAAACAGTGCCTACACCACACAGAGTTGACCAACAGGGAAATGAGATGCCTCCGGCTAGCTAGCTTCGGCACTGAGCACTGTACTATGCAAAATCTACCGTGCATCACATGAGTCGAAACGGATCGAATGCAGATTGGATAATGCTTTTTTTTCATATCTATTTTTATATTTTTCAAAATAAATATGGATGTGAATACGGATGCCGAATAGGAATGCGGAGTGGATGTTTTCTCAATTCAGAATGGATATGAATAACGAATAATAGACTGCGTATCTTATAGTGAGTTACCTGTAGAATGATATAATGCACAATAGTTTTCGGTTTCAACATAGAAAAATAAATTCGAAGACTTTGTTAGTAGTATTTTTGGTTGAATAATTCATAATTACTAATATAGGCTAACATAATTTTATCCGAATACAGATATATCCATTTTCATGTTTATGTTCAAAATCCAATACTACAATACTTGTTTTGTGTATTTGCTAAACGGATCTAGATATTTACCACATCCGGATTCAGACATTACCAGGACAATTTTCAACTTTTAATCTTGGATAATTTATATTATCCACTATCCCACTCTTCACTAAGTAAACTACTCCCTCCGGGTAAGTTTAACAAGCGCACACATAGTTTAAGAAATTATATTGGCTATTATATTGGTCAATAAAATATGAATAATATTTCATAAAAGTTATATCATTGGAATCCTTTTTTGAATATGAATCCAATAGTATAGCTTTTGTAGCATATATTCCTTTTGTTCACAAATATATGACGCTTAAAAACTTTTACGTGAATTAGATACACACTCTAATGAGTAAATCTGCACACTAAAAGTAAACTAGATATACATACTAAAAGCTAAAACATCTTATACTAAAATGACAGAAGAAGTAATTCATATTTTATTAACCAAGTTGATGGTCAAATTTATCTTAACCTATGCATGCCTGTTAGAGCATCTTCAACAGGCGCTGTAAAATCTCGCGTGCTATACCGGCGATTGGGCGCGCTGTATACCGCTCGCGCGCGGCATAGCGAATTTGCCCCCGGCAGAGGCTGTATTTTGCAGCGCGCTGGTGTGCGAAAAACGCACCTCCGCCAGAGGCGCTATTTTGCAGCGCGCGCGACCGTTTTTTTTAATTCATCAAACAAACTATGAAATTTGATCGAAAATACGAATATATTTAAAGTGCGACGATACAATGCGACATTGAAAATACTAGTAAACTACTCGTCGGACTCCCAGTCGAAGTGGAAGTCGGAGGAGGAGGACGAGAGGACGACGGTCGACGGCCCTGCGGCGTTCTTCTTTTCCTCCTTCCTCCTCGCCGCCGTCGGCCTCGCCTTCTTCCTCGCCGCGGACTCGGCGCGGCGCTTCTCGCGGCTCGCCTTCTTCTGCGCTTTCATCGCCGCCTTCTCCTCCTCCGCGCGTAAGGCCTCCGTGCGGACGTCCTCGGGAAGCGCCGCGCCCATTCGATGCGCGTCGCCTCGTCGCGCTCGGCGATGAGGAGGCGCTGCTCCGCCTCCCGGCGCTGCTCTTCGCGCGTGATCATCGGCGACGGCGGTGCCGGCATCTCCGCCGCTCGCGCGTCCAAACGTCGTCAAATTCATCTGCCGGCGAGGCGGAGGCGCCACGCGACGGCGTCGTAGGCTCGCGCGCCTCATGCGCGGTGTCGAAGGTGCCGAGCCGGATCCGCTCTCGCCGGAGCGAATCTCGCGCGGCCGCTCGCGCGGCCGCGCTGCGGTAGCCGAGAGCGGAGCGGCGGCGCGGAGGCATGTCGCCGGAGACGAGGCGGACCGGCGGAAGCGGGCGGTGGCGCGCGGAGCGAGCGGTGGGGAGGCGGAGCGACACGCGTAAGTTTCGAGGTGGGGGGCGGTTGGCGCGTCGCGCGTGTCGTCTATAGCGCGGCGGCGCACGGCAAATTTCCCGCGTGGGATGGCGCAAACGCGCGGGCGCGGCAAAATTTTTACCGCGTGCGCCTTTTTCCCGCGTCTGCTGGAGCTTCGCGCGCGCCAAACTGGCAGGTATTTTGCCGCGCGCGCCTTTTATAGCGTCTGTTGCAGATGCTCTTAAACTATACTGGAGGGAGCATAATCCAATTTAATTGTCCAGAACTTTACTAAAATCCGCCAAAAATAAATTTGATCGGAGGCGTAGATCCCCAGTCGGTCAGTGTCAAATGGGACCCACGCCGAGCTGTCAGGCTACCCCCACAAGCCATAGACTCCAAATCCCATGGCGTCGCTTGCCAACTCGATCAGTTGGTTTCAGTTCACCTTTTGTTTGTTTCCTCGCGCTCTCTCGCGCGCTCGTCCGCCGAAACTAATGGCGATCGTCGCGGGGCTTATCCGACTCCTCCTCGTCGCCGTACCGATCATGCACGCCGCAGCAGGGAGCGGTAACCCAACGGCGGCGTGCCCGCTGGACCTGGGCTACGTGCGGACGTTCCCATGGGACCGCACGCCGTGCGCGCCGCTGGTGGCCAACGTCACTACCTGCTGCACGACGCTCCTATCCGTGCTGGGCATCGGCATCGCCGCGCGCCTCCGTGCCACCGGCCGCTTCCGCCTCCCGTCTGCGACGGCCTCCGCAGCATGCATCCGTGCCTTCTCTGATGAGCTCGCCTCGCCGCCGCTCTCGCTCCCGCCAACGCTCGCGCCAACCTGCTTCCCTGTCCCATCCCAGTTCGCCATCTCCCCGTCTTTCTGCGCCGGCGTCACCACCGCTTCACAGTATGTCGCCGCCGTAGGCGACGCGGCTGTCGGGAACCTTAACTCTTCCTGCGGTTCCGACCTCGCCGCGATGTCCCTCTGCTCCAGCTGCCTCGCCGCCGGCATCCGCGCCTCGGCTCGACTCACCGCCGCAGCCGGAAACAGCTCCGACTCCCTCAATTGCTTCTACCTCACCGTAATCTACGCCGCCGGCGTCTCCAACACTGCCGGGCCTGCCTCCCCTGCCACCGCCGCGTGCGCCTTCGGCCTCGCTCTCTCCACTACACACCCCACATATTCCACTACCCCCAGCTCTAGTAACCACACCAACATCGCGGTAGCAACAGTCGTCCCGATCGCTTCCGTCCTCCTCATCGCGCTCCTCGTCGCGCTACTTGTTTGGACGAAGCGGCATGACGGGGCCATCAAGACCGGCCGTGGTTTGTCCGTGGAGCGGCGGCCGTCGCGCCAGCGACCTAACACCGGCTCGGTGCTGTTCGAGATCGGGGAGCTAGCGAAGGCAACTGGCGGGTTCGCGGAGCGGAACATCATCGGCCGCGGCGGGTTCGGCGTCGTGTACCGCGGCGTGCTCGCGGACGGGTCGGTGGTCGCCGTCAAGAAGATGCTCGACCCTGACGTGGACGGCGGCGACGACGAGTTCGCCAACGAGGTGGAGATCATCAGCCACTTCAGGCACCGGAACCTGGTGCCGCTGCGCGGGTGCTGCATCACCGACGCCGAGGACGCGGACAACCATGGCAGCAAGCAGATGCTCCTCGTGTACGACTACATGCCCAACGGCTCGCTCGATCGCTACATCTTCGACGGGGCGGCGATGGCGTGGGCGCGGCGGCGGAGCGTGATCATGGACGTGGCGAGGGGGCTGGAGTACATGCACTACGGCGTCAAGCCGGGGATCTACCACCGTGACATCAAGGCGACCAACATACTCCTGGACGAGGACATGCGGGCGCGCCTGGCGGACTTCGGGCTGGCGCGGCGGAGCCGGGAAGGGCAGTCGCACCTGACGACGCGCGTGGCCGGTACACACGGCTACCTCTCGCCGGAGTACGCGCTGTACGGGCAGCTCACCGAGAAGAGCGACGTGTACAGCTTCGGCGTGCTGGTGCTGGAGGTGATGAGCGGCCGGCGCGCGCTGGACCTCGCGGACCCGTCCGGGATGGTGCTGGTCACCGACTGGGCGTGGGCGCTCGTCAGGGCCGGGCGCGCCAGGGAGGTGCTCGCCGAGGCGCTGCTGCTCGAGCGCGAGGGGATGAGCGTGGTGGACATGGAGAGGTTCGTGCTCGTGGGGATCCTTTGCGCGCACGTCACGGTGGCGTGCCGCCCCACCATGCCGGAGGCGCTGAGGATGCTGGAGGGGGACTTGGACGTGCCGGAGTTGCCGGACCGGCCTCAGCCATACGGCCAGAGGATCCCGTTCGACGAAGCTGAGGGCAACTTCAGTTCATCTTCGGTGCTGAGTGGTCCATTCGTCGATTTTGGCGACATGCTCAGGTGATGGATCGATGCATGCAGCGATGTTTGGTTTGAAATTGGAATCGTATACTGCAGCAGTTAAACTTCTGCAACCGCTGGCTCACTGAAGTTCAGAGTTTGTATCACTTTTTTCTTGATGTAAATTGAGTGTGCACACTGTCTTGCTGAGATGCTGAATGGAAGTTCACGTCAAATAAAGCTCTAAGAGACTTTTTTTTTCCTTGCACAAGGTACAAACTATTCAGCATCTGGCAATTGTGGCGATTACACAAACATACAGATACAGTAGCAAGTTACTGGTACTACACAAACTTCCAGTGTTGTTGCTATCTTACAATGAGGCAAACCAGCAACCACAATAGAGTTCTAGAGCCCGACTATATCGACACATCAAGCGACTTCAGATATAATATGTCCAGTTGTTTATCCAAACAGACACAAAAAGAGAGATACAATTGGCAAAATGCATGGTGCATATACATGCCATTGGTGGATAAGATCATTTGATGGAATGGGAGTGGAGATTAAACGGCCTAGCTGTTCTCCTGCAGGTTGGGGTGGCTAGGCTGCACGCGGAAGGTGATGGGCATCTGGGCTGCAAAGTCCCTGTCCGGATTGTAACCAAGTTCAAGCTCCCTCATGTTCCCGTTCAGCGCGATATCTTGCTGGTGCTGGAGAGAATGAACAAAAAACAGAGTGTATGTTAGGTAAGCCTTCAGCCTTCTAAGTTCCTTCAGTGACAGCCAGTGCAGATATAGCGTTTTCAAAATGCTTATGCATAATGTTGTAACCCTGTAGCTCCTCTCTCTAACAGCCTCACCCTCCTGGTCTATGCTGTAATCTGGGCGTTTTGGCCTCCTTTCAATGAAAAATTCAGGTGGGGGGAAACCCTCTATGACTGAATGTTTAATCAGGTGATATTACTGTATGATTTTCAACATTTGCTAGTGGTGGAAGGATTCTTGTGTATGCGCTCAATTAGGAATTTTGTCCTGCTCCTAATAAAAAATAGAATGCACATAACGAACAAAAATCAACATTGAAACATTGTGCCAATAGTTTTTAGCTTACAAGAACTTGAACGAAAACAGACACAGCTTATTCAACAATAAGTTCTACGAGTGAGCCATTCTGGAAGGTCACCTACCAGTTTAAATGCCAGCAACTTGTTCTCATCTTCTAGCATCTTACCCTGCAATTGACCAAGAACAGTGGGTGAGAAGAAAGCATAGAAGAACTGCATTATGATCAACAAAAATACACGACATGCAATCATGTCTCCAAAGCAAGGCCGTACAGTTTTCATGAGCCTGTCATAGTGCTCCATCTGCACAAACAGAACAAAGCAAGATGAGAAACCAAAAACATTTCAATAGTGATAATGGTAGTGTCAACCAACAAGTAGAACAATTATATTACCTGTTTTTCATGCAGGCTTGTCAGTCCATTATCAAGTGCTTCCTCAATCATGATCAGCTCTTTGGGTTGCAGTGAGTTCAGATCTTCGCCTTTCAAGTGCCTGTATACCATCATAATGGGTGACTAGAATCTCAGTAGACAAAATACCCAAGGAAAAAGAAACGGTCTGTTCAAGAAATTACCTGAGCTCGATCTGCATGTTATCATTTTCTTTCTTGATTCGATCAATCTCTGTACTGAGGCTCTGAAACGTTGAATGTGTGTCCATCAGTAGTGGGTTTTTCTCATTCTAGAATAAATACCGGTGGTCAACAGTATTACCTGTTACCGGAAATATCGGTCCAAATACCGTCCGAGATTTTCAAAAAAAATTAAAATTTCTTCATAATTTATCAAAATTCTTCAAATTTGAGTAAATTACAACAAAAAATGGTAAATACCGGCCGGCATTTACTTATACGGAGGATACAGAGAAAACCGGTCACCGGCGAGATTCCGGAAATATCGGCCAAGAAGAAAAAACTTTTCCATTAGTGATAAGCCATTCTACCCTTTTATTTCTTTGGAATATAAGTCATTCTACTCAACTGGCTCAACAAAGAAAATGTGGTATTCTTTCTCTCGAAAAGCATTCGCTCTTTTTTTTTCCTGAAAAGGCTTTTCAGCCGGGCTTTAAGAAAATGTGGTATTCTATCTCTAGAAAAGCAGTTCTACAAAGGCATTTATTGATCTGTTTTGGAAATCAGGAATTACCTTGTGTTTCTCATCCCACAGTATCCTCCCGGAGTTGGTCTGGTACTTCTCCAAGATTCTTGATAGCCTATGTCTCACCAAAATGATGCATCAATAATTCAATACAGTGGTAAAGGTTGCTCAACATGCCACTTGAACGGAAAAGTAGATATTTTTTCTAGATTCCAAATTCCCATCTTGTCTATGAAAAGGGACGTATCAGTTGTTTACTCCTACAGTCCTACCAAATTAAGTTTACCTTTAACATACAAGAAATCAATCAAGCAGAAAACATCTAGACCTACCCAATCCCGTTCATGGTAAGTTGTTGGCACGAGTAGCAGATTTTACCTAATTGCAGTGACTAAAGTTTATCCTCCTTTACTGATAAAACAGCCATACG
This sequence comes from Lolium multiflorum, assembly GCA_030979885.1. Lineage (NCBI taxonomy): Eukaryota > Viridiplantae > Streptophyta > Magnoliopsida > Poales > Poaceae > Lolium > Lolium multiflorum. The sequence continues at coordinate 303,660,474 of CM061749.1, forward strand.
TTGCATATTTGCCAACACAACGTCCAACCCATCGAGAATTTGGGATAAAACAAGCAACCCCTCTTTTTTGTAAAAGAAAAGCCACCTCAAAAATAGAGCACAAGCACTGACAAGTCCTAAACAGTGCAACCCAGAGAAGAGTGAGCTAGAGCACGCACGATGTCTTGGGGGAGCAGAAGTCGTAGAGCTTGCCGGCGCTGGAGAAGACGACGACGCCGACCTCGGCGTCGCAGAGCACGCTGATCTCCTTCGCCTTCTTGAGGATCCCGTTCTTGCGCTTGGAGAAGGTCACCTGGCGGTTGCTCTGGTTCTCGATCCTCTTGATCTCGATCTTCCCGCGCCCCATCCCCGCTCCTTCTTCCTCCGGCGACGCCAGGAACGGCTCGTTTGTTCCGGCGTTCTGGAGGCTGGTGTGGGCGTAATGTGGCTGGGGGAAGGCGGTGGGGGTGGGGGAGGAGATCCGTAAAGGAGGCGGCCATGGGAGGAAGAGGAATGGTGATGAGGGGGCTTTCGGGTTGGTTCAGAGCTGGGAGCCGGAAACGGCAAGTGCTCTGTCTGCTTTTGCTTGGCGTCGCTTCCGTCGGCTAGTTTGCTTGCCCCGATACCCGATTTTGATGATTTGCTTGAAGGTCCTGATTTGATTAGTGGTCATTTTTCTAGGTTCCCTACATTTTGTCACGTCTCGTCTATGTATATGCTGTTGATAGCCTGAAGACTCTAGATGTCCTGTTCCTAGCTACATACATGTATTTCGTCATCTTTAAGCTTCGTGAGTTCAATGATGGCGCTCGGCGTCTTCGGTTCGGTCTCCCGCCTCCACCTCGGATGTCAATTAAAACACGAAACCTTGTCCATCCAGTCATTGCAGCATACTTTTACTTGTGTAGCAAATATTTTGTTCTACTGTAGCATCATTGAAGCATTTTATTCCACGGAACTACACAAAAACATTACAACAATACTGGGACATATATGTAGCATAAAAATATGCATATGTAGCAAATCCCAAATGGTCACAGCAAATCCCATCCACCACAGCAAAACTTCAAGACAAAAGTCAACACACTTGTGCACCATGGGAGGAGAACAATTGCAGTTATTTACAAATGACATTTTGGAAGGACATAGATCTTGTCTAGAGGGGATGAATAGACGATTTAAAACAATTATAATTTTGCTTGAATAAAATGTGGAATAAAACTATCATTTAAATTATCAAGCACACAACCTAAATAAGTTATACACCAACAACTTTTGACAAGGGAGATATAAGCAACTATGTGATGGCAAGATATATAACTTCAAAAAAAAGATATATAACTTCAAGCATGCTGGCTATCATAATGCAAATGCATAAGTAGTGAAGCTCACATTAGAGATAATCACACACATGAAGACGAAACGTAGCTAATCTGCATTTAAGAGGTGTGGAGGCGTAATACTCCTTGACCGCAATGATGGTCATAAAGCATCTCCACCGGTGCCGCCAAATGGGTGTCTGGCAACAAAATCAGACCAGCCATCGGCACAGGATGCCACCCATTTTGGGGTGTCTGCCCACATAGACGCCCCAAAAACAATTGACTCCCAAATGTAAATTTTTCAAATTCACATCAACTTGGCAAATTTCATTCATTTTTAAGGTATCTTACAAAATTGAATGATTTAAGAAACTCTAATCTAGAGATAGCTCGTCGAAGGCGTTGTAGGGCATCATGTAGTTGTTGTCACCGTCATCATGCATGTCGTCATCGTCATTCCAAAAGGACAATAGGAGGTCGTTGGCGTCTGCCGCACTGTCGTTGCCCCGCGTCAATGTGAGTGTCGAGTTCCATGGTGTTGTCGGTCTCCTGCGTCGACCATGACTGGGCATGCTCCTCCGTCATCGGTAGAAAAATGTCCACCCACACGAGGAGAGCCTTAGTGAGTCCCGACTCGTTTGACGGGTCATCGGGGTCGCCCAACACCACCTGCATATGTAGGTGTTTCTCCCTCCGCTCATCCACTTCTCCCTTCACGTTCTTCGGCGATGAGGGGCATCTTCTTATCCTTGTATAAATGGAGAAATCTAGAATGACCGTAGACGTTATCCTAGATTTCTCCATCTATCTTTATGGGATTTTATTTTTATTTTTGAGTTATGCATGGGATTTTCACCAATGTAAAGTGGTTGTAGCGTAAAACAATGTAACCCTAATAGAATTTTATATCTTAATGAAATTAAAATTGCTATATGAATGAAGAGATAGGTCATGAATTATTGGTTCTGATTAGTTTAGGTGCCTAAAACATCTACCAAAGATGGCATAATTATGCGTCACACTTATTTGTATCACAACCGCTTATTCATGTACCGAGGCGTTTTCATCTAGGCACTGCGTACGAGAGCACGCGGTGTATCGGCATTTCCCCAAAAAAAGCGCCACATCTGCACTATCCTCGAGGCAGTTATCCATGCAGCTTAAGATTAAATTCTTTAACTCCTTCAAGGCAAACGCTCTAAAGCCCTTTTCGTGAATGGCTCTATTTATGACATAAAGTGCTCAGGGCATCTCCAACGCGGCGACCTAAATAGACGCCTTGGACCGTCTGTTTTGGATTGTTTGGGTGGCCGCGCGGACATCCGGACATCGCCCCACACCCGCGTGTCCGTTTGGATCGCACGCTGCGCCCAATGCAACTAGATATGGGTCACAGCCATAGAAGTTGGCATTTGCCTTTAGATTTAATATAAAATATAAATGCATATAAAAGCATATAAAATCATAAATATATATATAAATAAGTTTAAATGCTCAAGATTTATTACATAAGATTATTATCCACCTATTCAAGGAACAAAGTACTTACTCAAATAAAAATGTAAAATGATACAAATGGCCTAGTCATTTTGTTTTCTTTGGGATTTTCTCCATTGTTGTTGTTTGCAGCATTGTTGCCAACATGCGCCCACATGTGCCCAACCAAATCAGTCTGGAGCTGGTTGTGAACCGCTTGATCCCGAATTTCGTGGTGCACATGGAGGATATCCTGGAATGATACCGGACCACCTTGAGGAGAAACCAACTCTCCCTGGCCATCCCAATCATTATCAAACATCGAATCATCCCGCTCTACCTCAATAATTATGTTATGCATGATTACACAAGCGGTCATCACCTCCCATAGAGTTTGTACACTCCATGCTCTAGCAGGGTGCCTGACGATGGCCCAACGAGCCCGGAGGATACCAAACGCCCGCTCGACATCTTTCCGGGCTGCCTCTTGCTCTTTGGCAAACCTTGCCTCCTGCTCTGAGTTGGGATGGCGGATTATCTTCACGAGTGTAGTTCAAGGTGGATAGATACCTTTAGCAAGGAAGTATTCCTTGTTCTAGTGGTGGCCATTGATCTCAAAATCCATATCAGGGTACTGATCGTGCGCTAGCCTATCAAATTCCGGAGAGCGCTGCAACACATTGATGTCATTGTGCGAGCCGGCCATTCTGAAAAATGAGTGTCAAATCCATGTGTCAAGTGAAGCAACAGCTTCAAAAATCACTGTGTACCCCTCAGAATGGCCGTTGTACGCCCTGCCAACCAAAGAGGCAATTCTTCCACTCTCAGTGCATGCAGTCTATGCTGCCAAGCATCCCAGGAAACCCCTGGAAGCGTTGATTGACAACAGACGGGCTGTGTCCTCTGCATTAGGTTGCCACAGATATTGTTCACCAAACACACCGATCAATGCTCTGTAGAACCTGTACATCGCTTCCAAGCAACTGGACTCGCTCATTTGGATGTACTCGTCTACGTAATCACCGACAACACCATATGCGAGCATCCTAATCACTGTCGTGCATTTCTGATACGAAGAGAGGCCTACCTTGCCAATTGCACCCACTTTGGCGACGAAGTAGTCGTCGTAGACCTTGACGCCATCCATTATCCGGCTGAACATCGGTCTGGACATCCGAAAACGACGGTGAAACAAGGCCGGCGTGAACAATTCCTTGCGGTAGAAGTAGTCGTGGAAGAGCATGTCGTGGCCACATTCTATTTGGCGGTCCAAGGTCGCCGCGCGTCCCGACAAGGACCCCGGTACACGGGGATCTGCGAGACATTGTGCTCGTGGATGATCAATGCAGCCTCCGTGAGAAAGTCGTCGTCGGACTCGTCGTCCGAGGACGTGTAGATGAAGTCCGTGAAGAAGAACTCGTCGTCACTGTCCGCCACGATCTACAGATGAAATGGGACAAATTTTAGTTCGCCCATTTCATCGAACACCTCGCAGGCGGAGGCAATCCAATGCCTCCATAGGGACCTGCAGGCAATGGCCGTCTCGACTTGCGACCTAGAAGCACGGTGCACGAGAGCTCACCTCTGGCGGCAACGACGAAGCTGTTGACGGCGGGAGGTCTCGCAACGGCGAGAGGACAACGACGTCGGCGACGACGTCTTCCGACGCTGCTACGAGGCCGCGAAAGCACAACGCGAAAGCGCGGGGCCGCATCCTATGCTTCCGCACCGCTTGTCGGCGTCTCGACATCGGTGGCCGACGTCGACAGCGGTATCAAATCGCTAGTCCTGGGTGGCGGCGGAGCAGGGGAAGATGTGTGCGAGGGGCTGTGTTTTGGGAGGTAGACAGGCGGGCTAGGGGAGAACAAGGGGAGGATGCAAGAGGCCAGCCCCCGGTGTCCGCGGCCACGCAAACGAGACTCAGATTTGGGCCAGGTTTGGATCGTTCTGGACGCCGCGGCCATCCGTTTTAAGATGTGTCCGCACGGTAGGCCAGATTTTTGTCCGTTTTGCGCGGAATGGGTCGCGCCGTTGGAGATAGCCTCATAGGCCCATGTTTAGAACTAACTCGGATATGGGCCCATACAACTTCGAATAGAGCGAAAGCACCCGTGGACCGAGGATACCCTCGTCACCGCACCCAAGTCAGCGACAGGTCCAAAGCCCACGCCGCTGCTCCCCCCTCCAAACAAGGAAACAAGCAAAGCTAAACGGCGGCGACACCACGAGCCAACGGCGGCGAGCTCGACGGTTACCAATTCCCATCCCGCCGCCCCGCCCCGCATTCCCGTTCCGCGCCCTCCCCGATCAAATCCGACGGCCTTCCCGGCTCCCCACTCCTCCCCAGCCAAAACCGTGGGCGTTCTCCTTCTCTCAATCCGCAACCCAGCCCTCCAAAACCCTAACCGCCGCTCCTCGATCTGATGCTGCCTCTCTGACCTCCCCGATCCTCCCTCCCTCCTCCCCGCGTCGCCATGGAAGACCCCGTGGCTATCCCCTCCTCCTCCTCCTCCGCCGCCGCGCCCTCCGCCGCCGCCGTGGCCCCGTCCCCGCCCCCCGCGCCGCAGCAGGCGCCCGCCCCCGCGGTCGTGAGAGCGGCGGCGGCGGCTCCGGAACCCGCGGCGGCGGGGTCCCGCAGGCAGTTGTTCTCCGTGGAGCTCCGGCCCGGGGAGACCACCATCGTGTCCTGGAAGAAGTTGCAGAAGGAGGCTGGACAAGCGGCGCCCACATCGCTGCAGCAACAGCCGCTAGCGGCGGTAGCGGCCGAGCCTGCAGTCGCTGCGCAACTGCCCCCACCCGGTGTGGTAAGCACTACTCTTCCATGATGTCGTTGTCCGTGGATTGATTTGAGTACTTCATAGTTTGTGCTGCTCAGTTTTGCTTTGCGGGTAGATGCGAAATCGCAACTAGAGCGATCCGTCGATGCCTTAATGTCTGATCTGCGAGTAGAGAAGTGTCCGTGTTGGGCGTCCTTACAGGAAATTATCATTGTGGGGTGAGGGTACAGGGACAATATGTGTAGCTCTCTCTGACCAAATAGTCATAAGGGCGCTGCCCTAGAAGCAAACCGTGCCATACTTCAGTGCCATTCATGCTGTCTTTGCAACCATGTTATTAGTTATTTATGACATGACCTTATCATCATCCCTCAGATGCTGCTCTTCATCAAGCATTTTGCTTACGCACGGTGTACGCCGGACTGTTGAGAAGTCCTGTACGCATTTTACGCCTAACTAATTTGTATCTGTTCGAATCAGGCACCCACTGCAGAAAACAACCCGGAGGATCCGGCACAGCCAAATCGGTTCAACGCAGTCATTGAGAAAATCGAGCGCCTTTACATGGTAACAAATAGATTAGCATTAGCTGAATCCATATTCGCCATTCACTGAGTTCTGACTTTGTATTTGAATTGCTAGGGTAAACATAGCAGCGACGAAGAAGATCTTGACGATGTACCCGATGATGATCAATATGACACTGATGATTCTTTTATTGATGATGCTGAATTGGTTGGTTGTTCAATTCTTCTTAGTCCTGTATTATGTGTGAGAACAACGTCATGTTGCTTCTGAATCTTGTCTGATGTCATAGATGAGCACCTGACTAGTAAACTTCTACCGTTTGACTTGATGTGTATTTTTGCAGACTGTATGATGTAACAATTCTTTTTGTTTGCTGTTGACGCTCACCATATCTATATTGTCATTGTGCACTCAGTTTTTGCTATCTGTTCTATCTGCCCAAACTCTTCGTTTAGTGCTAGGATGAAAATTTATTTTTTATTAGTTTCATATGACATTGTGGCATGGCCCCTTCAACATTACAGTAATAGTTCATTCTTTGTATAGTCTAGGTACATAATGTATCTCTGGAAACGATTGAGCTAATATTCACAACATATTAAGAAAACACGTGTCTAATTACTTACACTGAACTTGCAGAATTTATCCTTTAAGGTGTCATAATAAAACATTTTTGCTTGCGTTGCTATTTCATTATATGTACTGAGAATTTTTTTTTTACTCCTTGCTGATTGCTTTCATGTTTCTTATCTTTGCAGGATGAGTATTTTGAAGTCGATAATTTGAAGACTAAGCACAGTGGATTTTTTGTTAACAAAGGGACATTGGAACAGATGTAAGGTTCCTCAAAATTCTTTGGATTTAATAGAAAATTCATGCTATCACTTATTCTGTTGATGCTGGTAGATTACATCCAGACATAATGGATCTTTGGTTTTTATTTAGTATGGCCTTACTGATGGCACAGGGGTCACCCAATTTGATTGTGATGACCTTTCACCATCGAGTCTAGTAGACCATGTCCATTTAGTATACTATTTGATTTTATCACAGATACCATGGCTGTGAATCACTTGTGGCTACATTTTTTCTTTTTTCATAAACCGTACAATTTTTGCTGTCTGAATTAAAAACACGGCATGCCACAACTGTGGCAGGTAACGACAAGCTTATAATAAACGAATCTACTGATCAAACTGGAAGCAAAGCATGATTGTGCCGGTTATTACCCTAATTAAATCATGGAACAACACACGCAACTGATGAAAGCACAATGAAAATAACATGTCGCAATTTTTTATATGGCAGCACAGATGCTGTGCCAATTTGATCAAATCAACAGATCAAGTTGGCAGCAACACAGTTTTACGTATGCCCATGAATTACATGTATGCTAGCATGGATGATACATCAACCTTCTTTTGCAGTGAATCTGGAACATCGACAGATGTCGCGCCAAAGAAAAGGAGAAGCAAAGACCCATCAGGTGATCATATTGAAATTAATCAGGGTGCTGCAGGTGATTATTTTAACATCAGCAACATGCCTGGGAAAGCTACCAGTCCTGCACATGCTGGGAAAAAATTAGCTACCAGCGGAACCGGAGTCTCAAAAAAGAGATCGACTGATTTTGCCGCAGGTGTTGATGCTGCAAAACGTACAAAGATATCTGGTAAGGATATGTCATATTCCCCTTCAAAAGAGCTAAAAGACATAAAAAAGCATAAAGCTGCAGCATTCCAGCCTACTGATTTTGTTAATAAATCAAGAACCAGTGAGACATATGACTATGCTTCAGCATACAGGGATAAAGGTCCTTCAACACAACTTGACTTTCAACAAGAAAAGACTTATAGTGGTGAAAATCAAGATCTGGCCAACAAAATATATCACAAAGAGAAACATGGAACAAGTGACTTTTCTGGCATCGCACTGCCTGGTACTTCTTGTCCTACACAAGCAATGGTAAGATTTTTATCCTGTTTCCCATACTAGCGAACACATTTGCATAATAAAATAGCCATCAAACTGAGGCATGCTTCCATGCTAACTAACTTATTTTTTTTTTTGATTTTTAAGCACCCCATCACTGGCAGAGAGAGTGCAGGTACCAAACCTAAAGGCACCAGGCTTGAGCGAGCCATTCGGGATTTCGAGAAGTTTGTTGCTCAATGTTAGTATTATATCACATTCCCCTTGAGTATCTCGGTAGGTTGTGGATTAGCGCTGGAAGTAAATTCAGATACTTGTAATTTTCCTTGCAGATAGGCCGCCAGCTATCGATAGTAACGAGGTTGACCCAAATGGTCAGGCATCAATTAAACGACGGTTGCCTCCAGAAGTAAAGGCAAAGCTTGCCAAGGTTGCAAGACTATCGGTATGTAGTAGCACCACAGTCCACAATATTTACTTGTGATTCAAGTTCATCTGAAATTTTACTTGTGATTTAAGTTCATCTGAAATTATGAATGTCTGTGTTCCATGTGATTACTTATGTATATGTTTGTTCTTGAGATTTGACTAGTGAAGTTCAGGAAACTTCCAATCTAATATATCTTAGAAAAACAATGTTTATGAACAGAAGACACACACACACACACACGCACCTTTTTTTGTAACACTATCAATTTGCAGACAAATCATGGAAAGATCCAAGAACAGGAGTTGATGAATCGCCTCATGGGCATAGTTGGACACCTTGTGCAGCGTAGGACATTGAAGGTGAGTTGTGGTTTGATGGAAGTAAACAAGCATGTCCTTGGCACATGAATTTTAGGTACTCCCTCCGATCCATAATAAGTGGCGGTGATTTAGTAGAAAGGTTGGACTAAATCACCGACACTTATTATGGATCGGAGGGAGTGAATATGTTGCTTTGTACAGAAACTAAATTGTACGCCCTCCGTTCCCTTAGATAAGGCGTAATTTTTTTTTTCATTTTTTCACAACAAAACAGGGTGCGGATACAGTTTATTATCAGTGGTTCCAATACTACCCCTCCCCCGTTGCCCTCTTCTTCCAAAAGCGCTCGTGTAGTTAAAACCTAGCAGCACCTCCTTCCTTCTTATTCCCAGCAGATAATTAACGCACCCCCTAAAGAATGTTGCTGATTGGGTGGGCTTCCCATGCATGCGGGATGATCTTTATGGAGTGCATGAAAGCGAGGCAGGTAGCGATAATCGAAGAGACTCAGCGCAACAAATTAGAGAGAGATTTAAGGGGATGGAGAGATTTTCTAGGGGCAAGTTTGGAAAGTATTTCACTGCAAATCTCTCCCTAATCGATGCGCCAAGAAATATATGCCTTTTTCACCGGAACGGAAGGAGTATGTTGTTTTGAACACTGTCACAAACTCATAATGTAATAAATGAAAAAAAATTATAAGATATTATGTTATGGTAGTGCTTGTCATTAGGGATCTATTGTTCATTTCACATGATCAATGTAAATAGTTTTGTATGTATTAGTCTTTAGTATTTAAAGTTACAAACTTTTTTTACTTAATACAATTTAAAACATCATGTATTTTAGAGGCAGTAATTGCCAATTAAATTTGGTAGTACATTTCAGTTTGACATTTCTCACAACATTAGAGTATGATTAAGATTGGAAATAGCATTTTCAAGCACAGCTGCAAGGAATCCTTGCTACGTTTGCCTTAAATATTTATTTAACCTTGTGGAAGTTTGTGGTAATCAGAGAAATGAACCACGTCTTAGTGCAGAAGATCCTTTTGAACACTACAACTACCACTAGTATGAATAATAAATCTACTGTCTGGATTTATCTGCAGTATAAAAAACTGAGATGTTGCTAGCAGGAATATCTTATTTTCCATTACGCTGTAGTTTATAGATCATGCTTATGTTGGTATACTGTGGTGCACTGATCCTGTAGAGTGATCAAATGACTCAATCAAACTACATGCCCATGGCATTACCACCCTTTGTGCCTTGCTTGTTCCCGTCTCTGACTCATGTTACTTGGGGACAGAGAAACATGAAAGACCTGGTAGAATCAGGACTCTCTGCTACACAAGAAAAGACTGATATGTTGCAGCGTGTTAAAATGGAGATCAGTGAAATGGTCAAAGAACATGTTGTTGGCAAGGCCAAGGTAAACAACTAAACATACATCATTGTGTAGTAAGTATGAGGCTTCCGCTATCTTATTGATGTTTGCATTCATGTTTGTTACTTTTGATGTAGAAGATGTTCTTTTACTTATGTGTTACCAGGTCAATGAACAACAGGATGGTTCAGCTGACGATTTTCAGGCTGTTCCTGAAGAAGGAAGAGATTTAAAAGGAAAGTTTGCAATGGATAGTGCATTGGAGGACAGGATGTGTGATCTTTATGATCTGTACGTTGAGGTATAAATCTGTAATCATATTATTGTTTTGGTGTTTGAACAAATTGCACTCTTGACAATTATATTTTGCTTTTTTACAAGGATGCCTGTGGGGTTTATTACTGTAGCTAACCTTATTAGAGCTTATTAGGTTTATTATTTGGATGCTATTTAAAGTAAATATATGAGTAAATTAGTTTTATAGTGATGATGATTATTATTATGATAATATGGATATGTTTGATTTTGTTTACTCTGTACCATTTTAATAGTGGAACACGTAAAACAGTTGCTTTAAATAAAAGCGACTTCAGTGAGATCCTAGCTTCCTTTATCCTTGTTTGGTTTTGTTGATGAAATGTCTGCCCGTGTGCTTGTCAGGGTATGGAGGAAGACAAGGGTCCTCAAAGTAGGAAACTATATGTAGAGGTATTAGCTCTGAGCCCCTGAACCATTTATTGTGTTCTTCATTTGTATGTACTATACTACTATGTAGCGATATTAGCCCTGACCTTCCGTTTTTCACTATATTTCAAAGCCAGTCCTCCTAAATTTTTGTCGCTGCTTATCAGCAATCGTAAATTTTCTTCTAGTGCTTTCATTTGGGAAGAGCAAGGCCAAGTTACTTCTATATTTAATGTAGCTAATAAGTTCAGTTTAGGCATCTCAAAATGACTAAATGTGTAATATCCCCCTCTGCTTGCTGTCTCAATTTGCATTGCAGGATGTTATGGTCTTACATTAATTCAAATATGTCGAATAATGCATGTAAAGGGTTTTTAGAATAGGCAGTTTTCAGGTGTATACACTGCCAATATTTATGTGTATTTTGGCAACGTCAGTTGCTAAGTGGTCTTCCAGTTATTGTGGTGTGTTTTGAGTAGCAGAGTGAGGTTCCGCTTCTGATGGCGCTATTATTCTAGCGGGTGCCCACTTTATCTCATGCACACCTGCATTTACCTTCAGTATGCTTATACAATTTCATTTTCTTGGCACTAGCTTGCAGAGCTATGGCCCCAAGGTTGCATGGATAAATTTGGAATCAAAGATGCCATATCTAGATCGAAGGAGCGAAAGATAAAATTACACAACCAACAAAAGGTAATCATTAGTATTACTTTAAACTAGCGGGCTCTATATAATTTTATATACTTTCTACATTATAAATAATTTGAAATAAACATACTTCCTCCGATTCATATTAAGTGTCGCTAATATAGATGTATCTGGACACATTTTACTTCTAGATACATCCATAGTAGAGACAATTAATATGGATTGGAGGGAGTACCGGAGTAGTATATTTCTGAATTTTATTTAATGCCGCACTGTATTAAATTTGACTTATTGATGAGATCTGTTGGAAACTAAAATTACTCTTCGAGTATTCGTATAATGAATTATTAGATACTAGACATGTTAATTTCATATAAACTTATGAAATATCTTCTGCAATTGTAGTATATAAGGTATAAGGGTCTCTATAATGTGCAACGTATCCACTTAGTCTGAAGAATTTACATAGAGTTGAGTCCAGCTTGAGATGAAATAACCATTTACTCTATCCTTTTTCGTACCGTCAATATTGTTTTCGCCAACCCTATGTTCTTGGTTTCTGTTATCCCCTACAGGCAAGCAAGTTGTGCCAACTCAATCACACGTGGACACTAATAATTTGTACTCTCTCTTCTCACAGTAGTCCCAGAAATTAATTGCACTCGACATGGTACATGGCTATGCTGTCGCATAACCGGCATTTGCTTGTGGCACGGTGCTGACAATATACACATACCGGAGATGAGATTTCTATGCTATGTTTCTTCTAGCAGCTGTGATATCGAGCAATCAATCTGTTTGGGTCTTGTGTCGACTTAAGTTTTGTCTTAGCACCAATTTGAATTATAGCTTGCTCTAGATGTTGATGCTTGTGTATTTTCTTAAGAAAATGTTTGTGTGAATTATGTTCCTAGACACAATAAATTATGTTATCGTATGTGAACCTTTAAACTACTCCCTCCATTCCTAAAAACAGTTTATGATTTTTTGCAAAGAGCAAGGCAGCTGTGCACTTAGCAGTTATGGACCCTCTTGTCCCTGGCAAATAAATCTCACGTTGAGAAGTTATTAGCACTTCACAAACACCATTATTCCCGTGTGCCGTGCTGTGCATGTGCAAGCATTAGCCATTCTGAGCAAGCATTGCCAGTCGGAGCAAAGTTAGCTCTACATGGATTGGCGCTGGCGATTACTATCTCCATGCATGCATGTGGGTATAATGGTGAGACGAGGTGAGCGGTTCAGAATGCAATTAAGGCTGGCGTATCATTAAAGGAGTGAGTGCAGCGTGGAGTGTTATATTTGGAATATTAGAGGGGGAAACAGGGGTGTGCTCTGTTTTATGGTATTTTTAGAGAAGTTCCCATACTAAAGTGTAGTTTTCTTAAATTTAATAATATTAATCTAAATATGCCCATCTGTGTTCCAAAAGTACCTTACTGGATTCCCGGAGGTGAAGCGACTTGAGTTGACTTATACAATGTTATGTATCGAGAAAAGATACTTTTTTTAGGTCAAGAGATTCGTTGCGAGATCACGAATCATATTCCGGGTCTCATGATAGAAGATGGATGTTTTATGGTATTTTTAGAGAAGTTTCAGGTCTTGTTTTTAGGAATGGAGGGAGTGGAGGGAGTACTATTTTGGGAATAGCGCACCCTCAAACTGGGTAAGCAATTGCTCGACCTCCATGCTTAGCTATTGTATCCAGTGTTAGAGATCATTTCACGAACAGGAGGCTGAACCTATCTGTGATAAAATATACTCCCTCCGGTCTCTTTTAATTGACTCGGATTTAGTACAACTTTGTACTAAATTTGAGTCAATTAAAAAGGACCGGAGGGAGTATCACAGATGGATTACCGTATTAACCTGTCAGCGTTGACTGATCATAGACATAGCTTCCCAAAAGCTTTGGAAATGTTCGGAAACGTTCCTTGGAACTATTCTGAACAAAATACTAATTGAACTGAGACATGTCCGTGTGCGTGTGTAAGTCATCACATAATTTACTGCATGTTGCTTACACATAGTTCCATCCTGATTGATTTGAGCCTATCTTTGTGTGCTGCTTTGACTTGATGAACTTCCACCATTTCTTTTCTACTACTTGAATAATATAATGGTATACATGGTTAGAATTAAAAGTTAAATCAGATGCAGCATGATGATGAGCGTCTATGAGTTGTATGGGTGTGTTTGGATTGCTACCAAAGGATACCCTACCGATTTTTTGGTAATGACAAAAATATTGGTTCTTGTTTGGATAGTTGGCAACTTTTTGGCTTGCCAATGCTCCACTACCAACTCTAGTTCATTTTCTTAGCCAATGTTGGCCAACTTGTGGGCAAGGAATGGCACAACCAAAATATTGGCTAGCAAATTTTTTGGTAGGGCAATATTGTGCACAAACCAAACACACTCTATGCATCCCATGATTGTACGGAACCTTCTATCTTGTGAGTTGTCATATTGGAATTATTAATTTCTCTTTTGCTGGCAAACACATTTGTGTGTTGTAGCTAGCCTCATTTCTTATTACTCTTCAAAATAAAGTAAAATACACACGATGTAGCCTGCTAATTTATGTTGGTGTTTTCAATTAAACCAGGTTCGCAACGAGGAGACATTGAAGAGGAAAAGGCTAGCAGTGGCAGAGAAACTGCCAGATAGCTACCATGTTGTAACGCAAAGAGCAATGGCCCTGCAAGTCGCACATCCATCCATTACGAACCCATCATACCCTGTGACTGACTATGGACAGAACCAGGCATCGAGAAGTCTTGAAAGGGCTCGGGAAGCAAGCGGAGGCGCAGTCCCTGATGACAGCAGCAAAAGGGTTGGCGAGATGAAGAAGAAAAAGAGGAAGCCAGAATATGATCTTGTAGATAGACAAGCTAACCCAATGAAGGTTCCCTCTCAGCATGGTAGTGAGAAGCAAAAGGTGACGAAGCATTCAGATGAGGCAAACACTATTACCATATCCACTGTGCTTGGTCTCCCATTCTATGATCAACAACAAATCTGATTATCTTGGTGTAAAAACAGACAGATTTATTTCTCCCTATAGGTTCTTGTGGGGGTGGTGCAACAAGATATTTTTTGTAGAGAGCATGTCATTTTGTAATCTCTCATGGTTTACACAGTTCGTTCCATCCCCTTTATATTGGCTACAACCTGTAAAGCATGGGTTTTGTCTGTTATCATTCGGACGTATAATCAGACTGGGTATGTGGTAAAATTACCCTTGTCTGAGCACACACTTGTGAACAGTGTTAAGTCACTGTGGGGTTTACTGGGGAAGGATTTGAAATCCAATCCGGTGGGCAAACTTTAGAGCAAATGTGAGCTGTTTCGTTCAGGTGGAATACCTAGTGTAGCCACTAGCCAGACTGCTGAACGAGTGGTTCCAGACTACAAGCATGGGGAGGTAACATCAGGTACCTGGGAAATTGATGTACCGTCCCAGTTAAAGGCATGCATCCTCTTTCGCATTCTCCAGACTATGATACAATAATCAAAACAAATTAGTGTTATGTAACTAACGCATGTTGATACTTCCGTCTATGTTGACGCAAATGGTCTTAATCAGGAGTTCAGTCGTAGTACTTAATATAATCTTTGCATGTATATGTTATTATTAGTGGCCCACTATACTGGCAGTTCACAGAATTACGGAAGGACTATGGGGAACATAAAAAAATATACTTAGTGAAGACAATACAAGTGTGCAATTGAATTTTGAATGAAGAAAGCAAAAAAAAAAAAAGCAGTTTCAGTTTGATTTTTTTCCTCGGGCAGGAGCAGGTCTCGGAGTTTTATTGGCATTGATCGTACCACTATTGTTCAGATACTTAAACCTTGTCAAAGGACTCATATGGAGAGCGAATATTAATTAATCATGACTAATTGATGCATTTTCTTCTAAACTTATTTTTTGCATGCGTTTTATTCTAAATAGGGTGAATGACGCTATTTTGAGTTCCCACGCTCCTTACAAAAATGTTTGAATGCCAGATGATGCGCGAACTGCACGTAGTGTCTGTCTCCACCACGGATTTCTGCCTATTTTACCGTGTTTCCAGCAAATGAAATACTTGCAACATGGTAGGATTACATTTCTGGAAGTTTCTATTTCTTAACACTCTCTCTGTCCATAAAAAAATGCCGAAGTTTTGTCTAAATTCTAATGTATGTGTAGTTGTGTACACTAAAGAGTATCTAGATACATATAAATTTAGACAACTTACAGCATGCTTTTATAGACAGAGGTAGGCAAGTAATATTATTTTCGGCTACCTGTTTTGAGATGCAGAGCACCGTCGGCATTAGGAAAAAAGCTATCTGACTTAATGTACTCGCTAAATTAAAACCACGAGATTTATTATATATCAGGGGGAGTAATGGTTTTCAGAAATATTCGTGTATCATTCCAACCTATTCTTTAACTAGAAATATACTCTCTTTCTTGCGGAAATTTCACTGATCTATTAATAATCATCAACTACAATACAAAGAGGCTCAAAAGTAATAAAAAATAGATCAATGGACCACCTAGCGAGGACTACACACACTAGCGCGAGCAGAAGGCGCGCCACTGTCTTTGCCTCTCCATCACCGGAGCCAAGCGAAACTTATCGTAGTAGACAAATGTGAAGTAGTCATGCTAAGACTTAAGGACCGACACATCAGATCAGCAACCATCTCCAATGATAACATCTGTAGATCGGACGAGACTGACCTGAAACCACACTAGCGAGTATGAAATCTGACCGGATCCTAGGAGAATTGTCGGACACATGACTTCACGCGCTCTCCGCCGGCGCTAGACGCATCACCGGAGCAAAGATAGGGCGGGGAGGACCTTATTCGGCCTTGAGGACGTAGCCGCCGCCTCCCCATTCCGAAGAAGACACTGGACTTCCCTCCGACGAAAGTGAAAGGATGTAAATGCCGTCTAGAGGGCAGGGGGAGGAGGTGAATATGCGGTTTAAAACTTTTACGATTATGGCTTGAAAAATGCACAATAAAACTAGCGTTTAATTTGTGAATCACAAAGTTTATATAATTAGGGTTCACCTATGTGCACCAACAACTTATGCTAAGCAAGACAAGCAACTAGCTAATAGCAAGATATATAATTTCAAGAACGAAGGCTATCACAAAGTAAAGTGCATAAGAAAAGAGCTCGGATATAGAAATAACCGAGGTGACGCAAAGATGATCATGTATATATCCCAAAGTTCACACTCTTGCGAGTGCTACTCTTAGTAGGAGCGGTGTGGAGGCACAAGACTCCCCAAACGCAACGAAGTTCTCATCGTATTCTCTCGAGCCTAGCTTCCCACCAAAAAGGAAGTTCTCAATCAACTATGGAACCTTGAGGGTGGTCACCGAACCCGCACAAAGCTTGGGCAGTCTCCACAACTTAACTGGATGCTCCCAAGAAACCGCCACAAAGGCCTCATGCTTGAGGAATCTCCACAACTTAATTGGAGTCCCCAAGAACACCACAAAGATCACTAAGCCTTGTAGGTCCCAAAGACCCAAGATGAACAAGCTCCGGGAACAAGCTCCCGGAGAGATATACTCACGACTTCCACGTATCACCAAATGCAATGGCAAGAACACCACTAAGATTCTCAAATCCTCCACTCTCAAATTCCAACAAAGCTACTCAAGCTATTGGGGGAGAGGAAGAGCAAAAGAGGAGAACAACAATTTTCTCCAAGATCTAGATCTAGTGGATTCTCCTCACAAAGAGAGAGATTTGATTGGTCAAGTGTGGATCTAGATGTCCTCTCTCTTTCCCCTCAAATGGGTGTAAGAATCATGGAGATATTAGGGAGAAAGGGAAAGATTCAAAGTCAACAATGGAGTAGAGAGAGAGAGATAGATAGAGAGAGAGAGAGAGAGAGAGAGAGAGAGAGAGAGAGAGAGAGAGGGAGAAGCAACCAGCGCAAAGGGGAGAAAAGGGACCTTTTATACCCCCAAAACAAAATCTAACCGTTGGAATCGGAATCATAAAAAACTCGTAGGGCGGACCTTCTAGTTTGGGTCGAACCACTCCGGCCGACCGGACTCGTCCGGGCTAGGCCAGACCAATTCCGAACCAATTTTCGCGCTCCCTAGAATCAGCTTGGACCAAGAGGCCGGACCTTCTGGGCTGGGTCGGACGAGTCTGGCCTCACAGACACGACAAACAAAAAACAACGTCATTTTCACATACAAACTCCGATTTTGATGGACTTGGTATTGTTTCGAATCTAGCAACAATCTCTACAAGATAATGCAGAGAACTATCATATTACAATAAAGGAGGATAGAAACAAATGATGAAAGTTTTGACCTATCTATAGAAGACAAACCGATAACACCTCTAATTTAGAAAATGCAACAACTTGAGTTAGGAAACCCCGATTTAGGTGAAACAAGTTTTGTTGGAAAAATGATGACAAGAGCTACCCCACAAAGAGCAAAAATATTAGGAGCAAGTGAGGTAGATTTTTCCACGAATTTATACGCAAAATCTCTCAATACGAAGAACCGAAAAGAGACCCCACTATCGAAAATGGAACAAGCATTTCATGTGGAATCCATTTTCGATAAACTAGAGCTTGTCATTAGAATAAGCACTAGCTATAAAAACCTATGTGGATAACATATAAATAACAACCAACAAATATGATGCAAGGATGCATCCGTTTGAGCTCTCTCTGAACTATACAATCAAGTTACTCATTCGAGAGCACTCTTGATATATATTATGAAAACTAACCTACAAACCGGTCTCCCAACTAAACCACGAGACTGGAAAGAAAGAAACCCTATATATCAAGAACAAACCTTGATCTTGCACATCCCACTTGATCTAGATGATGATGGTCTTGACCGCAACAAGATGGAACACCTTTCTTGATTGTGCTTGGTTGATGAAGTCTTGTGGATTGATCCACATAATACACTATGGGAGAACTTCTTCTTTGGTGCATCTTCACATATCTATGATCACCATATGGATGGAAAGTTCCAAGCATATGATCTCTTCGAGATGGCTCATCTTGAACTTGCGCTTCATTTCTTCTTTCTTCGTAGTGTTGATGTCTTGAATATACACGTGAGAGCTCACTCCATCTTCTTCTTCAAGATATACTTGTCACTTGATCTTCTTTATTTTCTTATTTTTGCAACCTTGAATCCAACATATGATTCACGCATTTCCTATGGACAAATCCTACAAATATAACTCAATCAAAACATTAGTTCATAGAGATTGTCATTAATTACCAAAACCACACATCGGGGCTCCATGTACTTTAGAGAGTCCGCAGCCCGCCACGCCTCCAAGGCCCCAAGGCCACCGGGGGCATAGGCGGAGCGGACCGGCAGCGTTGTCGGCAAGAGAAGCAAAACCCTAGATGGGTTTTAGAGGTGCCTGATACGTCTCCAACGTATCGATAATTTCTTATGTTCCATGCTACTTTATTGATGATACCTACATGTTTTATGCACACTTTATGTCATATTTATGCATTTTCTGGAACTAACCTATTAACAAGATGCCGAAGTGCCAGTTCTGTTTCTGCTGTTTTTGGTTTCAGAAATCCTAGTAACGAAATATTCTCGGAATTGGACGAAATCAACGCCCAGGTTCCTATTTTTCCGGAAGCTTCCAGATCACCGAAGAGGGGCCAGAGATGGGCGGGGACACCACACAGGCGCGGGCCCAGGCCGCGCCACCTGGTGGTGAGGGCACCCTGGTGCCCCTCCGAGGCTCCCTTTTGCCTATTTAAAGGTCGACCTAAAAACCCCGACGGAGGAAGCCACGGTACGCGAAACCTTCCGAGCCGCCGCCATCGCGAAGCCAAGATCGGGGACAGGAGTCTCTGTTCCGGCACCTGCCGGACGGGGAAGTGCCCGGAAGGCTTCTCCATCGACACCGCTGCCATCTCCACCGCCATCTTCATCACCGCTGCTGCTCCCATGAGGAGGGAGTAGTTCTCCATCGAGGCTCGGGGCTGTACCGGTAGCTATGTGGTTCATCTCTCTATGTACTTCAATACAATAATCTCATGAGCTGCCTTACATGATTGAGATTCATATGATGATGCTTGTAATCTAGATGTCATTATGCTAGTCAAGTGAGTTTTACTTATGTGATCTCCGGAGACTCCTTGTCCCACGTGTGTAAAGGTGACAGTGTGTGCATCGTGTGGGTCTCTTAGGCTATATTTCACAGAATACTTATTCACTGTTATGAATGGCGTAATGAAGTGCTTATTTATATCTCTTTATGATTGCAATGTGTTTTGTATCACAATTTATCTATGTGCTACTCTAGCAATGTTATTAAAGTAGTTTTATTCCTCCTGCACGGTGTAATGGTGACAGTGTAGGAAAACGTTGCATAGAAAACAAAATTTTTCCTATCACGAACATGCAATCCAAGCCAAGATGCAATCTAGAAGACGGTAGCAACGAGGGGATGATCAAGACTAACCCTTGAAGAGATTCCAAAGCCTATAAGAGTAGGCTCTTATTGCTGCGGTAGAAGATCACTTGCCGCTTGCAAAAGCGCGTAGAAGATCTTGATCACGATCGGTTCCGGCGCCACGAACGGGCAGCACCTCCGTACTCGGTCACACGTTCGGTTGTTGATGAAGACGACGTCCACCTCCCGTTCCAGCGGGCAGCGGAAGTAGTAGCTCCTCTTGAATCCGACAGCACGACGGCGTGGTGTCGGTAGTGGTGAGAAATCCGGCGGAGCTTCGCTAAAGCGTGCGGGATGTGGTGGAGGAGAGAGACCGCTAGGGTTTGGGGAGAGAGGGGGTTGGGCGCCGGCCCTCTAAGGGGTGCGGCCAAGGCTGAAGAGTGGCTGCCCCCTCCCTCTCCTCCTCATTATATAGGTGGAAGCACCAAGAGTTCTAGTCCAAGTCTTCGAATAAGACCCCAACACTAAAACCTCCCATATGTGGGAAAACCTACCCAAGGTGGGAATCCCACTTGGGGTGGGATTCCCCCTTTCCATGAGGGGGTTTGGCCGGCCACCCTAGGGGAGTCCACCATGGACTCCTCCCTTTAGGGTTGGCTGGTCATGCAAGGTGGAGTCCCTCCGGGACTCTACTTTCCATGGTGATTTCTTCCGGACTTTTCTAGAACCTTCTAGAACCTGCCATAAATGCACCGGATCATTTCCAAACTTGGAATATGACTTCCTATATATGAATCTTATTCTGGACCATTCCGGAACTCCTCGTGATGTCCGGGATCTCATCCGGGACTCCGAACAAATATTCGAACTCCATTCCATATTCAAGTACTACCATTTCAACATCCAACTTTAAGTGTGTCACCCTACGGTTCGTGAACTATGCGGACATGGTTGAGTACTCACTCCGACCAATAACCAATAGCGGGATCTGGAGATCCATAATGGCTCCCACATATTCAACGATGACTTTAGTGATCGAATGAACCATTCACATACAATACCAATTCCCTTTGTCTCGCGATATTTTACTTGTCCGAGGTTTGATCTTCGGTATCACTCTATACCTTGTTCAACCTCGTCTCCTGACAAGTACTCTTTACTCGTACCGTGGTATGTGGTCTCTTATGAACTTATTCATATGCTTGCAAGACATTAGACGACATTCCACCGAGAGGGCCCAGAGTATATCTATCCGTCATCGGGATGGACAAATCCCACTGTTGATCCATATGCCTCAACTCATACTTTCCGGATACTTAATCCCACCTTTATAGCCACCCATTTACGCAGTGGTGTTTGGTGTAATCAAAGTACCTTTCCGGTATAAGTGATTTACATGATCTCATGGTCATAAGGACTAGGTAACTATGTATCGAAAGCTTATAGCAAATAACTTAATGACGAGATCTTATGCTATGCTTAATTGGGTGTGTCCATTACATCATTCATACAATGACATAACCTTGTTATTAATAACATCCAATGTTCATGATTATGAAACTAATCATCCATTAATCAACAAGCTAGTTTAAGAGGCATACTAGGGACTTCTTGTTTGTCTACATATCACACATGTATCAATGTTTCGGTTAATACAATTATAGCATGGTATGTAAACATTATCATAAACACAAAGATATATAATAACCATTTATTATTGCCTCTTGGGCATATCTCCAACAGTCTCCCACTTGCACTAGAGTCAATAATCTAGTTTACATATGTAAAGATATAACACCTTGGCCTTGGTGCTTTATCATGTTTTGCTCACGGAGAGGTTTTAGTCAACGGTTCTGACATGCTCAGAAACGTATGTATTTTGCAATTCATATGCGTCTCAGCGCATCACTCATTTTCCAAATGAGTCGGCATATATGCTTAGTCCTCTGGTGGAACCTTAATTTCGCGGTCTGAAATATGTCACTAATATTGTCACACACAATATAGCTTCAAAGTTTGACTTTGTCGGAACTACACCAAATTCTCAAAGAACCTCCTGACTTAACATCCTTTGTCATTGTCAAAACAATGACATATTCTGCCTTCTTTTTTAGAATCCATCACAATATTTAGAACTCTTCTAAATCTAGCATAGACAACTTCTAGCTCATTGTGCTACCTTTTAAACAACACTTAGTCTAATTTGAGATTTGAAATTATATTTTATATGTGACAAAACCAATATCGGTGTAACACCTTACAGCGATTTGTTTGTCATTTCTTCATACAAAAATATATATATATCCTTAGTTCTTCTAAAGTACTTAAGGATATTCTTACTGTCGTTCAATGATCATCATATGAATCATTCTGGTATATGCTCATAACACTTTATAGCACATGATATCTGATTGTGTACATGTTATTCGTGATCTATAATCACTCATGTGTTTTTACTCATTGAGTGTCAGATACACTCAAGTCTTGTTAAACCTTCACATGACAAGAACATTTTCTTAATATTTCTATATTGAACTACTTCAATATCCATCATATGTACTTTGACTTAAACTTATTTATGTGTTTCAATCTATCTTCATAGATCTTGACACTAAATTTGTTTCAGTCCATATCCTTTCATTGAAGTTAATTCTCAATGAAACCTTTTAATCAAGTATATAATTACATCATTTATAACCAACTATATGTCACCTACATAAAGTATTATAAATGTGTCTTAGCGCTCCCACTTAATTTCTTGCAAATGCAAGCCTCTTCATCGTCTCTGATGAAATCAAAAAACTCTTTGACTATTTCATCTGGTGAAGATTCTAACTCCGTGATACTTACTTCATCCAATTGAAGTTCGTATACCTATCTAGTATTCCACGGACCAGCAAAACTCTTGGTTGTATCTTGTATACACCTTTAATACACACTTCTGTTAAGCAATGTATTTTGCCATCCTACTATCATATCTCATGAAAGAAATATGTAGCGATTACTAGAATAATCCACATAGACTATAAGCATTACTACGGAAGATCTAATCTTATCGTAGTCAACTCTTTGAACTTTGTCGTAAACAACTTTTCGACAAGTCGAGCTTATTCAAGGATATTCCATCCAAGTTCATCAATTTTATAGATCCATTTACTTTCAAAAAGTATTCATCTATCTTGGATTTCATGGCGTATAGCCATTTTAACGGAGTCAGGGCCCATAATAACTTCTTTGTTTGTAGTTGGTTTATCATTATTCAAAATCAATCCTTTGTTCACAAATCATTTATTTGATCACAAAGTAAACCATACCTACAAGGTTCAATATGTACTTCGATCTCCATGGCTAAAACACTTTGTAGTGGGAGCCATGATCGTCGTGGCCGCTTCCGAAACAAATTCCGATGCTGCGCTACTCTGATCATTATGCTCAGGTTCATAAACCTTATCAAATTATATTGTCCTCCCACTCAAATACTTCACTAGAAACAATTTCTCGGAAATAAGAAACATTGACAAACACTTTTTTCTTTGTCTCGTGGGAAGAATTCCCAATTAATTCTCTGGGATAACCAACAAAGACATTCATCCGATTTTGGTTGTAAACTCTTAGACCAAAATTTAAAGAAAGACTATTAGGGTTTATACCCATACCATAACTCGTATGGTGTCATTTCAACGGATCATGATGATGCTCTATTCAGTGTAAAAGCGGTAGTCACTAAAGCATAATCCACAAAAATATAATGGCGTCATAATATTTTATCTCATCATTAATCCAACAAGGTTTGGATACATATCTTGGATACTATATCATCATTATGATACTCCAAGAAATGTGAGTTGTAGAACAATTTCATAACTCTCTTAGATGTTCGCTAAAACTCGTAATTCAAATATTTCTACCATGATCCAATCATAGATATTTGACTTTTCTATTACGATGATTTCCACTTCATGCTGAAATTTATTTGAATCTATTCAAATGTTTCAAACTTCTTTCTTATTGAATATATCCACATTTATACTCAATTCATTGTTGGAAGTTTTCATGAAGTAGAAGAATCTCCCGCACACAACTATGCCCAGTGAACTACTGATACGTCTCCAACGTATCGATAATTTCTTATGTTCCATGCTACTTTATTGATGATACCTACATGTTTTATACACATTATATGTCGTATTTATGCGTTTTGGAACTAACCTATAACAAGATGCCGAAGTGCCAGTTCTGTTTTCTGTTTTTGGTTTCAGAAATCCTAGTAACGAAATATTCTCAATTGGACGAAATCAACGCCCAGGTTCCTATTTTTCCACGAAGCTTCCGAACACCGGGAAGGACCGAGGGGGCCACAGCCCACCAGGAGGGTGGCCGGCGCGGCCTAGGGTTGGCCGCGCCGCCTTACCCCCGCCTCTTCGACCTTCCGCGCGCCTCTTCGCCTATAAAGCCCCCGCATCGAAAACCCTTACAGAAAAAGCCACGATACGAAAAGTTCCAGAGCCGCCGTCATCGCGAAGCCAAGATGGGGACAGGAGTCTCGTTCGGCACCCTGCCGGAGCGGGGAAGTGCCCGGAAGGCTTCTCCATCGACACCGTTGCCATCTCCACCGCCATCTTCATCACCGCTGCTCCCATGAGGAGGGAGTAGTTCTCCATTGAGGCTCGGGGCTGTACCGGTAGCTATGTGGTTAATCTCTCTACTATGTACTTCAATACAATGATCTCATGAGCTGCTTTACATGATTGAGATTCATATGAGTTTGTATCACAATTTATCTATGTGCTACTCTAGTGATGTGTTATTAAAGTAGTTTTATTCCTCCTGCATGTGTGCAAAGGTGACAGTGTGTGCACCGTGTTAGTACTTGGTTTATGCTATGATCATGATCTCTTGTAGATTGCGAAGTTAACTATTGCTATGATAATATTGATGTGATCTATTCCTCCTACATATGCATGAAGGTGACAGTGTGCATGCTATGCTAGTACTTGGTTTAGTCGTTTTGATCTATCTTACACTTAAGGTTACTTAAATATGAGCATTATTGTGGAGCTTGTTAACTCCGGCATTGAGGGTTCGTGTAATCCTACGCAATGTGTTCATCATCCAACAAAAGTGTAGAGTATGCATTTATCTATTCTGTTATGTGATCAATGTTGAGAGTGTCCACTAGTGAAAGTGTAATCCCTAGGCCTTGTCCCTAAATACTGCTGAGTTACTACTGCTTGTTTACTTTTACTGCGTTACTACTGCTGCAATACTACCACCATCAACTACACGCCAAGCTATTTTCTGGCACCGTTGCTACTGCTCATATATATTCATACCACCTGTATTTCACTATCTCTTCGCCGAACTAGTGCACCTATTTGGTGTGTTGGGGACACAAGAGACTTCTTGCTTTGTGGTTGCAGGGTTGCATGAGAGGGATATCTTTGACCTCTTCCTCCCGAGTTCGATAAACCTTGGGTGATCCACTTAAGGGAAAACTTGCTGTTCTACAAACCTCTGCACTTGGAGGCCCAACAACTGTCTACAGGAAAGGAGGGGGAACGTAGACATCAAGCTATTTTACGGCGTCTTGCGGAGGAAAGGTAAAAGGTACTCACACTCGGATCTTGGCTACTAAGCTATTTCCCGGCGCCGTTGTAAGTACTCGAAGCTATTTCCTTTAGACTCTGCAATTGCGACATTTGGTTTCTTGTTTACACTAGTTAGGCATAATGGAAAACAACAAAAATATGAGAGATCTTTATGAACTTTATCTTGAATTAGGACATGATGTGTTTGAAGAGAGAATTAAAAAACCCATGGAACTTTATATGCATGCTAATGGGAATGTTATTACTATGAATGCTTTGAACACCATTGTTGCTAATGCTATGGAAAATTCTAAGCTTGGGGAAGCTGGCTTTGATGAGCATGATATTTTTAGTCCCCCAAGCATTGAGGAGAAAATTTACTTTGATGATACTTTGCCTCCTATTTATGATAATTATAATGATAGTAGTCTTTTGTTACCACCTGTTATGGAGGATAAATTTGATTATGATTACAATATACCTCCTATATTTGATAGCTACTTTGTTGAATTTGCTCCCACTACAACTAATAAAACTGATTATGCTTATGTTGGGAGTAATAATAATTTTATGCATGAGACTCATGATAAGAATGCTTTATGTGATAGTTATATTGTTGAGTTTGCTCATGATGCTACTGAAAGTTATTATGAGAGAGGAAAATATGGTTGTAGAAATTTTCATGTTACTAAAACACCTCTCTATGTGCTGAAATTTTTGAAGCTACACTTGTTTTATCTTCCTATGCTTGTTACTTTGCTCTTCATGAACCTGTTTATTTACAAGATTCCTATGCATAGGAAGCATGTTAGAGTTAAATGTGTTTTGAATTTGCCTCTTTATGCTCTCTTTTGCTTCAACTCTTATTTCTTACGAGTGCATCATTAAAACTGCTGAGCCCATCTTAATGGCTATAAAGAAAGAACTTCTTGGGAGATAACCCATGTGTTTATTTTACTACAGCAATTTTTGTTTTGTTGAGTCTTGGAAGTTGTTTACTACTGTAGCAACCTCTCCTTATCATGTTTTTGTGCCAAGTAAAGTTTCTATGTCAAAGTTGATGTTATATTTGGGATCGCTGCGCAGAAACAGCATTGCTGTCTGTCACGAATCTGGGCACAGTTCCCTGTAGAAAATTTAAAAAATCTGCCAATTTACGAGCGTGATCCTCAGATATGTACGCAACTTTCATTAGTTTTGAGTTTTTCCATTTGAGCAAGTCTGGTGCCATCTTAAAATTCGTCTTTACGGACTGTTCTGTTTTTGACAGATTCTGCCTTTTATTTCGCATTGCCGCTTTTGCTAAGTTGAATGAGTTTCTTTGTTCCATTAACTTTCAGAAGTTTTGTGCAATGTCCAGAAGTGTTAAGAATGATTGTGTCACCTCTGAACATGTGAATTTTTGATTATGCACTAACCCTCTAATGAGTTTGCTTGAAGTTTGGTGTGAAGGAAGTTTTCAAGGGTCAATAGAAGAGGGTGATATAATGAGATCGAGAAGAGTGAAAGGTCTAAGCTTGGGGATGCCCGGTGGTTCATCCCTGCATATTTTAAGAAGACTCAAGCATCTAAGCTTGGGGATGCCAAGGCATCCCCTTCTTCATCGACAACTTATCAGGTTTCTTCTAGTGAAACTATATTTTTATTCCATCACATCCTATGTATTTTACTTGGAGCGTCTGTGTGCTTTTATTTTTGTTTTTGTTTTGTTATCTTAGTTCTCTGAATAAGTTCATCCTTGTGTGGGAGAGAGACACGCTCCGCTGGTTCGTATGAACACATGTGTTCTTAGCTCATAATATTCATGGCGAAGTTTCTTCTTCGTTAAATTGTTATATGGTTGGAATTGGAAAATGCTACATGTAGTAATTGGTAAAATGTCTTGGATAATGTGATACTTGGCAATTGTTGTGCTCATGTTTAAGCTCTTGCATCATATACTTTGCACCTATTAGTGAAGAAATACATAGAGCATGCTAAAATTTGGTTTGCATAATTGGTCTCTCTAAGGTCTAGATAATTTCTAGTATTGAGTTTGAACAACAAGGAAGACGGTGTAGAGTCTTATAATGTTTACAATATGTCTTTTATGTGAGTTTTGATGCACCTGTTCATCCTTGAGTTTGCTTCAAATAACCTTGCTAGCCTAAACCTTGTATCGAGAGGGAATACTTCTCATGCATCCAAAATCCTTGAGCCAACTACTATGCCATTTGTGTCCACCATACCTACCTACTACATGGTATTTCTCCGCCATTCCAAAGTAAATTGCTTGAGTGCTACCTTTAAACAATTCAAAATTTATCACCTCTTATTTGTGTCAATGTTTTATAGCTCATGAGGAAGTATGTGGTGTTTTATCTTTCGATCTTGTCATTTACTTTTGACAGACTTTCACAATGGACTAGTGGCTTCATCCGCTTATCCAATAATTTTGCAAAAAGAGCTGGCAATGAGGTTCCCAGCCTCAATTAATTAACTTGCATTAATAATTCTCTTCACATGTTTTGCTCTGATTCATCAGTAAGCAACTTAATTTTGCAAATAGACACTCCTCCATGGTATGTGAATGTTGGAAGGCACCCGAGGATTCGGTTAGCCATGGCTTGTGTAAGCAAAAGGTTGGGAGGAGTGTCATCCATAAATAAAGAAAAACTAAACTAAAGTACATGTGTAAACAAAAGAGAAGAGGGATGATCTACCTTGCTGGTAGAGATAACGTCCTTCATGGGAGCCGCTCTTGAAAGTCTGGTTGATGAGGTAGTTAGAGTACCCGCTACCATTCGTTGACAACAACAAACACCTCTCAAAACTTTACTTTTATGCTCTCTTGATGTTTTCAAAACCAAAGCTCTAGCACAAATATAGCAATCGATGCTTTCCTCTTTGTAGGGCCATTCTTTTACTTTTTTTGTTGAGTCAGTTTACCTATCTCCTTCCACCTTAAGAAGCAAACACTTGTGTGAACTGTGCATTGATTCCTACATACTTGCATATTGCACTTGTTATATTACTTTATGTTGACAATATCCATGAGATATACATGTTACAAGTTGAAAGCAACCGCTGAAACTTAATCTTCTTATGTGTTGCTTCAATACCTTTACTTTGATTTATTGCTTTTGAGTTAACTCTTATGCAAGACTTATTGATGCTTGTCTTGAAGTACTATTCATGAAAAGTCTTTGCTTTATGATTCAGTTGTTTACTCATGTCATTACCATTGTTTGATCGCTGCATTCATTACATATGCTTACAATAGTATGATCAAGGTTATGATGGCATGTCACTTCAGAAATTATCTTTGTTATCGTTTTACCTGCTCGGGACGAGCAGAACTAAGCTTGGGGATGCTGATATGTCTCCAACGTATCGATAATTTCTTATGTTCCATGCTACTTTATTGATGATACCTACATGTTTTATACACATTATATGTCGTTATTTTTCGGAACTAACCTATTAACAAGATGCCGAAGTGCCTCTCTTGTTTTTGGTTTCGAAATCCTAGTAACGAAATATTCTCGGAATTGGACGAAATCAACGCCCAGGTTCCTATTTTTCCACGAAGCTTCCGAACACAGGAAGGACCGGAGGGGGCCACAGCCCACCAGAGGGTGGCCGGCGCGGCCTAGGGTTGGCGCGCCTTACCCCCGCCCCCTTCGACCTTCGCCGCCTCTTCGCCTATATAAAGCCCCGCATCGAAACCCTTAAAAAAGCCACGATACGAGAAAAGTTCCGAGCCGCCGTCATCGCGAAGCCGGGGACAGGAGTCTCTGTTCGGCACCTGCCGAGCGGGGAAGTGCCCGGAAGGCTTCTCCATCGACACCGTTGCCATCTCCACCGCCATCTTCATCACCGCTGCTGCTCCCATGAGGAGGGTAGTTCTCCATTGAGGCTCGGGGCTGTACCGGTAGCTATGTGGTTAATCTCTCTACTATGTACTTCAATACAATGATCTCATGAGCTGCTTTACATGATTGAGATTCATATGAGTTTGTATCACAATTTATCTATGTGCTACTCTAGTGATGTGTTATTAAAGTAGTTTTATTCCTCCTGCATGTGTGCAAAGGTGACAGTGCGTGCACCGTGTTAGTACTTGGTTTATGCTATGATCATGATCTCTTGTAGATTGCGAAGTTAACTATTGCTATGATAATATTGATGTGATCTATTCCTCCTACATATGCATGAAGGTGACAGTGTGCATGCTATGCTAGTACTTGGTTTAGTCGTTTTGATCTATCTTACACTTAAGGTTACTTAAATATGAGCATTATTGTGGAGCTTGTTAACTCCGGCATTGAGGGTTCGTGTAATCCTACGCAATGTGTTCATCATCCAACAAAAGTGTAGAGTATGCATTTATCTATTCTGTTATGTGATCAATGTTGAGAGTGTCTACTAGTGAAAGTGTAATCCCTAGGCCTTGTCCCTAAATACTGCTGAGTTACTACTGCTTGTTTCTGTTTCTGCGTTACTACTGCTGCAATACTACCATCAACTACACAAGCTATTTTCTGGCACCGTTGCTACTGCTCATATATATTCATACCACCTGTATTTCACTATCTCTTCGCCGAACTAGTGCACCTATTTGGTGTGTTGGGGACACAAGAGACTTCTTGCTTTGTGGTTGCAGGGTTGCATGAGAGGGATATCTTTGACCTCTTCCTCCCTGAGTTCGATAAACCTTGGGTGATCCACTTAAGGGAAAACTTGCTGCTGTTCTACAAACCTCGCACTTGGAGGCCCAACATCTACGAAGGAGGGGAACGTAGACATCAAGCTATTTTCTGGCGCCGTTGCCGGGGAAAGGTAAAGGTACTCACACTCCGGATCTTGGCTACTAAGCTATTTCCGGCGCCGTTGTAAGTACTCGAAGCTATTTCCTTTAGACTGCAATTGCGACATTTGGTTTCTTGTTTACACTAGTTAGGCATAATGGAAAACAACAAAAATATGAGAGATCTTTATGAACTTTATCTTGAATTAGGACATGATGTGTTTGAAGAGAGAATTAAAAAACCCATGGAACTTTATATGCATGCTAATGGGAATGTTATTACTATGAATGCTTTGAACACCATTGTTGCTAATGCTATGGAAAATTCTAAGCTTGGGGAAGCTGGCTTTGATGAGCATGATATTTTTAGTCCCCCAAGCATTGAGGAGAAAATTTACTTTGATGATACTTTGCCTCCTATTTATGATAATTATAATGATAGTAGTCTTTTGTTACCACCTGTTATGGAGGATAAATTTGATTATGATTACAATATACCTCCTATATTTGATAGCTACTTTGTTGAATTTGCTCCCACTACAACTAATAAAACTGATTATGCTTATGTTGGGAGTAATAATAATTTTATGCATGAGACTCATGATAAGAATGCTTTATGTGATAGTTATATTGTTGAGTTTGCTCATGATGCTACTGAAAGTTATTATGAGAGAGGAAAATATGGTTGTAGAAATTTTCATGTTACTAAAACACCTCTCTATGTGCTGAAATTTTTGAAGCTACACTTGTTTTATCTTCCTATGCTTGTTACTTTGCTCTTCATGAACTGTTTATTTACAAGATTCCTATGCATAGGAAGCATGTTAGACTTAAATGTGTTTTGAATTTGCCTCTTTATGCTCTCTTTTGCTTCAACTTCTATTTCTTGCGAGTGCATCATTAAAACTGCTGAGCCCATCTTAATGGCTATAAAGAAAGAACTTCTTGGGAGATAACCCATGTGTTTATTTTACTACAGCAATTTTTGTTTTGTTGAGTCTTGGAAGTTGTTTACTACTGTAGCAACCTCTCCTTATCATGTTTTTGTGCCAAGTAAAGTTTCTATGTCAAAGTTGATGTTATATTTGGGATCGCTGCGCAGAAACAGCATTGCTGTCTGTCACGAATCTGGGCACAGTTCCCTGTAGAAAATTTAAAAAAATCTGCCAATTTACGAGCGTGATCCTCAGATATGTACGCAACTTTCATTAGTTTTGAGTTTTTCCATTTGAGCAAGTCTGGTGCCATCTTAAAATTCGTCTTTACGGACTGTTCTGTTTTTGACAGATTCTGCCTTTTATTTCGCATTGCCGCTTTTGCTAAGTTGAATGAGTTTCTTTGTTCCATTAACTTTCAGAAGTTTTGTGCAATGTCCAGAAGTGTTAAGAATGATTGTGTCACCTCTGAACATGTGAATTTTTGATTATGCACTAACCCTCTAATGAGTTTGCTTGAAGTTTGGTGTGAAGGAAGTTTTCAAGGGTCAATAGAAGAGGGTGATATAATGAGATCGAGAAGAGTGAAAGGTCTAAGCTTGGGGATGCCCCGGTGGTTCATCCCTGCATATTTTAAGAAGACTCAAGCATCTAAGCTTGGGGATGCCCAAGGCCTCCCCTTCTTCATCGACAACTTATCAGGTTTCTTCTAGTGAAACTATATTTTTATTCCATCACATCCTATGTATTTTACTTGGAGAGCGTCTGTGTGCTTTTATTTTTGTTTTTGTTTTGTTATCTTAGTTCTCTGAATAAGTTCATCCTTGTGTGGGAGAGAGACATGCTCCGCTGGTTCGTATGAACACATGTGTTCTTAGCTCATAATATTCATGGCGAAGTTTCTTCTTCGTTAAATTGTTATATGGTTGGAATTGGAAAATGCTACATGTAGTAATTGGTAAAATGTCTTGGATAATGTGATACTTGGCAATTGTTGTGCTCATGTTTAAGCTCTTGCATCATATACTTTGCACCTATTAGTGAAGAAATACATAGAGCATGCTAAAATTTGGTTTGCATAATTGGTCTCTCTAAGGTCTAGATAATTTCTAGTATTGAGTTTGAACAACAAGGAAGACGGTGTAGAGTCTTATAATGTTTACAATATGTCTTTTATGTGAGTTTTGATGCACCTGTTCATCCTTGAGTTTGCTTCAAATAACCTTGCTAGCCTAAACCTTGTATCGAGAGGGAATACTTCTCATGCATCCAAAATCCTTGAGCCAACTACTATGCCATTTGTGTCCACCATACCTACCTACTACATGGTATTTCTCCGCCATTCCAAAGTAAATTGCTTGAGTGCTACCTTTAAACAATTCAAAATTTATCACCTCTTATTTGTGTCAATGTTTTATAGCTCATGAGGAAGTATGTGGTGTTTTATCTTTCGATCTTGTCATTTACTTTTGACAGACTTTCACAATGGACTAGTGGCTTCATCCGCTTATCCAATAATTTTGCAAAAAGAGCTGGCAATGAGGTTCCCAGCCTCAATTAATTAACTTGCATTAATAATTCTCTTCACATGTTTTGCTCTGATTCATCAGTAAGCAACTTAATTTTGCAAATAGACACTCCTCCATGGTATGTGAATGTTGGAAGGCACCCGAGGATTCGGTTAGCCATGGCTTGTGTAAGCAAAAGGTTGGGAGGAGTGTCATCCATAAATAAAGAAAAACTAAACTAAAGTACATGTGTAAACAAAAGAGAAGAGGGATGATCTACCTTGCTGGTAGAGATAACGTCCTTCATGGGAGCCGCTCTTGAAAGTCTGGTTGATGAGGTAGTTAGAGTACCCGCTACCATTCGTTGACAACAACAAACACCTCTCAAAACTTTACTTTTATGCTCTCTTGATGTTTTCAAAACCAAAGCTCTAGCACAAATATACAATCGATGCTTTCCTCTTTGTAGGGCCATTCTTTTACTTTTTTTTGTTGAGTCAGTTTACCTATCTCCTTCCACCTTAAGAAGCAAACACTTGTGTGAACTGTGCATTGATTCCTACATACTTGCATATTGCACTTGTTATATTACTTTATGTTGACAATATCCATGAGATATACATGTTAAAGTTGAAAGCAACCGCTGAAACTTAATCTTCTTATGTGTTGCTTCAATACCTTTACTTTGATTTATTGCTTTACGAGTTAACTCTTATGCAAGACTTATTGATGCTTGTCTTGAAGTACTATTCATGAAAAGTCTTTGCTTTATGATTCATTGTTTACTCATGTCATTACCATTGTTTCTGATCGCCGCATTCATTACATATGCTTACAATAGTATGATCAAGGTTATGATGGCATGTCACTTCAGAAATTATCTTTGTTATCGTTTTACCTGCTCGGGACGAGCAGAACTAAGCAGGGATGCGATACGTCTCCAACGTATCGATAATTTCTTATGTTCCATGCTACTTTATTGATGATACCTACATGTTTTATACACATTATATGTCGTTATTCCGAACTAACCTATTAACAAGATGCAAGTGCCGTTCGTTTTCTTGCTGTTTTTGGTTTCAGAAATCCTAGTAACAAATAATTGGACGAAATCAACGCCTGTGTTCCTATTTTTCCACGAAGCTTCGAACAGGGAAGGACCGAGGGGGCCACAGCCCAGGGGAGGGCGGCCAGCGTGGCCGCGCCGCCTACCCCCGCCTCTTCGACCTTCCGACGCCGCCTCTTCGCCTATATAAAGCCCCCGCATCGAAAACCCTTACTGAAAAGCCACGATACGAGAAAAGTTCCAGCCGCCGTCATCGCGAAGCCAAGATGGGGGACAGAGTCTCTGTTCCGGCACCCGCCGGAGCGGGAGAAGTGCCCCCGGAAGGCTTCTCCATCGACACCGTTGCCATCTCCACCGCCATCTTCATCACCGCTGCTCTCCCATGAGGAGGAGTAGTTCTCCATTGAGGCTGGGCTGTACCGGTAGCTATGTGGTTAATCTACTATGTACTTCAATACAATGATCTCATGAGCTGCTTTACATGATTGAGATTCATATGAGTTTGTATCACAATTTATCTATGTGCTACTCTAGTGATGTGTTATTAAAGTAGTTTTATTCCTCCTGCATGTGTGCAAAGGTGACAGTGCGTGCACCGTGTTAGTACTTGGTTTATGCTATGATCATGATCTCTTGTAGATTGCGAAGTTAACTATTGCTATGATAATATTGATGTGATCTATTCCTCCTACATATGCATGAAGGTGACAATGTGCATGCTATGCTAGTACTTGGTTTAGTCGTTTTGATCTATCTTACACTTAAGGTTACTTAAATATGAGCATTATTGTGGAGCTTGTTAACTCCGGCATTGAGGGTTCGTGTAATCCTACGCAATGTGTTCATCATCCAACAAAAGTGTAGAGTATGCATTTATCTATTCTGTTATGTGATCAATGTTGAGAGTGTCCACTAGTGAAAGTGTAATCCCTAGGCCTTGTCCTAAATACGCTTACTCTAGCATTTCTTGTTTCTCGTTACTACTCTTGCAATACTACCACCATCAACTACCACGCAAGCTTTTCTGGCACCGTTGCTACTGCTCATATATATTCATACCACG
This sequence comes from Lolium multiflorum, assembly GCA_030979885.1. NCBI lineage: Eukaryota > Viridiplantae > Streptophyta > Magnoliopsida > Poales > Poaceae > Lolium > Lolium multiflorum. The sequence continues at coordinate 303,695,342 of CM061749.1, forward strand.
TATTTCACTATCTCTTCGCCGAACTAGTGCACCTATTTGGTGTGTTGGGGACACAAGAGACTTCTTGCTTTGTGGTTGCAGGGTTGCATGAGAGGGATATCTTTGACCTCTTCCTCCCTGAGTTCGATAAACCTTGGGTGATCCACTTAAGGGAAAACTTGCTGCTGTTCTACAAACCTCTGCACTTGGAGGCCCAACACTGTCTACAGGAAAGGAGGGGGAACGTAGACATCAACTACATACATCATCATGTATATTTCCACTAAGTTAGTTGCCCGTTTCAACTCTTGGCCTATGAACGGTATTTTAGTCATTCTCTTTAGAAAAGATTTGCAAACGCCAAACGATTCAAAAATCAAATGACTCCAAAAATCCATTTGCATGGAGTTCCTTCATGCGTTCCTTTCTAACATGACCTAAATGGCGGTTCCACAAATAAGTGGAATTCAAATCATTTGCCTTATGGCATTTTAGCGTCAGTGTTATGTATGTGTGTTTCACCATTAAGATTTATAATAACTTATCCATCATACATGGAGTAATGTCATAATTTGAACAACTCATTGTTTTTATTTGACCAGAGCAAAATAACAATTATTAAGTTCTTTATTATAAATTCTAAGGGCTAGATAGAATGCCAACGATGAACATAATAACACTTTATTTTTGTTCCAGACGTGCATACCTATCATATTCCTTGTCAGTCACTTAGGCCATTGTATTCTTGTATTGTGTTGTTTTGTATGACACTTCATACCAACCAATATAGCACTAATACCCAAGAATTTCATTGTGTGACTAAACTAGGAATACATCCATAACATGTATATCATTTATATACACCTGAGCTAGACTTTCTAGTCTTTTCTTTATTTCTGCCAAAATATCTTTTGCAGTTTCTCTTTTAGCTTTCCTCATTATTCAGAAAAACACTTCAACATCAATAACTTCTAGGTTTGTTGGTCAAATACCAATAACCTTGAGGTTTTTACTTTGAAGTTGTTCATCATATGACAAGTGTTCTAGATTTCACTTATTAGTAACTATGATGAACAATTTCACTCATAATTTTATCCATCAATTCATGACAACTTTTTGAGACCATGTCTGTACATGCTAGGCTCATAAAGTTTAACCTTAGTATTTGTATGTGCAAATCTGGCTTGCACCCATTGTAAGCACACGTAGAATCTATAACACCCGATCATCACGTGATGCTTCGATACGACGAGTCTTAGCAACGGTGCATACTAAGGATGATAACTTCATGGATATGCGAATATCGTTAGTGCTCCAATAGTTGGAGGATTGTGACGCCTGGCGTCTTCAACCTTCATACATTCCCATAAAACTTATGAGTTTATGTAGTCTCACCAAATTATATTCTATCATCTTGCAATAAGGTCTTAGATATCACATATATCTCATACCTTGATTATTTCCGAAAACTAAATTTTCAGCTCCTTACTTTTCAAACAGATTTGAACTTCAAGTTTCACGGAGACAAGATAACTTTAGGTACTAATTGAAACCATAGCTCTCTGAATCAACAAAGTGAGTTTCACTAAAAGTTTGCAATAGGACTTAATCAATTCTTGATTCTTTAACAATACGGTACTAATCCGTAAAGTTTCTTATCAGATTTTAACAGTATTTCTATCTCAATAACAAGACTAGCGCATAGTAGTAAACGGATGCCAATACTACAAAATTAATTCAAAATACTACTCAGACTATGTTTATGATAATTAGTTCATGTTTTAATCTAATTACTAATGAACTCCCACTTAATACAACATCCCTCATAGTTGTTAAGTGGTACACGATCCAAATCCACTACATCAAAACCGATCATCACGTGAGATGATGTAGCTTCAATGGTGAACATCAACATGTTGATCATATCATCCATATGACTCGTGTTCAACCTTTCGGTTTCCGTTGTCCCGAGGCCATGTCTGTACATGCTAGGCTCGTCAAGCAAACCTAAGTATTCGCGTGTGCAACATGGCTTACACCCGTTGTATGTCGAGTTTATCACACCCGATCATCACGAGATGCTTCAAAACGTCGAACAATGCAACGGTGCATACGAGGAAGAACACTTTATTATCTTGATATTAATGTGAGGGATCATCTTATAATGCTACCGTCGCGATCTAAGCAAAATAAGATGCATAAAGGATTAACATCACATGCAATTCATATGTGATATGATATGGCCCTTTTGTCTTTGCGCCTTTGATCTTCATCTCCAAAGCACGGACATGATCTCCATCATCTTCGGGCGTAGCGTCAAGGTTCATGGCGCCGGCTTCATGGTTGTTCACCTCATGTAGCAACTATTACAACTACTTTGAAATACTACTCAACATGAAAATTAAAGACAACCATAAGGCTCCTGCCGGTTGCCACAATACAATAATGATCATCTCATACATAGTCATCATCACATTATGGCCATATCACATCACCAAACCCTGCAAAAACAAGTTAGACGTTCTCTAATTTGGTTTGCATATTTTACGTGGTTTAGGGTTTTCGAGTAAGATCCAATCTACCTACGAACATGAACCACAACGGTGATACTAGTGTTGTCAATAGAAGAATAACTTGAATCTTCACTATAGTAGGAGAGACAGACACCGCAAAGCCACTTATGCAATACAAGTTGCATGTCGAGCGTGGAGCAAATCTCATGAACGCGGTCATGTAAAGTTAGCCGAGCCGCTTCATCCCACTATGCCACAAAGATGCAAAGTACTCAACTAAAGATAACAAGAGCATCAACGCCCACAAATCATTGTGTTCTACTCGTGCAACCATCTATGCATAGACACGGCTCTGATACCACTGTAGGAAAACGTTGCATAGAAAACAAAAATTTTCCTATCGCGAACACGCAATCCAAGCCAAGATGCAATCTAGAAGACGGTAGCAACGAGGGGATGATCAAGACTAACCCTTGAAGAGATTCCAAAGCCTATAAGAGTAGGCTCTTATTGCTGCGGTAGACGATCACTTGCCGCTTGCAAAGCGCGTAGAAGATCTTGATCACGATCGGTTCCGGCGCCACGAATGGGCAGCACCTCCGTACTCGGTCACACGTTCGGTTGTTGATGAAGACGACGTCCACCTCCCCGTTCCAGCGGGCAGCGGAAGTAGTAGCTCCTCTTGAATCCGACACGACGGCGTGGTGTCGGTAGTGGTGGAGAAATCCGGAGCTTCGCTAAGCGTGCGGGATGTGGTGGAGGAGAGAGACCGCTAGGGTTTGGGGAGAGAGGGGGGTTGGGCGCCGGCCCTCTAAGGGGTGCGGCCAAGGCTGAGCCAAGAGTGGCTGCCCCCTCCCTCTCCTCCTCATTATATAGGTGGAAGCACCAAGAGTTCTAGTCCAAGTCTTCGAATAAGACCCCAACACTAAACCTCCCCATGTGGGAAAACCTACCCAAGGTGGGAATCCCACTTGGGTGGGATTTTCCATGAGGGGTTTGGCCGGCCACCCTAGGGGAGTCCACCATGGACTCCTCCCTTTAGGGTTGGCTGGTCATGCAAGGTGGAGTCCCTCCGGGACTCTACTTTCCATGGTGATTTCTTCCGGACTTTTCTAGAACCTTCTAGAACCTTGCCATAAATGCCGGATCATTTCCAAACTTGGAATATGACTTCCTATATATGAATCTTATTCTCCGGACCATTCCGGAACTCCTCGTGATGTCCAGGATCTCATCCGGGACTCCGAACAAATATTCGAACTCCATTCCATATTCAAGTACTACCATTTCAACATCCAACTTTAAGTGTGTCACCCTACGGTTCGTGAACTATGCGGACATGGTTGAGTACTCACTCCGACCAATAACCAATAGCGGGATCGGAGATCCATAATGGCTCCACATATTCAACGATGACTTTAGTGATCGAATGAACCATTCACATACAATACCAATTCCCTTTGTCTCGCGATATTTTACTTGTCCGAGGTTTGATCTTCGGTATCACTCTATACCTTGTTCAACCTCGTCTCCGACAAGTACTCTTTACTCGTACCGTGGTATGTGGTCTCTTATGAACTTATTCATATGCTTGCAAGACATTAGACGACATTCCACCGAGAGACCCAGTATATCTCTCCGTCATCGGATGGACAAATCCCATTGTTGATCCATATGCCTCAACTCATACTTTAGATACTTAATCCCACCTTTATAGCCACCCATTTACGCAGTGGTGTTTGGTGTAATCAAAGTACCTTTCCGGTATAAGTGATTTACATGATCTCATGGTCATAAGGACTAGGTAACTATGTATCGAAAGCTTATAGCAAATAACTTAATGACGAGATCTTATGCTACGCTTAATTGGGTGTGTCCATTACATCATTCATACAATGACATAACCTTGTTATTAATAACATCCAATGTTCATGATTATGAAACTAATCATCCATTAATCAACAAGCTAGTTTAAGAGGCATACTAGGGACTTCTTGTTTGTCTACATATCACACATGTATCAATGTTTCGGTTAATACAATTATAGCATGGTATGTAAACATTATCATAAACACAAAGATATATAATAACCATTTATTATTGCCTCTTGGGGCATATCTCCAACAGACAGTGTGTGCACTCGTGTTAGTACTTGGTTTATGCTATGATCATGATCTCTTGTAGATTGCGAAGTTAACTATTGCTATGATAGTATTGATGTGTATTATTACTCCTACATAAGCGTGAAGGTGACAGTGTGCATGCTATGTTAGTACTTGGTTTAGTCGTTTGATCTTTCATGCACTCTAAGGTTATTTAAATATGAACATTGAATTGTGGAGCTTGTTAACTCCCATTAAGGGTTCGTGTAATCCTACGCAATGTGTTCATCATCCAACAAGAGAGTGTAGAGTATGCATTTATCTATTCTATGTGATCAATGTTGAGAGTGTCCACTAGTGAAAGTCTAATCCCTAGGCCTTGTTCCTAAATACGCTATCGCTGCTTGTTTCTTTTTTCTTGCGTTACTACTTGCGTTACTACATGTTTACTTCCCGCAATATTACTACCATCAACTGCCCAGGAGCTTTTGGCGCCGTACTACTGCTCATATTCATTCATACCACTTGTATTTCACTATCTCTTCGAACTAGTGCACCTATTAGGTGTGTTGGGGACACAAGAGACTTCTTGCTTTGTGGTTGCAGGGTTGCATGAGAGGGATATCTTTGACCTCTTCCTCCTGAGTTCGATAAACCTTGGGTAATCCACTTAAGGGAAACTTGCTGCTGTTCTACAAACCTCGCTCTTGGAGGCCCAACACGTCTACAAGAATAGAAGCACCCGTAGACATCAAGCACTTTTGGCGCCGTTGTCGAGGAAAGGTAAAAGGCACTCATACTCCGGTTCAGGTAACAGTACTTTTCTGCGCCATTGTGTGTGTGCTCGAAGCTATTTCCTTTAGACTCTGCAATTACGACATTTGGTTTCTTGATTACACTAGTTAGGCATAATGGACAACAATGAGCTTCTTATTCTATTTCTTGATTTAAGAAATGGATGGTTTGATGCGAAAATTAAAAAACCCATGAAACATATTAATATGAATGCTTTGAACACTATTGTTGCTAATGCTATGGAAAATTCTAAGCTTGGGGAAGCTGGCTTTGATGAGCATGATATTTTTAGTCCCCCAAGCATTGAGGAGAAAATTTACTTTGATGATACTTTGCCTCCTATATTTGATGATGAGAATAATAATGATAGCTACTTTGTTGAATTTGCTCCCACTACAACTAATAAAATTGATTATGCCTATGTGGAGAGTAATAATTTTATGCATGAGACTCATGATAAGAATGCTTTATGTGATAGTTATATTGTTGAGTTTGCTCATGATGCTACTGAAAGTTATTATGAGAGAGGAAAATATGGTTGTAGAAATTTTCATGTTACTAAAATGCCTCTCTATGTGCTGAAATTTTTGAAGCTACACTTGTTTTATCTTCCTATGCTTGTTACTTTGCTCTTCATGAACTTGTTTATTTACAAGATTCCTATGCATAGGAAGCATGTTAGACTTAAATGTGTTTTGAATTTGCCTCTTGATGCTCTCTTTTGCTTCAACTTCTATTTCTTGCGAGTGCATCGTTGAAATTACTGAGCCCATCTTAATGGCTATAAAGAAAGAACTTCTTGGGAGATAACCCATGTGTTTTTTACTACAGTACTTTGTTTTATATTTGTGTCTTGGAAGTTGTTTACTACTGTAGCAACCTCTCCTTATCATGTTTTTGTGCCAAGTAAAGTTTCTATGTTAAAGTTGATGTTATATTTGGGATCGCTGCAGAAACAGCATTCTGTCACGAATCTGGGCACAAGTCTCTGTAGAAAATTTGAAAAAATCTGCCATTTTACGAGCGTGATCCTCGATATGTACGCAACTTTCATTAGTTTTGAGTTTTTCCATTTTAGAAAGTCTGGTGCCATTTTAAAATTCGTATTTACGGACTGTTTTGACAGATTCTGCTTTATTTCGCATTGCCGCTTTTGTTAAGTTGAATGAGTTTCTTTGTTCCATTAACTTTCAGAAGTTTTGTGCAATGTCCAGAAGTGTTAAGAATAATTGTGTCACCTCTGAACATGTGAATTTTTGATTATGCACTAACCCTCTAATGAGTTTGCTTGAAGTTTGGTGTGAAGGAAGTTTTCAAGGGTCAATAGAAGAGGGTGATATAATGTGATCGAGAAGAGTGAAAGGTCTAAGCTTGGGGATGCCCCGGTGGTTCATCCCTGCATATTTTAAGAAGACTCAAGCATCTAAGCTTGGGATGCCCAAGGCATCCCTTCTTCATCGACAACTTATCAGGTTTCTTCTAGTGAAACTATATTTTTATTCAGTCACATCTTATGTATTTTACTTGGAGCGTCTGTGTGCTTTTATTTTCGTTTTGTTATTTTCATTCTCTGAATAAGTTCATCCTTGTGGAGAGAGACACGCTCCGCTGGTTCGTATGAACACATGTGTTCTTAGCTCATAATATTCATGGCGAAGTTTCCTCTTCGTTAAATTGTTATATGGTTGGACTTGGAAAATGCTACATGTAGTAATTGGTAAAATGTCTTGGATAATGTGATACTTGGAAATTGTTGTGCTCATGTTTAAGATCTTGCATCATATACTTTGCACCTATTAGTGAAGAAATACATAGAGCATGCTAAAATTTGGTTTGCATATTTGGTCTCTCTAAGGTCTAGATACTTTCTAGTATTGAGTTTTGAACAACAAGGAAGACGGTGTAGAGTCTTATAATGTTTACAATATGTCTTTTATGTGAGTTTTGCTGCACCGATTCATCCTTGTGTTTGTTTCAAATAACCTAGCTAGCCTAAGACTTGTATCGAGAGGGAATACTTCTCATGCATCCAAAATCCTTGAGCCAACCACTATACCATTTGTGTCCACCATACCTACCTACTACATGGTATTTCTCCGCCATTCCAAAGTAAATTGCTTGAGTGCTACCTTTAAACATTTCAAAAGTTATCGCCTCTTATTTGTGTCAATGTTTTATAGCTCATGAAGAAGTATGTGGTGTTTATCTTTCAATCTTGTTGGGCAACTTTCACCAATGGACTAGTGGCTTCATCCGCTTATCCAATAATTTTGCAAAAAGAGCTGGCAATGGGATTCCCAGTCCCAAATTAATTAACAAAAATAGACACTCCTCCATGGTATGTGATTGTTGGACGGCACCCGAAGGATTAGCCATGGCTTGAGAAAGCAAAGGTGGGGAGGAGTGCCATCATAATAAAACTAAAATAAAAGGCACTCCTTCATGGTATGAGATTGTTGGCAGGCACCCGAGGATTCGGTTAGCCATGGTTTGTGAGAGAAAGGTTGGAAGGAGTGCCACCCAAAAATAAAATAAAATGGGAGCCGCTCTTTGAAGGTTTGTCTGGCAAGGGGGTTAGAGTACCCGCTACCATTCGTTGACAAAAACAAACACCTCTCAAAACTTTATTTTTATGCTCTCTTTATGTTTTCAAAATAAAAGCTCTAGCACAAATATAGCAATCGATGCTTTCCTCTTTGAAGGGCCTTTCTTTTACTTTTATGTTGAGTCAGTTCACCTATTTCTCTCCATCCCAAGAAGCAAACACTTGTGTGAACTGTGCATTGCTTACATACTTGCTTATTGCATTTGTTATATTACTCTATGTTGACAATTATCCATGAGATATACATGTTATAAGTTGAAAGCAACCGCTGAAACTTAATCTTCCTTTGTGTTGCTTCAATACCTTTACTTTGATTTATTGCTTTATGAGTTAACTCTTATGCAAGACTTATTGATGCTTGTCTTGAAGTACTATTCATGAAAAGTCTTTGCTTTATGATTCAGTTGTTTACTCATGTCATTACCATTGTTTTGATCGCTGCATTCATCTCATATGCTTACAATAGTATGATCAAGGTTATGATGGCATGTCACTTAAGAAATTATCTTTGTTATCGTTTTACCTGTGAAGAACTGGGATGCGATACGTCTCCAACGTATCGATAATTTCTTATGTTCCATGCTACTTTATTGATGATACCTACATGTTTTATGCACACTTTATGTCATATTTATGCATTTTGGAACTAACCTATTAACAAGATGCGAAGTGCCGTTCTGTTTTCTGTTTTTGGTTTCGAAATCCTAGTAACGAAATATTCTCGGAATTGGACGAAATCAACGCCCGGGTTCCTATTTTTCCCGGAAGCTTCCAGATCACCGAAGAGGGGCGAGAGATGGGCCAGGGGGCCCCACACACCACACAGGCGCGGGCCCAGGCCTGGCGCGCCACCTGGTGGTGAGGGCACCCTGGTGCCCCTCCGAGGCTCCCCTTTCGCCTATTTAAGGTCCTGACCTAAAAACCCCGACGGAGGAAGCCACGATACGCGAAACCTTCCAGGCCGCCGCCATCGCGAAGCCAAGATCGGGGACAGGAGTCTCTGTTCGGCACCTGGGACGGGGAAGTGCCCCGGAAGGCTTCTCCATCGACACCGCTGCCATCTCCACCGCCATCTTCATCACCGCTGCTGCTCCCATGAGGAGGGAGTAGTTCTCCATCGAGGCTCGGGCTGTACCGGTAGCTATGTGGTTCATCTCTCTCTATGTACTTCAATACAATAATCTCATGAGCTGCCTTACATGATTGAGATTCATATGATATATCTCTTTATGATTGCAATGTGTTTTGTATCACAATTTATCTATGTGCTACTCTAGCAATGTTATTAAAGTAGTTTTATTCCTCCTGCACGGTGTAATGGTGACAGTGTGTGCACTCGTGTTAGTACTTGGTTTATGCTATGATCATGATCTCTTGTAGATTGCGAAGTTAACTATTGCTATGATAGTATTGATGTGTATTATTACTCCTACATAAGCGTGAAGGTGACAGTGTGCATGCTATGTTAGTACTTGGTTTAGTCGTTTCGATCTTTCATGCACTCTAAGGTTATTTAAATATGAACATTGAATTGTGGAGCTTGTTAACTCCGGCATTGAGGGTTCGTGTAATCCTACGCAATGTGTTCATCATCCAACAAGAGAGTGTAGAGTATGCATTTATCTATTCATTATGTGATCAATGTTGAGAGTGTCCACTAGTGAAAGTCTAATCCCTAGGCCTTGTTCCTAAATACGCTATCGCTGCTTGTTTTTTCTTGTTTCTTGCGTTACTGCGTTACTACTGCATGTTTACTTCCCGCAATATTACTACCATCAACTGCACGCCAGCGAGCTATTTTATGGCGCCGTACTACTGCTCATATTCATTCATACCACTTGTATTTCACTATCTCTTCGCCGAACTAGTGCACCTATTAGGTGTGTTGGGGACACAAGAGACTTCTTGCTTTGTGGTTGCAGGGTTGCATGAGAGAGGATATCTTTGACCTCTTCCTCCCGAGTTCGATAAACCTTGGGTAATCCACTTAAGGGAAACTTGCTGCTGTTCTACAAACCTCTGCTCTTGGAGGCCCAACACTGTCTACAAGAATAGAAGCACCCGTAGACATCAGTGCCACACGATCGTCTCTTGTAAATTCTACCATTCCAACCAATTCTTTAACTAGAAACTCCTATTTTGCCTTTCTAAGATTTGCTGGTTTCCACAATAAATTTTGCAACATGATATCCATAAGGAATTTTTTCACTATATCAATTATCCAAATGCTAGCACGATGATGATATACATAACCAAACAACAACAAACACAAAGGGCAGTGCGAGCATCACTTATATCAGCATTCAAATATTTTTAATAGAATCACCTGAATTCAAAAGTGTGAACATCATATTTTAAGAAGACACGTGTCAACAAGCTTATTTTTAAAGAAAAATACATCTCAATGATTTTTTATTCATAGAGGCAAGAATGGAAGCACAAATTCTTTCGAGGCTAGGTAAGGATGGTAAAATAGGCGGACGACTGCAACCATGGAAACGAGGACCGAACTGCATCGCCTCCGGCTTGATCTCCCCCCTCAGGCGTTCTCTCCAAGCACCAAAACTAGATCCCGCATCCTCTCTCCACGCGCACTTCCAATCTCTCCACGCTGCGTGTAGCGGCTAGGTTGCTCACACCTCCTATAGGTTCTGCAGCACCTCCCCATGCCCGTGTTGGTGGCCACCCTGGCCTCGCTGCTAACCGTTGTCGTGCTAGCCGTGACTGTCGTCGCCTATAGGTCCAACCCTATTGTTCGAGCACGAATGATGGTGAAGCACTCTTTCGTCCCTAAGGTCGTGAGGGTGGACGTTCTTGTGTGGCCACCCTTTCTCCCGTCCCCTGTGCTTCCTTTGGCTAGTTGCCGATGCCCTTGGAGCCGATCTTTGTAGGTATGAAGTTCCTAGCATTGGGTCGATGCACCTGCGGCCACGTGGGCTCTGCTTGCAGAAGATAAGATTTTCCTCCTCCTCTGAGCTCGCCCCTAAGAAACCAACCCCATAACAACTGATGCCAACTATGTCTGCGCCTAGTATGCCTATGTTTTTATTGGAGGCGGTCCTCTCTGGACCGCACCATCAATGCGTCCACCACATCGTCTCAACCACGTATGTTGCGACCTCCTCAGCCCTACCCGGTGGGATGGGCAGATGGCTCGCATGCCTCTCCATGACGCCCATGATGTCTACTCTACTAGCGCCTTCTCTTCCATCGACCGGTGATGCAACAGGTGGCGCTGGGCGCTGGCCACAAAGAGGTTCATTGGCAGCTCATCTAAACTAGGGAGAACCTGCACCACACGGGTTGTTGAAATAATGGGCAAATGCTTTGGCCCATGTAGTATTTCAGAGTTTCCTATAAATCTCAAAGCCCACATATGTGACAACCCATGTGAGTTTGAGCCCAAGTTGGTGGCATCTCACAAGGGAGTGGGAAATGGAGTGGGAGTTAAGTTTAGTCCCACATGGAAAGTTGGGAGAAAGTTAGACCGCCTTATAAGGTACACGCACTCCCCTCCTTTTCGCTCGCTCAACTCGACTTGACTCGTCACAACACGCGCCACGTGCTCATGTTGACTGAATTGAGCCTTGAGACCAGACTTACTATCTGTAATAAATAGAGTCCTAGACGGAAGCGTCACAATTAGTCGGTTCTGGTCGCTCCCAGATCGTGGGATATCTATAACCGACTCGAAATGTGCGACGTGGGCATGTACCATGTTGCCTAGGGTTCCCTAGGCATATATAATTGTCGCGTCCACAAGATGGAGGACACCGAGGGTTTGCACCCCCTTTTTTGTCTGACAGATGGGCGCTTGGCGCTGCGACCTGGATCACGCACAACACACGAACACACGTTTTTTACCTATGTTCAGGATGCAATATGCGAAACCCCTACGTCCTGCATATATGGTCTCCTCGAACTTGAGCACGTACACAAGGATCTGAGATCTCCCTTCCTTCTCCTCCGTTACATCTTTTTTCTCCTCCTTTCCCCAAGACTAACTTTCTAACTTGCACCAGGTCCTCCTTTTGTATCTTAAGGAGGATCGGCAGGCATGATGACTCCGCATGTGCCAAAGGTGGCGACCAGAGAGGTGGGCGGCATGGTGACCGAATCACTGTCTCAAGCCCACATGGCCTGACCAGCCCTGAACGACGCCTTTTGATCCGTCTTGCATCCCCGCAATGGCGCCAACAAGCGCATGCAGAGGCTGCAATCCTGTTGTGCAGTGAAGACGCTGGTGGCCTCTTCAGGAAGAACGCGCCAGGTGGAAGACATGCACCTTTCGGGGCACGTCCCCGCTACCGAAAGCTCCGTGAGTGTTGACCGGGGTGGCATTGCCGGGTTAGAGCCTCTCTTGTGTGCGGGTGGCCCACCTGGGATGGCATATGGCCGAAGGGGAACTTTCTCGGGCCGAGCTCCTCGAAGATACCGTAAGGCTCTCACGAACGACATCTTCGAGAAGCTCTGACCCAAGATATTCCCCAGACCTCTCCTGCAGCCGCAGGAGCGAAGCCTAGGGCCCTCGGTGCCTCTCATGTAAGCTTGGTACCGAACCCCGGCGGGTGAGCCCTTTTATAGCCGGGGCACCGCTTCTTCCGCTGTCTTGTCCTTCCAACAAGGTGTCGTGTGGCACATATCTTTGAGCAATGCGCCCACCCACGCGTCTAGTGGAGTGGGGACCCTGGTTCTCATCTCGCTGGCAATAATATCTTGCTCGGCTACGGCAAAAACACATCTGGTACATGACCTAAAGTCTTGCCACCTCTCTCTGCTTTTTCCACCAGGATAGCCTACTCCATCCCACCCGCCGGCGTGCACCGACGAACGGGAGAGAAGGTCTCCGGGACCACTCGCCTTTGCGATCCTATACGGGAGATGGCGAATTAGGTTTTTTTGAAGCACACTGCGCGACCGCTCAAGCTCTTCATCACGGGTCATCTACCAGATAATTCGAGCGGTGCTGCGTACCGTCGCCTCCGCTGCTGTCTACTTCGACCCTTCTTTGCCAACGTTGTCATAAAAAAGGTCACCACTGCATCAACAGCTGCTTCACCTACAAGGCTACAACCGATTGGTAAGTGTGTCATATCCCGATCTGCTTAGCGATGGTTGTTGTACCGTATGCATTGTTGGTGTTCATGTTGCTCGAATTTCACATGTTAATAGCTGATGTAGTCATGTTTTATATTATGGAATTAATCATGGAAATTGTGCCTAATTATCCAACACGGGTTCTTCTCCGACACCGAAGGTACATCCCTATCCTGCTTGGCTTAACGAGAGATTGCGTCTTTGCCACAAAGTTGTGCACTGGGCTTCGATCTGCCGTGAGCGACTCAGTTGCAATAATTGTCGCCAGTTCAACCACTAAGCGAAGTGCTAGGCAGGGATAATTTCTCCCCGTCCTCGTCCGGTCAAAGATCATCATGCTATGTACGTAGATACCCTTCGATTTTCGTCTTCATTCCTCCTAGAGACCCCCTCATCATCCGTGGAATAAACCAAAGCCACCTCGCCAGCCGAGAGATGTGCAACTGCAGTTCGTCCTGGTTGAGCAGGCCAGATTGTCTCACGGTGAGCTGCAAGGTAGCCTATCGCATGTTGATAGTTTTTTAATGGTGAGAGCGGAGGCTGCTCTTGGCAAATCTCTGACTGCTCCTTATGTCTCTCCTCCGTATGATATCCATGTTGGATCCTCTAACGATTGGAAATACGATCTCCATGGTTGTTTCTCTCCTCATCCTAGGCCTTGCCCGTCGCCCCAACCCATTGTGTTGCCTGCCTCTAAGAGCAAGGGCATTTCTAGGGTCATGACTTCGGTGTTCCAAATCATGCCCGAGCTATATGCGATATGTGGGGGAGCTCACTCCTCTGAAGGTGGACTTGATTGGGACCTTTGCGGTGGCCTTTTCATCCCCACAACAACCCTTGCTGGAACCTATCTAGTCGCTTGATTTCGTAGACCGTGGAGGCTTGCGTGCTAATCTTTCTCTCTCATCTGAGTCCTTTAGCCAGGTGGGACCTATGGCTGACAAGGACGCGCGAGAGCTAGCTTCTCCGGATCTCTTGAAGCAGCGTCCGGCGTCGAGGATTACGTATCACCCCTGTGAGATAATAGGACCGGTTTTTTAATTTTTCCCCATCGCTTGATTAGAAGGTCGATCTCACCAATTCTCAGAAAGTAGATCATACCTCCAGAGGAGAAGCTTCATATGTAATCCTTATGGATGCACAAGATGGTGGATGATTAACTCTGTCTCTATGCTCCCTAAGAAAATCTTTGCACCTTCTTAACTCTTTCATCCTAGTGTCACATCAAAATCTGGCCCAATTACTCATTTTTCTATTATACATCCTGGAAGGCATATTAATCATATAGAAAGGATGGGAAGAGGCACATATAATGCCACAATCGGCTATTTTTGCTGCCAGCAAGGAGTGACAAGCTCCCCACAAAGGCAAAAGCCTACTCTCCCTCTAGCAACCAGACATGCAACAGTCGTGGAAATCCAAAAGTGTCTGTACAAAACATCCCTGCAAGGTGCTACCTATCATATACTCCTCCCTAATTCTAGCCTTAATGGCCTCCACCACCGACAAACCACCGTTGAATATCTCATCGTTCTGGTGCCTCTATATGTACCAAAAGACGAGAATGGTCGCGGTTCACATGTCCCGCCAAGCCGCAATCGGGCAGGTCTGTGATGTCCACTAGACCACCACTAAATGTGGCCCGTGTCGACCGTATGTCACAATTACTCTAGCATCCATTATTCCCGCACGGGGTAGAGGACATGGGATCATAAGTTAGAATGGTAGAAGAAGCACCTGATTGTATGAATCACCCCCACGTGAAACAAGGGATGATTCGATTTCCGAACTTAGGATATTCCACTCCGAAGATGGTGTCGACTTGAGAAAGCTCTCATAGCGACCAGTGTCTAGTGAATCGACCAGCCATGTCTGAGGACCCAATCAAAAAAACTATATCCAAAACACCCCCGAGAAGGGTTGAATCGAAAGACTTTTCTTGGCTAATCTCTTTATCGATGGCTACAAACTTATCGTGGCGGAGGTTTGTCGGTGAATAATGAAGAATTAACAGGAAGGTATACCATATCGATGTGGACATACCATATCGATTGATATGTGCGTAGGGCCCCCTAGGACCCTGAAGCACAAGATAGGTGCTTCGTTTCCAGATCCTATTCGTATCTAGAAGATTCACCCTTGTGTGACAGAGGAAACAAATTAAGAGTATATTGTATCGTTCTAGATCAAAGACTTGCTTCAATAGATCATGACTTCATATGACGGGCCGGAGACCCCTACGGAGAGTCAAACCATGTGGGATGCCATTCTTTTAAAAAGAATATCATATCTAGTTCTTGTGCTACGTAAAATCATATCAACTACACCTCCCCTTGTGCCTCTGGGGCGCGGCTGTTAGGAAGATCGTTCGACGGTATAGTCGATCAAGATATGCTTTATTTAAAAAATGGATGACAACAAGCACACGGTGACATTTAACGTGCAGTAGTTCTGTGAGAGTTTTTATGGTACCCGATACTGCAGGTAGCAGTATACACCATCTGACGGTTTTTTTTTTTTTTTGAAAACCTTCATTATATATTAGCACGCAAGCCGCCTCATTAAAAACCTTCCAGTCCCCTTCGGTACCCTGGTAAGGAAAAGAGTGCGTCTGGAACTTGCGGCCACACAACAGAATTCAGGTTACATTGTAAAGAGGCTTACATCATTGGCTAACTCAGCTATTACAAAGTCAGGTGGTTCATCAATCCAAACCACTGACTGATACCCCTGCGCCTTGGCAGCTAGGTTATGAGCAACTATATTACTTTCTCTTGGACAGTGACTAAACGTCACCTTTGCAAACCCTCTCGCCAGGAAAGCACATTCTTCATAGATCGCCGCCGCAGGTCCCGCCGAGTTGCCCTCTTGCTTCATAGTATCGATAACCTCCATACAATCGCTATTGACCTCCAATTTTGAGCAGCCCATTTGACCCGCCAAGACCAAGCCATCCCTCAAGGCTCTGGCTTCAGCAGTTGGCGCATCACCAACGTGCTCGATGCCACAGCAACAGGCAGCTATAAACCTTCCCTTGTCATCTCTTAACACTGCACCCGTTGCACCTGAAAAATATTCATGAGAGAAGGCAGCATCGATATTAAGTTTAATAAAATCCTCCTTTGGTTTCTCCCAACCGTGTCTCTTGATCCCAGCATCCTTCTTTAGAGCTCGGAAGTGATTTAGGGCAATCACTGAGATAGCTTGTGCAGATTGGGCTGCCTTCTGAACTTTCTCTTCATGGACAATTTTCCTTCTCTCCCACCACAGGTACCAACATGCAGTGACGATCAGCTCTTGTAAACCAAGATCAGTGATCTGTGGCGCCCTTCTTTTCCCTCGCCTTAGTAGAACTTCAAAAACTCCAGATCCCGCCCGATCTTCAACACAGCTCTCTGCAATATAAGCCGACAGCCCCAGATTATCCCAAACTTCTACTGCCCTAGGACACTGAAAGAAGAGATGTCTAGTATCTTCACAGTGAATCTGACAGACGGGGCATAGGCTACTAGTTATGATGTGTCTGTTCGCCAAAACCGCCTTGCATGGAATGGTCCCATGAAGAAATCTCCAGGAGAAAATTTTCATCTTTGCTGGGACTCGCAATGCCCACAGGCTAGCCCACACTGGGTTTGTTGCTGCTGACCCCTGATGATTAGTTCTTCTTAATTTCTGACCATGCTGATGGTCCCATTCGATGTGATACGCCGAGCGAACAGTGAATACACCAGTCTTCGTGTAATTCCATGACACAAAGTCTTCCATCATCCCAACAGCTAGAGGAATCTTGAGAATCCTAGTAACATCCACCTCCAGGAACAAATCTCTTAAAAGCTCCTCATCCCATGTTCTAGTATCAGGGTCAATAAGCTCAGATACCTTCGTATAGACAGTATTTCCTCGCGGTGTCAAAATCTTCCTGGATGGGCTAGAGGGGATCCAAGCATCAGACCAAATGTTAATACTAGTCCCATCCCCGACCCTCCAGATATGCCCTCTTTTCAGAGTTTGCAAACCAAACCATACACTCTGCCAGGTAAAGGACGACCCTTTTTTAAGATCGGCATTCAGAATATCCCCCGAGGGGTAGTACTTTGCTCTCATAACTTGAGCACATAGAGACTCTGGCTCACATAATAATCTCCAACTTTGCTTCGCTAATAATGCAAGATTAAAACAGTGAAGATCGCGAAATCCCATTCCACCCTTATTCTTTGAAACACACATCTTCCACCAAGCAAACCAATGCATATGTTTCTGATCATCTTCATCTCCCCACCAGTAAC
Organism: Lolium multiflorum; assembly: GCA_030979885.1. Lineage (NCBI taxonomy): Eukaryota > Viridiplantae > Streptophyta > Magnoliopsida > Poales > Poaceae > Lolium > Lolium multiflorum. The sequence continues at coordinate 303,712,719 of CM061749.1, forward strand.
GGGCCATTGCATCAGTGATCCCTTTTATTACTAGTTTGGGCAGCTTGAACACGGACATAGCATATGCGGGAATCGCCTGGATAACCGCCTTTAACAGAACCTCCTTTCCCCCATAGGATAACAGCTTTTCCTTATACCCCGCTAAACGGGCACAGATTCTATCAATAAGGTGTATAAAGCAATCCGTTCTATCAATCCCCACCAATGGTGGTAAACCCAGATATTTATCCGTAATGGCTTCTGTTAGAATATTCAATTCAACACATACCTCTTCTCTAGTCTCCACCCTGGTGCATGGGCTGAAGAAAATGCTTGATTTAGCTTCGCTAACCATCTGACCCGAGGCACCACAGTAATCCTCCAGAACTTTTCGAAGAGCTCTGGCATTATGTAAATCTGCTCTCATTAAAATTAAAGAATCGTCCGCAAAGAGCAAATGAGAGACCGCCGGGGCCGCCCTACACACCTTTACCCCCAAAATATTTCCTGCTTCTTCCTCTACTTTGAGAAGACTTGTCAGACCTTCAGCACATAAAAGAAACAGGTATGGGGACAGAGGATCTCCCTGACGTAATCCCCTAGTCGGAGAGAATTGTTCGGTTTCCCTTCCATTAAACCGAACCTGGTACCTCACCGATCCAACACACGACATAACCAACCGAATCCAATTCTGATCAAAACCGAGCCGGCTGAGGATCTTCTCCAGGAACCCCCACTCTACTCGATCGTAGGCCTTATGCATATCAAGCTTCACAGCACAAGTCCCATATTTGCCTTCCCTCTTCCGTTTTATCGCATGGAAGCACTCAAAAGCAACCAGAAAGTTATCAGTAATCATACGGCCGGGGACAAAAGCACTTTGCATAGGGGAAATTATCTCTGGCAGAAGAACTTTCAGCCTCGCCGTCAGCACTTTAGATATCACTTTATACATAACATTGCACAAACTTATAGGCCTATACTGAGATATACTTTCAGGGCTGTCCACTTTTGGTATTAGTACAATATTTGTATTGTTCCACCCCTCTGGTACACTCCCTGAGTTAATAGCAAGGAGCACTTCATCTGTGAGATCTTCTCCAATAAGACTCCAGTATCTTTTGAAAAAAATGGCATGTAGTCCGTCTGGGCCTGGGGCTTTGAGATCCCCAATATTGAACATGGCCTTCTTCACTTCTTCTCTAGTGTAAGGAGCATTCAGGACCGTATTCATCTCCGCTGACACACGTGGAGTAACTTTGTTAATGACATCCATGCTTGGTTCCGCCACCTCTCTAGAGAACAAATTCCCAAAGTAGTTATTGATGTGAACAGCAAGGCCATCCTCATCCTCAATCCAATTTCCCCTCTCGTCTTTGAGACGTTTGATAAGGTTTCTTTTCTTCCTTGCCGTTGCAAAATTATGGAAAAAATTAGTATTGCGATCCCCAGATTTCATCCAATTTGCTCGGCTCCGCTGCACCCACTTGAGTTCATCCTGCTCGTGGAGATTTTCAATCTCCAATTGGATTTCTTGGATTTTCCCTGCCGCTTCATCAGACAGAGGTCCTTCCATGGCCGAATTCAGTTCCCTTTGTAGTTCTTTTAGCCGTCTCTTCGGCTCCCCGAGGACCCTGCGGTCCCATGCATGCAAGGCCTGGTGGACCACCTGTAACTTCTGGGCCAAACTCGTCGGCCCTCCTGCCGAAGCTTCTTCCCAGGCCCCTCCAACAATGTCGTCAAAAGAGTCTTCTAGAAACCATTTTGCTTCAAACATCTTCTTTGTTCCGCTATTCTTCACCTGGTCTGGATCGAAATACTCTGTATTGACCGTGATTGGTCTATGATCCGACTTCCAAAAATCTTCATGTATTACTGCCGCCATGGGGAATTTATCCCTCCACCGTTGGTCTGCCACCACCCTATCCAGACGTTCTCTTATCCGACCCCTTCTCCAGGTGAAAATGTCGCCAAAAAACCCCATATCACTTAGATTACAATTTGACAACGCGTCTCTGAACATTTGCATACATCTCTGCGGCCTCATATTACCACCCTCCTTTTCACTATTGGATAAAATCTCGTTGAAATCACCAATAACCATCCAAGGTAAATCAAACATCCCATGTAAGTCCCTAATATAGTCCCATGACAGATGTTTTCTATCTCCACTAGGTTCACCATAAAACCCCGTGATTCTCCAACCATTCCCAGAATTCTCATCGATACGAATATCCAGATAGTTTGTGTGAACAGTAGAGGAGGTCACCTTAATATTTTTATTCCAGAGCAACAGCAACCCACCGCTTCTCCCATCACTTTCTGATTCAATCATATGATCATACCCCAACTTTCGTCTGATTGTTTCTGCCCTCGTTTTCGTCAAATGTGTCTCGGACAGGAAGAACACATCCGGCTTCAAACGCCTGCGGAGATCCACAAGCGCTCCAACTGCCGACGACTTACCAAGTCCTCGGCAGTTGCATCCACATGTTTTCATTGTGCCCGGCGGTCATCCTCGAGGGATGCCGCCGATCCTGCATTTTGGTTGGAGTTTGGAGCCCCATCTGACTTCTTTTGCCGCTTAGAGTCCGAGGAATTTTCCTGCTCTTGAACTGTATTATCCTCTACATCATCAACTATCATATTGGAAGGTACTATCGCTAACACCCCCTTTCCTGGTAGCTCTCCAAATTCAAGTCTTCTTTTTGCTATTTTCTCAGCTTCAGTCATAATCTCATCTCCCTGTTTAACTGGACTAGATGCAGTATCCAGCAACTCTGGATCCGTCTGATTGATTCCTACTGTATTTTTCCTCTCTGGGTGATCACGCCAGTCTACAAAGCCTCGACCTCTGGCCCTCCCTGCCAAGCCTCCTCTCCCATCAGCGAAAGCACCATCTCTCCCTCGTGTTCCTTCCAAGCCTCCCCTATAGCTGCCACGGGTAAAAGAACCACGCCCCCGTCCGCTAGCATAGATCCACTCACCAAATTTCAAATTCTTTTCTTCGTAAATACCATCTCCACACTCTTTGTATTCATGGCCAATCAAACCACACGCATAGCATAACTGTCCTAACTTTTCATACTTCACCGCGTAGAGATTTCTCTTTTTATCAAAAACAATGGAGACAAACCGTGTCAGGGGTCGTCGCACATCATGTTTAACACGGAGCCGAACAAAATCACCTCGAAAAGCCCCAGAAGGGATCATCTCCACCACAATGACTTCACCAGCAGATCTCTCAATCAAAGGCCTGATGACCTTTTCCTTCCTGTAGGCTTCAGGTAGTTTATGAACTTGAATCCAAATGGGCATATGATCAAGAGCAACCATCGCCGGGTCCGAAAACCCATCATATGGTGCCGTAAGGAGCACCCAATCACGGAAGAGCCACGGTCCTCTGTCCATGACTTTTTCCCAATCTGCAAGGCAAAAACACTGGATCACAAAGCGATTCTCATCCACTGCTCGTATATTGATTTTCTGTGAAGAGTTCCAAGCTGCGTTCATCTGTTGGAACAAAGCCTCATGACTGAACTTCTTCCTGCAATTTACCCTTGCGACCGCCAACCAGCGAGTACTATTTTCAAGCTCTTCCACCTCCTCTTCGATGACGAAATCATCGAATTCATCTTCCCCTATTTCCAGATTACCGAACATGGAATCGATACCATCCTCCCCCAGACTGAAAGCAGATGTTGGTAGATCTTCATAGTCTCTTCCTTTGCTACCGCTTTTCTCCGCTTCACCGTCTGCACCACCAATCGCCGTGCCACCAGTAGCACTTGCTTCCGATCTGGTTTGAGACATCCTTAGGAGGATCTTCCAAACCCTAACACCACGAGACCCCGAGCGCCAACCTCAGCCCAAGCCCTGGCAGAGAACAGAACTCTTGGATCCGAAGGGATTGATCTCCCCAGCGTAGCGAGGAGAGAAACGAGACACGGAGATCGCCCCAAACTCGCCGCCAGAGACGGAGAGGAAAAAAACCCTAACGGGGAGTTCTTTCGCGTGAGCGTCGTTCGGTCGACCTACACCATCTGACGGTTGATGTGCTGAATGTGCGATAGCCATTTCTAACCTTTCAAAATAGTGAAAGAATTTTCTTTTTGACCTAACGGGAGTTGCTGATGGGCCAACATTTCAGCCCATGTGCAACCAAGGACGTCGCTAGCCCTTGCCTGCCACTAACGCGATCGCTGTGTGCATCTTGTTGCAGCCACCGACATAGCCGGCGGCCCTCGCCGACCTGACCGCCACATCCTTGTACGGATGTACCTTTTCCCGGCTCGCTCCCATCATCCGCTTGCAGCGCCGCCGCCGCGTTTGACGAGGCCATCTACTGCTTGCCTTGTCCAGCGTTCCCGCCGGAGATGATATGGAGATGCAAATCCATGTCAATGACGTTTGGCCTGTATTAGTTTTGAGATGCATATTTGCTCAATCTGAACATGTGACCGTGGTAGAGATATCTGTGTAACGAATTATTGTTCTAAATTAGCAAGTGATGTATATGCTTGGATACAATGTAACTGTACTTTTTAAAGAATATTTTCTTTGAGCAACTTATATTTATATTGCAAGAAGAGATGCACAGTATGGAGTTTCCGTTTTAGTCTTTGTGCGCATGCCCAATCCAACATGCCCATTACTGCATTACATGAAGCCGAACTTCCAAAGCGGTTATCTTTAAAATTGGCGACAATGTAATTTATTTATGCATTCAAGGATTCTTCCATGGTTTGACCTTCCCATATTAAATAGTAAATCGGGCACATCGCTAAAATTACGGAACAACTTTGTTGGTTTGCTTGAATGTTTGAGATTTTTTTTGAATGATTCAAGTGTTCTCTTGGTTCTGGCTAATATTTGCATCACCCCGTGTCGGCATCGTATTGGCTAAATATCTGTTTTCATTTTTATTTCCGGGTTTCTGTATTTGGTTTTGCTGCAGCAAAGAAATATGAAAACAAATTTGGCGCGACTCAGTTCCGTCCGTCTTCGCTCCGTTTTCATCCCTAACTAGGAGTGTTTGGTTTGGGAAAATAGATACTTGTCTTCTTTTAGCTAACCGCCTGCATCATCTCAGAACTGGCTATAGTGGGCATGCTATTTAGTACTCACGGAGTAGAAAAAGGTTGTTGTTTTGTTGCAACCGATGACTCCTATTTCCAAATTTCACACACACAAAAAATCGCACCAGTACCAAGCATCCTTGCACAGAAACTATCATCTAGCAAGTCTACAAATACTTTTTCAAGTCCTAGGAGATTAATCCCCACCCTGCAGTTTCTCATCATCGACCCTGTTGCAACATTATTTTAAGACAAAAGTCTTGAGCAGCGCACTCACTTCTTTGAAGTGTCAAAGCCTTCGCTTTTGGAGGCTTATATAAGATTTCAGATTGGACCCTAAACTACAATACCATACAAAACAGAGGTAGACGACACAACTGCAGAAAAGAAAGAGATCCTACTCAAGGCAACGATGACTGATAAAAACATCTCCCTGACCATCAGCCCGGCCCCTCCCCAACCCCTCCTCTCCCGACCCCTCCCCAACCCTAACCGCCGCTGCCGCCGGTAGCGCCGCCGGGGCAAAGACCCACGGGGCGTGGCGGCGGCAGGGGCCTTTCCTCGCCGGCGTGGGGGACAGCGGACGGGCTCTCCCTTCCTCGACGCTCGCGGCGGCGGCCGGCGCGGATGGTGATGGGGCGGCGGCTCTTGCGCTACGGTCCTCCCTCCCCTCCCATAGGCTTCCACCCTCAGCACACCGGCAGGGGCTGGTGGTGGGCGGCGGCCAGGCCCTCGTTCTGCGCCATGCCCTCCCCCCGCCTCTAGTCGATGCGTGGAGGCGATCTCGGGCTTCTTCCGCGTCACGAGGGCGCCCGGGGCAGCAACCTTGGGTTCGACGAAGGAGGTGGCTCTCTTCTGTGCTGGAGAAGGTCGGCCTGCGGTTGGTGGTGGTGGATCTTTTGATCTATCACCGCGATCCGGCGGCGAGATGGAGGTGGATGGAAGTCGGTGATGGTGTCGCCGGTGGAGGGCTGGATTGGCCAGCCGGGATGGTCGCCGACGTGGGGGTCCGACCCGTATAAAGGCGGCGGTCCTAGGGCCTCTCTTGCGTGAAGAGGAGGACCTACCGGAGGCCTGGACTCGTGATCTGGCCGGAGGGTTGAGTTCCGGAAGGCTCCGCCGGCGAATGTAACAGTGCTTTGCCTGAGTTTGCCGGATCGGAGGTATTCGGTCGTGCGCACCCATGCATTTATTCCGACCGATTGGTTCTGGAGGGAGCGGCGCGAAGCTCTTTTTGTGTTGACATCAAGTGACTATGGATCCATGATGAAAGTCGGAAGAAGAGAATTTCATGAAGGCCGGAGGGTAGGACTAGCTAAGGGAGGTTCAAGTCTCCGCACTATTGACAGACTTGCTTGGTGTTCCGGGCTTCACAACAGCGGTATGAAAGTGGGGGCGACAACACAGGTGAAGCGCAGAGTCCTACCTTAACTGGTTGTGCCTGGCAATGGCCTTGGTGGAGGTATTGTTTTGAGAGCGGGCACTATCTTCAGGGTGAAAACCTAAGATCTTTGATCGGGCGACGACGGTGTTTGAGTATTGTTTCCTTCTTGGAGGCGTTATTTTTTGGAGAGTCTGTAATTCAGGTGTTGTCTTGGCGGTGGTTGTATTGCTGTTGTTAGGCCCGAGATACTGTAGCGGGACTTTTGTTTCTTAGTTTTCTTTTCTTTTTTAATGGCTGTGTGCATCCGTAGTGCCATTAGGGTGGTGTGTTGTTGTAGAGGCTAGGTGTAATTGGTATCTTCTTGATATTAATATATTCCCTTTATCGAAAAATCTCCCTGACCATCAGCTTAGCAGAACACCAGCAAAAGCATATAGCAATAGATTGAGATGTTAGTACAACTGTGACACATACAGAAAGCTCGGAAATTCAATTCGGCTCCCGGGTGCGTATGCTCCCTCTACAAAAAAATCATATTTCAAAATGTCAAAAACTTTTAATTTTTTTTCACATGTACATCTTCATAATATATGTTCGTCAAGTTTCACGAAAAACCAATATTTTTTGTGGTCTATGTAAAAAAGAGAAAACTTATCTTATGAAAAGCATTATTTTGTAGCACTGAGTTTTGTTTTTTTACACACGTCACATGACAAGTCGAATTTTTATGAAACAATTTTGTAAGCGTGTAGCACGAGAAGATGTAGATGCGAATTTTTTGTTTTAATTTTTTTGAAATTCAAAATATGTGCAAGATGCATTTTAAAATAGAGGAAGCATATGCTCCCATGTTCCAAAACACCACTCCCAAGAAAGCTTAACTTCTTTAGAAGGCATGTAATGTCGAGTTACAAAAATATAATACATATGAGTTTTGCTTAAAAAGCAACATTTCACACAAGCACAAGAGCATGCAGAATGGTTTCTACAACCCTCAAAGGTTGATGTATGATTGTCGCATCACAGAAAGGAGCAAACGACGGCAATCTTTTCGAGAGCATGGTAAACAGTTCAATGGATACAAAACATGGTAGGAAGGAATATTAAAGGTATCTCTATGTGTATTTCTCTGCGGATAACCACTACCGATCTAATGGGTGAGTACATACAAGCAGCTAAATGTATGCTAATGCTACGAGATGAACATATCAAATACAAAATGAGAGCAACATCTATATAGATTTGGATACGGAGCAACAAAAAAGAATTGACAGTTGAGGGAAAGGGACATTGAGTAATAATGTGTTGCTACACTGTTGGCAATTTCAGAGCTTTATATCAAGCTGGAATCACATTTCACATATGATGAATAATGTCGTCGTGGTGAACAGACAGATGCCATGGGATGGCTTAAGTTGGGGCCGAGTTGGACGCTAGAGGATTCGGGGGAGGGTTTTGGATCAGATAGGATGAACTTCCGGGTGCTTTCCTCAAGAACTTGGCCAAGGCCAGAGGTAGAAGAAGAAAGACACAAAGATGAACTCCGTTCTAGATCTTCTCTATTCCATGAACAACTAGGTTACAAGTTTCTGGATACAAGGTAACTCACATACGTACCCGCGATGGGGGTGTGCCCCCTCTCCTTATATACAAGGAAACTCTAATGGCATCTTTGAACAGACAAACTACTTTACAAAGCTACTTTAATCATAGGTGACGCCGGTATCTTCTTTAATCAGGGAGGCTGATGTCCTCCGGTTGCTTTAGGCGTCACCTTCGTCTTTTACGTCATGGCTTCGTTTAAAGCTACTTTGCTTAGCTCATCTTTGTCTTCTAGCTTCTGAGAGAATCTTTGACCAGCTTTGCTTATACCGGTAGTCCGGTATCTTCTTAGCTCATTCCGGCATACCCCTCTTTGGGCATACCGGTATAGGTTTCCTTAGCCAAAAGCCTAAGTTCACAGTCCGGATTAAACTGTAAACCGGTATCTTGGTATGCCAAACCATCCGGTTTGGCCTGCCTTTGGCATACCGGGGGTCATCCCCCAACATTAGTCCCCGAAGCTGGTATAGTCCGGTGGATTTTATCCGACGGGCCATGCCAGGTTCCTATCTCACAAGGTACCGGTTTAGTCTTTCCGGCACCCGGATAAAACCTTTCGGCAACATCGCTTCACTTTCTCTTTTTCTCCGGATTGCTCCGGCATCTTTGACATTAAACTCCTCCTCGGTGAAGTCGAGGATTTCTCGGAAATCTTGTGCCTGTCGAGACATGCGCTGTGTTCTGACGACGCCCGATGTCAGTGGTCACTTCCCTTCGACTCCCGCGCCAACATTTAATGTGCCGCACCGGATCCCTCTGGCCATTCCGGATCCGTGCGGCGACCCTGTGGCCTTCTAATTTTCTCGCGTGTATCCGCGTGCCACGTGGCGGCCCACGAGGCGAACCGCCCCGGCCCGGCGGTTTCCGGCCCACTTCTCCTTCTCTCTATATAAGGGCGGAGCGGTTCCTCTTCGTCTTCCTCCCCGCACTTGCCCCCTTTCCAGAGCACTTAGAGCTTCTCGCCCTCTGCATTTTCGCCGCCGCCAGTTGTCGCTAGAGCCTTGCTTCCGTCGAACCCGCGCCGTCGCTTCCGCTGCGGTGAAGCTTTCCACCACGCAAAGTTTCTGCAGCGCTTTTTCTCCACCGCCGCTTCAAGTCTTCTCCGGCGGACTTCGCCCCTCTCCGTCGCCGGCCTTCGTCGATGGCCACGAGCTCACCACTTCTTCAACGAACCTCTTCTTCGCGTCTCCCGCAACCTCATGTGAGCCCTAATGCTCGTTTGCTCTCTTTTCCTCGTTTTCTAGATCTTGGGTTGGTAGAGTATTTACTCTTCCTTTTCTTTCGCTTTTTCGCTTACTCGTAGATCTTCGCGCAAGGGTAGATCTTGGGAAAGCGGTTTTTGGGTAGAATCCGGTGTCTCTTAGATTCATATGTCTAGCGAGCTGTACCTTTCTGAACCATCCGGCAGCAAGACTCCGTCGGTTTCTTTCGGAGAACAAGCCTCTTCCAACCAGTTCTCAGACGGGCTGGAGGCCGAGTTTGCCCGGATGGAATCGTCTTCTAACATTCCGGAAGGAGATGTCGGGAAGGCCAAGATGCCAGCAGCTCCGGCCAAGGTTCCGGGGTGGATCTATCTTCCGTCACCCGCGGGACCTGGAGGGGCTCAGACGTGAAGCAGCCGGAGATCGACTGGTTGTACCGCTCCCGGAGGGTACCAGCTGGGGTGATCTGCCGGCTTCCACGCGGCGAGGTGGAACCCAACCCCGAACCGGGGGAACATGTAGTTTTTCTCGCTCACTTTGAACGCGGCTTCGGCCTTCCTGCCTCCGACTTCTTCCGTTCTTTTCTTGATTTCTACGAACTTCAACCCCACCATCTTCCCGGCAACGCCGTCTTCTACCTTTCATGCTACGCAACTTTTATGGAGGCCTACATGGCTCTCCGCCCCCACTCGAGACCTTCGCTCGTTTCTTCTCTCGCGGATTAACTCCGTTCAGCAAGGAAATTCCACCACCCCAAACCTCCCGTTCAATGCGGGTCTTGCATTATCTGCTCCCGCCAAGGGAGCCCCTTTTTTAAGTTTTCCGGTCTCGAATCGTGCCGGGTGTGGCAACAGACCTTCTTCTACGTGAAGAACAAAGATGCCGCAGATCTCATTGATACGTCTCCAACGTATCGATAATTTCTTATGTTCCATGCTACTTTATTGATGATACCTACATGTTTTATGCACATTATATGTCGTATTTACGCATTTTTTAGAACTAACCTATTAACAAGATGCCGAAGAGCCATTCTTTGTTTTGCTGTTTTTGGTTTCAGAAATCCTAGTAAGGAAATATTCTCGGAATTGGACGAAATCACCGCCCGGGGTCCTATTTTTGCGAAGCTTCCAGAAGACCGGAGGAGTGAAGTGGGGCCACGAGGTGGCCGGATGACAGAGCGGCGCGGCCCAGGCCACTGGCCGTGGCTGTCCTGGGCCCTCGTGCGCCTCTTGACCTACCCTTCCTTCTACAAATAGCCTCCGTCGCGAAACCCCGGTACCGAGCCACGATACGGAAAACCTTCCAGAGACGCCGCCGCCGAATCCCATCTCGGGGGATTCAGGAGATCGCCTCCGGCACCCTGCCGGAGAGGGGATTCATCTCCTGAGGACTCTACACCGCCATGGTCGCCTCCGGAGTGATGAGTGAGTAGTTCACCCCTGGACTATGGGTCCATAGCAGTAGCTAGATGGTCGTCTTCTCCTCATGTGCTTCATTGTTGGATCTTGTGAGCTGCCTAACATGATCAAGATCATCTATCTGTAATACTATATGTTGTGTTTGTCGGGATCCGATGGATAGAGAATACTATGTTATGGTGATTATCAATCTATTGTTTATGTGTTGTTTATGATCTTGCATGCTCTCCGTTATTAGTAGAGGCTCTGGCCAAATTTTGCTCTTAACTCCAAGAGGGAGTATTTATGCTCGATAGTGGGTTCATGCCTTCATTGACACAGGGACAGTGAAAGTTCTAAGGTTGTGATGTCTTTGTTGCCACTAGGGATAAAACATTGATTCTATGTCTAAGGATGTAGTTGTGATTACATTACGCACCATACTTAATGCAATGTCTGTTGCTTTGCAACTTAATACTGAATGGGGTTCGGATGATAACTGAAGGTGGACTTTTTAGGCATAGATGCGGTTGGATGGCGGTCTATGTACTTTGTCGTAATGCCCGGATTAAATCTCACTATATTTATCATATCATGTATATGCATTGTTATGCCTTCTCTATTTGTCAATTGCCGACTGTAATTTGTTCACCCAACATGCTTTTATCTTATGGGAGAGACACCTCTAGTGAACTGTGGACCGGTCCTATTCTTTACATAGCATACAATCTACGTAATACTTGTTTCTTGTTTTCTTGCAAGCAATCATCTTCCACACAATACGGTTAATCCTTTGTTACAGCAAGCCGGTGAGATTGACAACCTCACTGTTTCGTTGGCAAAGTACTTGGTTTTGTTGTGCAGGTTCCACGTTGGCGCCGGAATCCCTGTTGTTGCGCGCATCACATTCGTCACCATCAACCTTCAACGTGCTTCTTGGCTCCCTACTGGTTCGATTAAACCTTGGTTTCTTTCTGAGGGAAAACTTGCTACTGTGCGCATCATACCTTCCTCTTGGGGTTCCCAACGAACGTGTGAGTTACACGCCATCACTCATCAATCTTCCGGCTTATCAGCCGGGACCACCATCGAGGGCCAATTGGAGCTACAATCCGAAGGAAAACCATATAGAAACAAACCGGATTATACGCTTTATGAGCCAACTCATGAAGGACACCGACATCTGCTCGGACGATATTGTCCGGACGTTCATTTCCCGCCGGGTGCTTCCCCTTCAACGCCGCGCTCACAAGATGAGCGAGATGTATGGCCCCGACGACCCTACCAAGATCACCGGCCTCCAACTCAGCAAAAAGGATGTAGTCCTCAAGGCTAAGCTGATCTGCCGACAGATATGCCAATGGACTGGGAGTGGGGTTTCCTTCCTCTTAGTTCCACGAACCCTCCGACTCAGGCTGTAAGCGCTCGTGCAATCCGGGTCGTTCTTTCCGGTAAACTTTGGATGTGTAACTAACCATACTTTTTTCCTTTCCAGGCCAAGGATCGCTTTCCTCGCATCACCGCGGAGAAACGAGGTCCTCCTCGCAAGCGCCCCGTTGACGAGGTCGATCTGGACCCCTACGTGCCACCCAAGGAACTCAAGATGGGACGGACACATACTTCACGCCCCGGTAACTTTTCCAACAAAGACCCCGGTTCGGACGACGAAGTTGTCATACTCGAGGTATTAAGCTTTTTCGCTTTCTCATTGGTTATCTTTTTGTAGATGCCCCCTCAGCCAGCACCAACCCGCAGGTCCTGGAGCGGGTAGTTCCGTTGCAGGCCGAGGTCGGCCATGAGTTTATCGACAAACTCACCGGCCGCAGCCAAAAACACAAGGCGCCGGAGCCGGAGGTCGGCTCGAGCCAGGCGCCGCCCGCCAAGCGCCCAAAGAAACCTTCTAAGAGGGTTTACAAGAAGCAGGAGATGCCGGTCACCGAGGGGTAAGATTTCACTTTCTATTTTATTCTGTTACACAAACTTCTTTTTCCGGCTGGTTTTTCCAACTTCCCTTTTCCTGTCTTTTTCAGCCCAGCACTCAAGATCTCCAAGAGCGCTTCCGGCATCCCTCCGGAAAGTTCCGAAGACGCCACAAGGTCTTCGCCTCCTCCTCGTCAAAGTCCGGTACGTTGCAACTCTTCTGCTCCCCCGGGGAGCACAACAAGTGTGGGGTGCGCGGCCCCCGAACTTCCAGATCACCGCACGGAGGAGGACATTGTCTCCCCTCCTGAGAACCAAGACACCGGTGCCAGCAACACCGGCGCCGATACCGATGCTGCCGGGAGGGTGGAACCTTTGGTTTCCACCGTCCCGAAGAAGAAGAAAAAGAAGGCTTCCGCTTCTTCCCCCTCCAAGGCCGCGTCGGAAACTTCCGCGCCGGCAAGCTCTACACCATCGCAGGGCGCTCCTGATGCCTCCGCGCCGCCCAAGACCACAACCATGCCTCCTCCAGCAAGGTCAGCCGGAGGTTCTGGTGCGGCCAAGCCACCAACACCGCCGCCAAGCCAAGAGCCCGCTGCGGCCAAACCTGCGTCAGCGTCCTTCTCCACCGCTCCCTTGCCTCGCGCGCAGCCCATCGTGCTGCACGCCGGCCATGCTGCCGTTGTGGCCGGAGAAACGGCTCCGAGCTGAGCCGCGGCGGCGCCAGCTTGGGGCATCTGCTCGATTACACTGAGAATTGGAGTCGGGCGGATCTGTCCGCGGCAACGCTGGGGCTGGGCAAGGACAAGATGCCGGCCGTCGATCCCGCTGGCCCCCGGAACACCACGCAGCACTTCAGCCGGCTGCGCCGCGCGGTTAAAGAATTTGACACAGCGTGGCACGATGCCACCAACAACGTGGTGGTAAGCTTCACCAAACTCCAAACTTCCTTTTTACCAACATGCCGGTTTTTACTCTCTTAAGATTATGTATATCTTCCCAGTCCCCGAGTTTCGGGTTGAGAGCGCAGCTCTGAGCACGAAACTTCCTTACCGAAAACCGGCATCTTCACACTTTCTTTTTTACTTAAACAGAGCACGGCGAACACCCGGAAGCAGCTCTTCGAGGAGCTTCTTTGGGAGCACCGGGATCTTGCCGAGGCCCACAACCACTGCCAAGGTTTGTTTCCTTTGTGCATCCGGCTTCTTTCTTACGTATAAATTTTCTTTCTCAACACTTATGAATTTTTGCATAACAGCCGTTCCGGAAGCCTCCATTGAGGCCCTCAAGACCCATCTCAGCGACCTTCATGGATGATATGCTTGACTTGCCACCATTGAAGAATTGTTATTTGGATGTTAATCTTGCCGATAATGTTAAAAAGAAACCTTTGGGGAGGATTGATAATGCGCATTACGGTTAACAATAACCTTGTCCCGTTGATTTTGTTGTTTTGGATATCGAATGCAATGCATCTTGTCCTATTGTGTTGGGAAGACCTTTTCTTGAACCTTGGTCTGTTATTGATATGAGGGAAGGTAATATTAAATATCAATTTCCTCTCAAGAAAGGTATGGAACACTTCCCTAGAAGAGAATGAAGTTGCCTTTGATTCTATTATTAGAACAAGTTATGATGTTGATGCTTCAACTCTCGATGTTACTTGATTTGCACTTTCTGCGCCTAGCTGAAAGGCGTTAAGAAAAGCGCTTATGGGAGACAACCCATGTTTTTACTACAGTACTTTATTTTCTATTTGAGTCTTGAAGTTGTTTACTACTGTAGCAACCTCTCCTTATCATGTTTTTGTACCAAGTAAAGTTTCTATGTCAAAGTTGATGTAATATTTGGGATCGCTGCGCAGAAACAGCATTGCTGTCTGTCACGTGCTTCTTGGCTCCTACTGGTTCGATTAAACCTTGGTTTCTTTCTGAGGGAAAACTTGCTGTGCGCATCATACCTTCCTCTTGGGGTTCCCAACGAACGTGTGAGTTACACGCCATCAAGCTCTTTTCTGGCGCCGTTGCGGGGAACTGAAGAAAGCTACACCACAAAGAATTGCCTCCCACGACAACACTCTTTCTGGCGTGCCGGGGAGATCAAGACACGCTGCAAGGAAGTCTCCACTTCTCAATCTCTTTACTTTGTTTTGTCTTGCTTTATTTTACTTACTACTTTGTTTGCTGCACCTAAACAAAACACACAAAAATTAGTTGCTAGTTTTACTTTATTCTTGTCTTGCTCTCTATATCAAAAACACAAAAAAATTAGTTACTTGCATTTACTTTATCTAGTTTATTTTATTTACTGTTGCTAAAATGAATACCCCTGAAAATACTAAGTTGTGTGACTTCACAAATGCAAATAATAATGATTTCCTATGCACACCTATTGCTCCACCTGCTACTACAGCAGAATTCTTTGAAATTAAACCTGCTTTACTAAATCTTGTCATGAGAGATCAATTTTCTGGTGTTAGTTCTGATGATGCTGCTGCCCATCTCAATAATTTTGTTGAACTTTGTGAAATGCAAAGTATAAGGATGTAGATGGTGATATTATTAAATTGAAAGTGTTTCCTTTATCATTAAGAGGAAGAGCTAAAGATTGGTTGCTATCTTTGCCTAAGAATAGTATTGATTCATGGACTAAATGTAAGGATGCTTTTATTGGTAGATATTATCCTCCCGCTAAAATTATATCTTTGAGAAGTAGCATAATGAATTTTAAGCAATTAGATACTGAACATGTTGCTCAAAGCATGGGAGAGAATGAAAACTTTGGTAAAGAATTGCCCAACCCATGGACTGACTACTTGGATGATCATCCAAACCTTATATGCAGGACTAAATTTTTCTTCGCGGAATTTATTGGATTCAGCTGCTGGAGGTACTTTAATGTCCATCACTTTGGGGGCGGCTACAAAACTTCTTGATGATATGATGATAAATTACTCTGAATGGCACATGAAAGAGCTCCACAAGGTAAGAAGGTAAATTCGGTTGAAGAAACCTCTTCCTTGAGTGATAAGATTGATGTGATTATGTCTATGCTTGTGAATGGTAGATCTAATGTTGATCCAAATAATGTTCCTTTAGCTTCATTGGTTGCTCAAGAAGAAAATGTTGATGTGAATTTCATTAAAAATAATAATTTCAACAACAATGCTTATAGGAACAACTCTGGTAATAACTATAGGCCATATCCTTCTGCTAGTGGTAATGGTTATGGTAATTCTTATGAGAATTCTTACAACAATAATAGGAGTGTACCCTCTGGTCTTGAAGCTATGCTTAAAGAATTTATTAGTACACAACTGCTTTTAACAAATCTGTTGAGGAAAAGCTTGATAAAATTGATATTATTGCTTCTAGAGTTGATAGACTTGCCTCGATGTTAATCTTTTAAAATTGAAAGTTATGCCTAATAATGATATTGATAATAAGATTACTACTACAGCAAATGCCATCCAAGTTAGAATTAATGAGAATATAAGATTAATGGCTGAATTGCGTGCTAGGTGGGATAGAGAAGAAAATGAAAAACTAGCTAAAGAGAATAATGTAGCTAAAGTTTGGACTATTACCACCACTAGTAATGTTAATTCTTCACATGTTGCTGCACCTCCTACTATCAATGGTAAAATAATTGGTGTTGGCAATGTTTCTCCTAGTGCAAAGCGAACAAAACTCCTGAAATTGCTAAAACTGCTGAAACTGCTTGTGATAAAACTGCTGAAATTTTTTCCAACCTTGGGAACAATGATCCCATTGCTGTAGGTCATAATGATTTAGATTTTGATGATTGCCACATCTCTGAAGTTATAAAGTTCTTACAAAAACTTGCTAAAAGTCCTAATGCTAGTGCTATAAATTTAGCCTTTACAAAACATATTACAAATGCTCTCATAAAAGCTAGAGAAGAGAAACTAAAACTTGAAACTTCTATTCCTAGAAAGTTAGAAGATGGTTGGGAGCCCATCATTAAAATGAAATTCAATGACTTTGAATGTAATGCTTTATGTGATCTTGGTGCAAGTATTCTGTTATGCCTAAAAAGATTTATGATATGCTTGACTTGCCACCATTGAAGAATTGTTATTTGGATGTTAATCTTGCCGATAATGTTAAAAAGAAACCTTTGGGGAGGATTGATAATGTGCATTACGGTTAACAATAACCTTGTCCCCGTTGATTTTGTTGTTTTGGATATCGAATGCAATGCATCTTGTCCTATTGTGTTGGGAAGACCTTTTCTTCGAACTGTTGGTGCTGTTATTGATATGAGGGAAGGTAATATTAAATATCAATTTCCTCTCAAGAAAGGTATGGAACACTTCCCTAGAAAGAGAATGAAGTTGCCTTTTGATTCTATTATTAGAACAAGTTATGATGTTGATGCTTCAACTCTCGATGTTACTTGATTTGCACTTTCTGCGCCTAGCTGAAAGGCGTTAAAGAAAAGCGCTTATGGGAGACAACCCATGTTTTTACTACAGTACTTTATTTTCTATTTGAGTCTTGGAAGTTGTTTACTACTGTAGCAACCTCTACTTATCATGTTTTTGTACCAAGTAAAGTTTCTATGTCAAAGTTGATGTTATATTTGGGATCGCTGCGCAGAAACAGCATTGCTGTCTGTCACGAATCTGGGCACAAGTCTCTGTAGAAAATTCGAAAAAATCTGCCAATTTACGAGCGTGATCCTCAGATATGTACGCAACTTTCATTAGTTTTGAGTTTTTCCATTTGAGCAAGTCTGGTGCCATTTTAAAATTCGTCTTTACGGACTGTTCTGTTTTGACAGATTCTGCCTTTTATTTCGCATTGCCTCTTTTGCTATGTTGGATG
The DNA here is from genome assembly GCA_030979885.1 of Lolium multiflorum. Classification (NCBI taxonomy): domain Eukaryota; kingdom Viridiplantae; phylum Streptophyta; class Magnoliopsida; order Poales; family Poaceae; genus Lolium; species Lolium multiflorum. The sequence continues at coordinate 303,730,134 of CM061749.1, forward strand.
AATTTCTTTGATCCATTAATGTCCAGTAGCTTTATGCAATGTCCAGAAGTGTAAAGAATGATTGTTTCACCTCTGAATGTGTGAATTATTAATTGTGCACTAACCCTCTAATGAGTTTGCTTGAAGTTTGGTGTGAAGGAAGTTTTCAAGGGTCAAGAGAGGAGTATGTATACTATGATCAAGAGGAGTGAAAGCTCCTTGGGGATACCCCTTCGCATATTTTAAGAAGACTCAAGCGTCTAAGCTTGGGGATGCCCAAGGCATCTCTTCTTCATCGCAACTCATCAGGTTCCTCCCCTGAAACTATATTTTTATTCATCACATCTTGTGTTCTTTACTTGGAGCGTCGGTTTGTTTTTGTTTGAATAAAATGGATCCTAGCATTCACTTCGTGGGAGAGAGACACGCTCCGCTGTTGCATATGGACAAATATGTCCTTAGGCTTTACTCATAATGTTCAAGGCGAAGTTTCTTCTTCGTTAAATTGTTATATGGTTGGAATTGGAAAAATGCTACATGTAGTAATTCTAAAATGTCTTGGATAATGTGATACTTGGAAATTGTTGTGCTCATGCTTAAGCTCTTGCATCATATGCTTTGCACCCATTAATGAAGAAATACATAGAGCTTGCTAAAATTTGATTTGCATATTTGGTCTCTCTAAGGTCTAGATAATATCTAGTATTGAGTTTTGAACAACAAGGAAGACGGTGTAGAGTCTTATAATGTTTACAATATGTCTTTTATGTGAGTTTTGCTGCACCGGTTCATCCTTGAGTTTGCTTCAAATAACCTTGCTAGCCTAAACCTTGTATCGAGAGAATACTTCTCATGCATCCAAAATCCTTGAGCAACTACTATGCCATTTGTGTCCACCATACCTACCTACTACATGGTATTTCTCCGCCATTCCAAAGTAAATTGCTTGAGTGCTACCTTTAAAATTCCATCATTCACCTTTGCAATATATAGCTCATGGGACAAAATAGCCTTAAAAACTATCGTAGTATTGAATATGTACTTATGCACTTTATCTTTTATTAAGTTGCTTGTTGTGCGATATATCACCTTAATGATTGGAGCATGCAAATTGTTAGAGAAGAACATTGGGCCGCTAACTAAAGCCATGAATCAAGGTTGAAGTTTCAGTTTTGGACATATATCCTCAATCTCATATGAGAATAATAATTGTTGCTACATGCTTATGCATTTAAGAGAGTCCATTATCTGTTGTCCATGTTGTCCCGGTATGGATGTCTAAGTTGAGAATAATCAAAAGCGAGAAATCCAAAATGCGAGCTTAGACCTTTGTACAGGCGGCATGGAGGTACCCCTTTGTGACACTTGGTTGAAACATGGCATGCAAAGATCCGGTAGTCCAAGCTAAGTAGGACGAGGTGCGGCACTATTAGTATACTATGCATGAGGCTTGCAACTTGTAAGATATAATTTACATAACTCATATGCTTTATTACTACCGTTGACAAAATTGTTTCATGTTTTCAAAATAAAAGCTCTAGCACAAATACAGCAATCGATGCTTTCCTCTTTGAAGGACCATTCTTTTACTTTTATTGTTGAGTCGTTTACCTATCTCCTTCCACCTTAAGAAGCAAACACTTGTGTGAACTGTGCATTGATTCCTACATACTTGCATATTGCACTTGTTATATTACTTTATGTTGTCAATATCCATGAGATATACATGTTATAAGTTGAAAGCAACCGCTGAAACTTAATCTTCCTTTGTGTTGCTTCAACACCTTTACTTTGATTTATTGCTTTATGAGTTAACTCTTATGCAAGACTTATTGATGCTTGTCTTGAAGTACTATTCATGAAAAGTCTTTGCTTTATGATTCAGTTGTTTACTCATGTCATTACCTTTGTTTTGATCGCTGCATTCATTACATATGTTTACAAATAGTATGATCAAGATTATGATGGCATGTCACTTCAAAAATTATCTTTGTTATCGTTTTACCTGCTCGGGACGAGCAGAACTAGCTTGGGGATGCTGATACGTCTCCAACGTATCGATAATTTCTTATGTTCCATGCTACTTTATTGATGATACCTACATGTTTTATGCACATTATATGTCGTATTTACGCATTTTCGGAACTAACCTATTAACAAGATGCCGAAGAGCCAGTTGCTGTGTTTTCTGCTGTTTTTGGTTTCAAAATCCTAGTAAGGAAATATTCTCAATTGGACGAAATCACCCCGGGGTCCATTTTGCACGAAGCTTCGTAAGACCGGAGGGAGTCGAAGTGGGCCACGAGGTGACGGATGACGGGCGGCGCGGCCCAGGCCCTGGCCGCGCCGGCCTGTCCCCCGGGCCCTCGTGCCGCCTCTTGACCTACCTTCCGCCTACAAATAGCCTCCGTCGCGAAACCCCCAGTGCAGAAACCCACGATACGGAAAACCTTCCGGAAGCCTTGCGCGCGAATCCTCTCGGGGGATTCGGGGAGATCGCCTCCCGTGCCCTGCCGGAGAGAGGATTCATCTCCGGAGGACTCTACCGCCATGGTGGCCTCGGATTGATGAGTGGTAGTTCCCCCCTGGACTATGGGTCCATAGCAGTAGCTAGATGGTCGTCTTCTCCTCATGTGCTTCATTGTTGGATCTTGTGAGCTGCCTAACATGATCAAGATCATCTATCTGTAATACTATATGTTGTGTTTGTCGGGATCCGATGGATAGAGAATACTATGTTATGGTGATTATCAATCTATTGTTTATGTGTTGTTTATGATCTTGCATGCTCTCTATTATTAGTAGAGGCTCTGGCCAAGTTTTTTTACTCTTAACTCCAAGAGGGAGTATTTATGCTCGATAGTGGGTTCATGCCTTCATTAAATCTGGGGGACAGTGAGAAAGTTCTAAGGTTGTGATGTCTTGTTGCCACTAGGGATAAAACAGTTATGTCTAAGAGTGTAGTTGTCGATTGACTACGCACCATACTTGATACAGTGTCTGTTGCTTTGCAACTTAATACTGAATAGGGGTTGGGATGATAACCTGAAGGTGGACTTTTAGGCATAGATGCGGTTGGATGGCGGTCTATGTACTTTGTCGTAATGCGGATTAAATCTCACTATATTTATCATATCATGTATATGCATTGTTATGCCCTTCTCTATTTGTCAATTGCCAGACTGTAATTTGTTCACCCAACATGCTTTTATCTTATGGGAGAGACACCTCTAGTGAGCGGGTGGACCCGGTCCTATTCTTTACATAGCATACAATCTCTTGCAATACTTGTTTTACTGTTTTCTTGCAAGCAATCATCTTCCACTGTCCCCGGTTAATCCTTTGTTACGACAAGCCGGTGAGATTGACAACCTCAGCTGTTCGTTGGGGCAAAGTACTTTGGTTATTTTGTTGTGCGGGTTCCACGTTGGCGCAGGCCGGAATCCTGTTGTTGCGCCGCATCACATTCCGTCACCATCAACCTTCAACGTGCTTCTTGGCTCCCTCTGTATTGGTTCGATTAAACCTTGGTTTCTTTTTGAGGGAAAACTTGCCTTTGTGCGCATCATACCTTCCATTGGGGTTCCCCACGAACATGTGAGTTACACGCCATCACTCATCGACCGCCTTTATCAGCCGGGACCACCATCGAGGGCCAATTGGAGCTACAATCCGAAGGAGCCTATAGAAACAAACCGGATTATACGCTTTATGAGCCAACTCATGAAGGACACCGACATCTGCTCGGACGATATTGTCCGGACGTTCATTTCCCGCCGGGTGCTTCCCCTTCAACGCCGCGCTCACAAGATGAGCGAGATGTATGGCCCCGACGACCCTACCAAGATCACCGGCCTCCAACTCAGCAAAAAGGATGTAGTCCTCAAGGCTAAGCTGATCTGCCAGACAGATATGCCGATGGACTGGGAGTGGGGTTTCCTTCCTCTTAGTTCCACGAACCCTCCGACTCAGGCTGTAAGCGCTCGTGCAATCCGGGTCGTTCTTTCCGGTAAACTTTGGATGTGTAACTAACCATACTTTTTTCCTTTCCAGGCCAAGGATCGCTTTCCTCGCATCACCGCGGAGAAACGAGGTCCTCCTCGCAAGCGCCCCGTTGACGAGGTCGATCCGGACCCCTACGTGCCACCCAAGGAACTCAAGATGGGCCGGACACATACTTCACGCCCCGGTAACTTTTCCAACAAAGACCCCGGTTCGGACGACGAAGTTGTCATACTCGAGGTATTAATCTTTTTCGCTTTCATTGATTATCTTTTTGTAGATGCCCCCTCAGCGAGCACCAACCCGCAGGGTGATTCGCTGAGCCGAGGGTGTTATGAGTTTATCGACAAACTCACCGGCCGCGGCCAAAAGCACAAGGCGCCGGAGCCGGTCGGCTCGAGCAGGCGCCGCCATCAAAGCAGCCAAAGAAACCTTCTAAGAGGGTTTACAAGAAGCAGGAGATGCTGGTCGCTGAGGGGTAAGATTTCACTTTCTATTTTATTCTGTTACACAAACTTCTTTTTCCGGCTGGTTTTTCCAACTTCCCTTTTCCTGTCTTTTTCAGCCCAGCGCTCAAGATCTCCAAGAGCGCTACCGGCATGAGGCCAGAAAAGTTCCGAAGACGCCACAAGGTCTTCGCCTCCTCCCTCGTCAAAGTCCGGGTACCATACGGTGCCGGCAACTCTCTCCTCTAGGGGCACAACAGGAGTGTGGGGTGCGCCGGCCCCCGGGCAGATACACGGAGGGGACATTCTCTCCCCTCACGGAACCAAGACACCCGGCGCCGGCAACAGGCGCCGTCTGGAGTACTCATAGGGAGGGTGGAACCTTTGGTTTCCATGATCCCGAAGAAGAAAGAAAAAGAAGCTTCCGCTTCTTCCCCCTCCAAGGCCGCGTCGGAAACTTCCGCGCCGCTTCGGCCCTCTCTACACCATCGCGAGGCATCATTCTCCGCGCCGCCCAAGACCACAACCATGCCTCCTCCAGCAAGGTCAGCCGGAGGTTCTGGTGCGGCCAAGCCACCAACACCGCCGCCAAGCCAAGAGCCCGCTGCGGCCAAACCTGCGTCAGCGTCCTTCTCCACCGGCTCCCTTGCCTCCGGCGCGCAGCCCATCGTGCTGCACGCCGGCCATGCTGCCGTTGTGGCCGGAGAAACGGCTCCAGCTCCGCTGGGCCGTATCACTGAGCTGAGCCGCGGCGGCGCCAGCTTGGGGCATCTGCTCGATTACGCTGAGAAGTGGAATCGGGCGGATCTGTCCGCGGCAACGCTGGGGCTGGGCAAGGACAAGATGCCGGCCGTCGATCCCGCTGGCCCCCGGAACACCACGCAGCACTTCAGCCGGCTGCGCCGGTTAAAGAATTTGACACCGCGTGGCACGACACCACCAACAACGTGGTGGTAAGCTTCTGAAACTCCAAACTTCCTTTTTACCAACATGCCGGTTTACTCTCTTAAGATTATGCCTTCTCTTCCCGAGTCCCCGAGTTTCGTTGAGACGCAGCTACGAGCGAAAACTTCATGGGACTACCGAAAACCGGCATCTTCACACTTTCTTTTTTACTTAAATAGAACGCTGGACACCAGGAAGCAGCTCTTCGAGGAGCTTCTTTGGGGCTTGCAGGGATCTTGCGAGGCCCACAACCATTGCCAAGGTTTGTTTCCTTTTTTCCATCCGGCTTCTTTCTTACGTATAAATTTTCTTTCTCAACACTTATGAATTTTTGCATAACAGCCGTTCCGGAAGCCTCCATTGAGGCCCTCAAGACCCATCTCAGCGACCTTCATGGTACCGTTCTTTTTCCGGTTGGTTTGTCTTTTTGTATTTCACCGGTTACATTTTTGTTAACACTTTCTTTTCCGGATTTTAGCTGAAAAGGAGCAGCTCATCCGGGATCACCAGAAGGCCCTGGACGCCCAGAAGGTTATCTCTGGGGAGCTCAAGGAGCAGGCTATCTAGGCCGGGCTCCGGCATGATCAGGAGCTTAAGGACGCCAAAGCAGCAGCCGAGGCCAAGCTGGCGGAGGTTCTGGAGGATTCCACCAACTCCAGCGCGGTGCTGAGGGCGGAGCTGGAGGAGGCCATCAAGGGGCGGAAAGCAGCTGAGGACCAGGTCGCCCGTTTAGCCGCGGAGCAAAAGGAGTATGACCAGCTGGTCATGCAAACCGATGCGCTGGCCCTTCGTAAGTTTCTTTTCTATCTTTTCTGGTTTCTTGCTTATAAGCTTATATCTTCCGGTATCATGTCCTTATCTTTTGTTCTTTGCTTTGCAGGCTCTTTCCGGAGTCGCAGGTGCACGCGCAGAAGAAGGTGACGGAGCGCCGGGTCGCCCAGAAGTTCAAGAACCTGGCTGCGCCGTGGGATCCGTATGACCATCTGGTTGCGCTCTCAGCCCGGGTCTAGCACATGCGCGCGGTGGACCGGCATCTCGCCGATCTGCCGGATTTGGCGCTCCAGCTCTATAAAGTGCTGTGGCATGAGGAAGTGGTGCCAGACAATCTGACACTCATTTCTGAACGGCTAAAGGGTGCCGGACGCAGGATCCGGGAGTGGCAGTGCTCCGCTGCCCGTGCCGGAGCAGATCATGCCTTGCGCATCGCCTGCTCCTGGTATGAGGATCTTGACCTGGACTCCTTCCACAGCCTCCGCCGCGACGCTCCCACAGACACAGATCCGGTTCTCACCGCGAAGCGGAAGGACCGCGCTTACCAGATCGCGGAGTCCGCGCCAATCCGCACCTTCATCCCTTCTCCTCCCAACGTCCAAGATTTCCTCAGCGATGAAGAGGAGGAAGAGGATGAGGAAGATGAGGATGCCGGAGACGCGCCCCCGGAAGCTGGTGATGCGCCTCCGGAAGCTCCAGAGGCCGGTGCTGCTCCCCCTGAAGCCCCTGCTCTTTAGACATTCTCTGTTGTGCCTGTTTATCTTAAAACAATGCCCGTTAAATTCTACCCCGGTATGTCGGGGTTTAAGATGTAATATAAAACTTATCCTTTTGGCAGTGGTACAACTTTATGCCGGTGTATCTTTAGCCGGTAACTTATTAAGTTAAGTTTGTTTGTTAACTTAGTATATTGCCTTTGTTGTTGGCCTTTATCTTGCACCGTGAAGATTTCCAGAATCATTTCTGCATCCAATTCGATGCACACTTGGTTCTTTCCTTTTGCCTCTGCTCTGCCTACCTCTTTTGGGCGTTTTGGCGTATGATTCAGTTCTTTTGCCAGCGAACATTCTTGAACTTAGGAATAATTCGAAATATTTCACAAAAAACCGGTAGAGCCGGGGTTAGTCAAACTTTCTTCAGATTGTTTATTCCCACTCCCTCTTTCGCAGTTCACGTGTAATCCCTACCGGTTTATCTTACTTGCCATGAAGCCGGTTTGTGGACAGCAGCGAGTCGAAGACTCCTTTGGGTCTAGCACATTACTAAACCGGAAGAAAAAACGTTCAACAAACAACCGTGAACTGAAAAATAAACATATTGCATGCAAGTTTGATAGAGAGGCAGTCCCGAGAAACATTCGAGGTGTCGCACTTTATTCATAGCATAAGGTACAAAGGAACTTCTTACAGTACAACTTCAGGAGTAGAAAGGGCCCAACAACGCTATGTTCCATGGACGATTGGTCTCATCTCCGGATTTGTCCGCTTTTCCTTCTTTCCATTCCTTCTGTGCGTCAATCAAGTAGTAGGCATCATTGTGCAGAGTTTGTTCACAATGAATGGCCCTTCCCAAGGAGGTGAAAGTTTATGCCGGCCTTCAGTGCGTTGCACTAGGCGTAACACCAAATCTCCTTCCCGGAAAACTCTCGGGTTAACCTTCCGGCTATAGCGTCTGAGGTTTTGCTGGTAAATGGCTGTTTTTGCCAACGCCGGTTCTCTTGCTTCTTCTAGCAAGTCCACATCGTTTTCTCGGGCCTCTTTTACCTCTTGTTCGGTATAGAGTTGCACCCTTGGTGAGTCATGGAGAATTTCGGTTGGTATGACCGCTTCTGCTCCGTAAACCATGAAGAATGGAGTGTCCGGTAGACCGGTTTGGAGTCGTTCTTATGCTCCACAGCACCTATGGTAGCTCATCGAGCCAACATCCCGGTGACTTTTCAAGTGGTTAAATGAGCCTTGTTTTATGCCGGAAAGAACCAACGCATTGATTCTTTCAACTTGGCCATTGCCTTGTGGATGTGCCACTTGAGCACAAATCCAGCAGGATGTTATTATCTTCACGGAATCGCTTGAATTCTCCTTGGGCAAAGTTTGAGCCATTGTCGTGTGATCTTGTGTGGGTATCCATCACAGGAGGAGTAACATCTTTCAGAATTTCACCGCGATGTCCTGTCACTTTGCGATAGGTTTCTCCAGCCATAGAATTTATCCACCATGACCAAGATGTGGGTCATGTTTCCTCTTGCCGAAGTTTTGAATGGGCCAACCATGTCAAGGCACCACACAGCAAATGGCCAGGTTAACGATATAGTTTTTAATCCGGATCTTTGAGGGTATAGTTTGCTTGGCGTACCTGCGGCACCCATTGCATTTCTCACCAAATCCTCAGCATTTTCAAAGCGGTTGGCCGGTAAATAATGCCGGAACACTTTTGCCACCAGTGCCCTTCATGACGCATGGTGCCCACATTCTCCTTGGTGAATTTCCCTGAGCATTTCTTTTCCCTCTTCCGGTTCCACACATCTTTGTAGGACACAGGTAACACTCCTCTTGTACACCTCTCCATTGATAAAACTGTATGCTTTGGCTCTCCTCTGGATCCTTCTTGATTCATTTTCGTCAACCGGCAAGTGCGGGTTGATCGGAATTCCTTAATAGGTTTAACCCAGGACGGTGCTTCTCGAACCAGGAACACCGGTTCGTCTATGTCCATGTTATCCACAAGCATTGCTTGTTCCGGTATGGGCGTCGCAGTCCCCGAGTCTACCGGAGCAGTCCCCGAGTTTGCCGGAGCAGTCCCCGAGTTTGTCGGAGCAGTCCCCGAGTTTGCCGGAGCAGTCCCCGAGTTTCCTTCGTCAATATCCATTGGCACCACATGTGATTCCGGTACAAAAATTGATTCCGATTCCGGACTTGGTTTGATTGATGGAACTCTTAAGTGTGCCAAGGCTATTCCGGGGGGAATTTCTTGCCTCGATGAGCCCAACTTGGATAAAGCATCCGCGGCTTCATTTTCAGCCCGCGGCACATGGTGAGAACTCACAACCTTCGAAGAAGCCGGCAATCTTTACATGAAACCGGTATGAAGCCATGTTGGCATCTTTGCATCCCAACTTTTGCACCACAAGATCTGAATTACCATAGCAAACGATGTGCGCCGATTTCCTTTGCGACTTTAAGCCCATGGATCAGAGCCTCATATTCAGCGACATTGTTTGATGCCATGAAATGTACTTGCAAAACATACAGGAGGTGATCTCCCTTTGGTGAGGTGAGTACTACACAGCACCTAGACCCTCTTTTAGTTTGGATCGAGTCAAAGTGCATTTTCCGTAAATAAGTTAGATCTGGCGGTTTATCTTGCATTTCCGCCCAATCGACTAGGAAATCAGCCAAAGCTTGTGATTTTATAGCATCTCTTCTTTGGTATACCGACACGTAAGGTGACAGCTGAATTGCCCATTTTGCAATCCGGCCGCTAGCATCTTTGTTGCACATGATGTCTGAAATTGGTGCTTCACACTTTCATCGGGTGCTCTTCAAAGTAGTGCTTGAGCTTAGTGACAGCCATGAACACGCCGTAGGTCATTTTTTGGAAGTGCGGGTAGTTTTGCTTTGAGAGGGAGAGCACCTCGCTCGGGTAGTATCTGAAGCCCTCTGCCTGCGTTTCCTTCCCTCTGTCTAGATTCTACCACAACCCCAACACTTACCACCCGGTTTGTTGCCGCCATGTTAAGCAACATGATGAGGACATCCCTACCTCACTACTACCTCCGTCTTTACCAAATGAAGATGAACCTGTTGTGAAGCTCAAGTCCAATAAGGTTCGGATTGGACCAATGACACGAGCTCGTGCGAAGCTACTTAAACAACAGGTGAACTTGTTCCTAAACGATACCTTGATTTATGAGAGCTTTATATTACCTAAGTCCTATTACTTATGTATCATCAGGTATGAAGAGGAGACAAGCATCGCACGAGGAGGAGAGGAGCAACTGGACGTGAAGATTGGACGTCAGCCTGGACATGGAGGTGGACATGAAGATATCTCATGGACGCGCGAGGAGGAGGAGCGGGAGGCATGCGCGAGAGGAGAAGGAGAAGAAGTCGAGGCCGGTCCGAGCGCCCGGGCGGGAACCGGCCCCACGGGCCGGCGGTCCACAGCCGGTGGCCAGGCCGCCAACCGGCCATGCTTGGAGGGAGCACCTGTCTGGGCGGCAGGAAACACGTTCCGGTTGCTGCCACAGTTAACCGAACCACCGGCAGAGCCCCGGCCGGTCCCACGGCCCTGGTCGGCCAGGATTCCAGACCCGGACCGATCCGAGAGTCATCTCGCCGGAATCTGTCTGGGTCGGTTATTTTCGTACTTTTTGGACTTGAGGTCGTCCCAGACGTATAAGTCCCTGGGACGGCCCACAAGTTGCTTTAGACCACGTTTAAGATAAACCTAGTTCTTAGTTGTTTGCTCTGCCAAACTTTAATTCCCTACACCATATTGCTTGGATATTGTGTAGATCTGTTCAAGAATCTTCTGACGATCTCTTGTTTCATTGGGAATTAGATGGTTGCAACTTACCGCTTCGTGGTCGGCGGCTACGTGTGCAAGTGTGTGGAGTTGCGAATATCTTCCCGGGGTTGAGAGCTGTTGCATTGGCGACGGGAATCAATCGAGAGATCTCGTTGAGTCATACAAGTTATCATCCACTACATCGTCGTGTTTTCTCCGCTGCCTCACCCCGTGATCATCATCACCATCGTTACTTACTGAGAAGATCGGACACCCCTTATCATCTTGGTATCAGATTTCCAGTTTTCCTCAGTAAGCCATCCACAACCCACCCCATAGTTGAGTTGTGAGTGTTTTCCTATCCAGAAAAAGCCAAAAATTAGGGTTATGGTTTGCCATAGCCATAGCTTGCACTAATTTTGAGTTTTTAATTGCTTTTCGTAGTTGTTTTTGCGTCCCTTTATCTTTCTTCTAGTAGAATTGTTAGGGTTTGTGTTTTCTCTATCATCTAGTTTATCTTCTAGTGTCGGTTTTGTTACTCCGAGTCCACATAGCGTACGGTGTGCTTGTTCTCAACCATAGACACAGCCTTTCGATCGTGACTAGGAACTTCCCCGAGAAGAGACTAGTTTTAAAGCTCGACAGGCTATTAGAGTTTTGGTGCTTTGCATATCTTGTTGGCCGTGTTATCAAGGAGTTGGAGTCATAAAATCAAAAAAAAAGAGAAAAATAGAAAAGAAGCAAGAAGAGCTACATATCGATAGTGAGAAAAAGAAAGCTAAAAAGAAAAGTGTGTGCTAGTTGAAATCAAGTGAAAGGCCTAAGTTTTCTTTCCTGCATCCGTAGTTGAGCAATCTTG